>OX451413.1:3154784-3679759 GCA_949629135.1 Eremobia ochroleuca
CTGCATCCAGCGAATCTGGAAGCCAACCCCAACATGTTTGGAGAAAAAAGGCAGGCTGATGATTACCTGGAAGTGCGGGTGCAATCGTATGGCATCGTTAGTCTGTGTGAGCTCCGTACGCCTGCCTTCCTGTGAGCTCTCGCCTTCCGCTCTGGAATAACAACAACAGAGGTTTGAACACAAACAAATTGGCTGAACGTGGACTGAGAAGTGAGAACCAATGAGAAGTTGTTAATATATTTTTAATGAATTTACAATTTCAGAATGGCCGTCCATTACTACCCACCTTATTCACTAATCTAAATAAAAAAATATGGGTCTGCTAACCCTATTTTTCTAAATTTTTCGAGAAATGGCATAATATTTGCAGGCTAATGTATTTTTTTAAACCGATAAGGAAAATCATGCTCTGTAGGGTTAAAAAGGAAACTGGTGATAGCTTGGCAGAGAGTCCAAAATCATTAAAACCTTATCCCATATTCACAAAGGTCTAGTTTATTTCCTGGGTTAAAATTAGGACGTATCACTTACGTTCTAGGTGCGACAGACAGCACGTAGACTTCAGCGGTCGGCTCGCCATTCTCCCGGCCCGTGTCACCATCTGAAACATTATAATATTTATAATAAGCATGGCAAAAGGAGTTTGTACTTTTTATATGGAGCTTGCCATACCTACTGTCGCGCCATTTTGAAAAATAAGACAACAAGAAGAAGAAAACGTTCAAAGTTGATCACGTGACTCAATCATCAACTTTGAACGTTAATAGCTCGGAAACGTGACATTACGGGGTTTGGTCTGTTTATGTTTTCTGTTTGCATTGATGTCAGCTATCGATTTATATAGGTATCATGCGTGGCCGCCATTTTCAAAATGGCGCGACAGTAGTGTGCCGCGGATCTTCAAACCCCTTTAAGTAAGTACTGGTTATTTTTGGGAAATAACTAGGGAATTTTACTATCCAGTACGTTGTGGAGGTCAGATAGGCAGTCGCTCCATGTAAAAAACGTACTCAGCTGCATCCGGTTAGACTGGAAGCCGACCCTAACATAGTTGGGAAAAGGCGGGCAGATGATGACTTGTCTGTTTCTTTTTAAAGCACTGTGTAATTTATTGGTTTTAGCTTATTTCTTACCTGTATTTATGACAATCGCATCTAGTTCCCTTCGTAGGTCCCTAGCGCCGAGCGTTAGAACAGCGGCCAGCCTGTAAGAACAAATAGCAATTTGTTACAATTTTGAAAAAATGAATTGTGACAAGGGCTGGAGAGTAATTAATTCCCACACAAAACACACAAAAATTAAAGTCAGAAAAAAAAACTGTTAACTTATGGGAAATGACCTCTGCATTTTTGACTATTACAATGAAAGTCTACAATTGTTTTTGTAAAAAAAAAAAAATGTAACAGAGAAGAATAGGGATATATTAGAAATGTTCGAACAAATAATGTAATTTCACGGAAGGCATCTTCAATCAGTAAAATCAATGGAAATTTGAAGAAGCTACACGCTTCAAGTTTTTGGTGGGGATTATTCCCGTCCTTTTCGGGCGGTACTGACAATGTATGGCGCTTGTATGTATTTAAATAGTGACGTCACTTCAATGGGAATGCCGTCTTTGTCTTGCAGTTCTTTTAAAACGTTTATAACTTGGCATTTTTTTAGGCTTTTAGACTTTTTGTAAACTATTTGCAAACAAATATTTTTTAGAGTTAAAAAAAAAAAATGTCATCATGCCTATCAACCATTGCTCTAGCACGATTGGTCCCGTAGTTAGTCTATTTATTAATCCAGTCTTACAAAGGGGTATCGTATTACTTAGTAACTGGGTTGTGGAGGTCAGATAGGCAGTCGCTCCGTGTAAAATACTGGTATTCAGCTGCATCCGGTTAGACTGGAAGCCGACCCCAACATAGTTGGAAACAGGCTAGGCAGATGATTGGTCCCGTGGTTATTAGCGATTTAAATCTGAAACTCGAAGGTTCACGTATATGATTGTTCATTACGTATTACTGACCTGTCGTCACTAACTCTCCTGTAGGCCGTACAGACGCACGCCGGGCGGCGCCAGCGCCGACGTCTGCATGCGCACTCGCGGCCGCTCCATCTGATAGTAGTGGGGGAGAGTTTATACAACAATTATGTTCGAAAATAATAAAAACATGAAGGAAAAATTTTGGAAAGGGCGTTAAAACAATTAAGAAAAATGAACAAGGTCAACAAAGTCAAGGGAAAAAAACCATCTCGCTTTTAGTAAACGTCTGTGAAAATGTATTGAAAAACAAGATGGCGGCGTTAGTTCTGATTTTGATCACGCGCCAAAAGATTCTTGTGAAGCTATAAATAATGTTTACCTGTCAGTGACGGCGCTGACGTATCGGTGCACACTGCTGGGCGACTCCGCGTAACGACGTCGCTCCCACGCGCCGCAGCCGCACGTGCACTCGCCGCCTAATAGACAAAACATTGCAATTATTGAACCCAACATAGTTGGTAAGTGTAACACTACCATCGAAGTTAAACAGGGCATTTTGTACGCCCCAAAGCTGAAGGCTCATAGCAAGATTCTGAACGCATTTGAAGCGTGAGGCGTGGTACAATGTTTGGGGCGGCATAATTCGGCACAGCCGAGTGGCAAAATACATCCATAATACATTCGAAAATCTGTCTGTGTATTAGCTATTCATTGGAATTTCGAAAAATTTGGCAAGGAGATATCTGACATTCTTAGGAAGGACATAGGCTACTTTTTGTCGCAATTGCACGTTCCCATGGGGATTATTTCCGACACCCACGCGGACGAAGCCGCAGACAGAAGGTAGTCGAATATACTACATTATTTTTAGTATATTGCAAACACGAATATACACTCAGCGGCACGGAATCTTGGCCAAGCGCTTATCTCGCGATAGCAAAAGTTTTAAGTGTTTCTGATGAATATTTGTTGTGCAGGTATGTCAAAAAATGTTTACTTTTAGTTCAAGAGGGTAATCCATTATGTTTATAGGCGTCTTAGGCCCCCCGATGTTTATATTATACATAAATGATCTGCCAAAAGTAACAAGTCACCCTATGACACTGTTTGCTGATGACAGCACTGTGACCATTAAGAGTACTGATGATCGAAACCACAACGAAGTTGTCACTCAGTCAATAACCTCCATAGTGAAATGGTTAGATAATAATAATCTTAAAATAAATATAGATAAGACGAAATTAATGATGTTTAGCCAACGTGCGAATCCCAATATGACAGTATGCTATAACAACAAAATTATAACACAAGTAGAAACATCCAAATTTTTAGGTTTAACGATTGACAAAAAATTAGATTGGAAAGCACACACGGAGAAGCTAACTAAACGAATTAGCAAATCAGCCTACGCCCTATTTAAACTGACCCCAGTGATTAACGTCGATGCTTTAGTCACAGCATATCATGGTTTGGTGAGTTCAGTATTGAGGTATGGTGTCATTTTCTGGGGTAACTCAACCAACAGGGAAATAGTATTTAAAGCACAAAAAAGGTGCATTAGGTCAATGTTCAGACTCCAAAATTTAGATCCTTGTAAGCCATTCTTTATCAAATACAAATTACTGACATTTCCATGCTTATATATTTTTGAGGTAGCAGTATTTGTTAAGAGCAATCCTGACCTGTTCACCAGAATATCATTTTATAACACACGAACTCGACCGCAGAACAATAACTTGTGCGTAAAAAGGTCCCACACAGCATTGATGCGCAAAAGTGTTTTTTGTATGGCACCAATCATTTACAACCACATACCTAGTTCAATTAAAGAATTAAACATATTCTTATTTAAGAAAAGCCTTAAATGTTTGCTGTTGAATAAAGCATATTACAGCATTTCGGAATTTCTGACAGACAAAATGTAATGACTGTTTGTTGAACTTAGTTGGTACCCATTGATCTAATTATTGAGTTAAATTTCATTTAAAATTCCAAGTGACATCCTGTATTATTTTAATTTATTATTTGTACTATTTTCTATCTTTTTGTTTTGTTCAATTTATTATTATTATTATTATTATTTTTTTGTGCCTGGGCATTTATTGAATATTGACATGGTAAACTTACACTTACTTTTTGACATTTATATATTTTTCTTTGTTTTTATTTTTGTCAAAATCAAATGATATTATATGCATTCCATTAATGTAATTATGTTATCAATTTTAATCTCAATGACCTCTATAAATATTTGTACGCCTTCGGGTCTAACATAGCGCGCTTATACTTTTTTAATAACAACTATTTATTGTACCTGTGTTAACAAATGAATAAATGACTTATGACTTATGACTTATGTGCACCACGACCAAACTTTTAATTTACAGTTGAATCGGGTCATTTGAGCGACTAAGTTCACGTTTTAAATTTGTGTGTTGTGCAAAGTTTACTGTTCGGTTTTTGAATTATTGTGATTTTATGCTTTTAATTCAATAAGTAAAGGTGCTTTAAAAGCAATAAAAATGCCTCTAACACCAGCACAGGTTTCACAAGCCGTTGCGTTAATTAACCAAGGGCTGACACAGCGTGAAGTTGCTATTGCTCTTAACGTACCACGGTCATCAATGCAGTATGCCCTTAAAAGATACCAGGAGACAGGCCAGTACACCCGCAGGCCAGGCAGTGGAGGCGTAAGGTGCACATCGGCCCGAGACGACCGCTTTATTGTCCTGGAGATTTTGAGAAACCGCTACCTGACCGCTGTTGAGATACGCCAGCGGCTTCAAATTGTGAGAGGCGTTAATGTTAGTGAGCGTACGGTGAGAAGACGAATGGAGGAAGTCAATTTAAAAGCTTGTAGACCAGCACGAGGTCCAGAACTTCTGAGACAGCACCGAGTAGCTCGACTTCACTTCGCACGAGAACACGTTAACTGGACCCACGAGCAATGGGCTAGAGTACTGTTCACAGACGAGTGTAGAATAGCTTTACGTTCTCCAGATGGTCGAGAACGAGTGTGGCGAAGAAGAGGAGAGCGGTTTTTACCCATTACTACCACTCAAACAGTGAGTTTCCATGGAGGCTCAATAATGGTATGGGGAGGTATAAGTTCCGACGCACGTACAGAGTTGGTTATCGTCGATAATCGGCTAACAGCTGTTCGATACATCGAGGAAGTTCTTCAGGAGCACGTAATGCCATATTCGGGGTTCATTGGACACGACCAATTCCTCCTAATGCACGATAATGCATGCCCACACGTTGCAAATTGCTTTGAAGAATGTCTGGAAGAGGTTGGCATACAAAAATTGCAATGGCCAGCTCGTAGCCCAGAATTAAACCCAATTGAGCATGTCTGGGACATGCTCAAAAGAAAGATAAAGTCCAGCTCCAACCCGCCGGAAACTCTAAACCAGCTCCGTACTGCAGCGCTGGCCGCTTGGCGCAGTATACTGCAAGTTGATGTGCGAAACATCATCCAAAGTATGCCAGATCGAATGCAGGCAGTTATCAGGGCTAGAGGAGGAAACACCCGATATTAAAACGTACAGACAATAACGAAAACGACCTTATTTTTTATTTTTGTAGTGTTTTTAAATTTATAGTGAAAAATTTCTAATTTCAGTGAAAGTGCGTGATTTTAAAAACTGATTTATTGGTGAGGTAATCTTTTAATTTCTAAGTCCTTAAAGCATAAGAGACACGTATTAAAGCCACTTACCCTTAATTTATTGTCATAAATGCAAATGCAAATTTTTTTATGCAAATAATCAGGAAAATCACGAGTGGCCAAGTTTCCGTGCCGGTGAGTGTAGTTTGTTCAGAATAAGTAACTGAATCGATTCCAATAATTTTTACACCATGTTATATTTTGTCCCAAAAATATTTTCAAAAGGTTACAAGTTGGACATCGAGCGACACTAAGTACATATCCGCAATCATATGCGCACAACACAGGTCACGGCCGGTCGGCCGGCGGCGCGTGGTAACCATCTTTTTGTACGGACAAGCAGGTAACATAACAAGCTTATAACTTCGTGATTTTTCATGATACAGTTTTGAAATTTTGTACATAGATTCTTTAGATAAAAATACTAGACACGTGTTTCGGGTGTCGCATATAATAAAAATAATGTTGTATAGTAGTCGTGGATATGTTCGTGGAACAGCCGCTCAGCTTAGCCTAGCCAACTCGAGCATGATTCGGGAAAGGTAGTCACTGAAGGGAGTTTGCCGATAGCCATGACCCGAGTGAAAGCCGAATATGTGTGGTAGTTGCTTCGCGTCGGCTTTTTGAATTGAATAGGTGTGTTGCAACCCTAATATGTTCAATCAGTTAGGATAGTGGATGACAAAAGGAAGGGTGCGTTTCCACTGAAGCGGAGCTGGGCGGAGCGGAGCGGAGACGTGTAGGAATCGTCCAATCACAGACGAGACGAGTGACGCGATGAGGATTTCAACTATTGTGATTGATCGATTCCTGCACGTCTCTGCTCCGCTTCGCCCAGCTCCGCTTCTGTGGAAACGCACCTTTAGTCATGTAATGTTACATTGTTGTTGCATTTATTTATTGTTTGAGTTTAACGACATCAAATCGGCCTATCGCAGTCCACTGCTGAATATAGGCCACTTCCAGGCTGCACCACAACACCCTGTCCTCCGTTTTCAGCTGTCGGTCCATCTAGCGGGGGGGGGGGGGGGGGGGGGCGTCCCACACTACGCTTGCCGATACGCGGTCTCCACTCCAGGACAAACATGGCTAGCCCACTGCCACTTCAGCCTTCGTAAGCTATGTTGGTAACTCCGTAAACCCAATTCAGTTTATTAACATCGGAATATAATCCTCAGTTTTGTTTCTGCTCTCTTTACCTCGAATATACCAGAGCCAGCTAACTCATAGAGACAATATTATTATGTACATTGTATTTTTTTTTTTTTCATAAATTATTAAAGATAGAGTACTCACTCTTCCTAGACGTCTGCTGACCCATCTTCAGTTCAATGCTGGTGTCTTAACTTGCACATGCAAAGTTCGTCCGGCGAACTACCATCTGGAAACCAATTACACATATATTTTAATAAAACATTAAAATTCATTCGAATGCCTTATAACGATGGTGGGGGCTAAGTCTGAGGCACCTGCAGGTAGAGCTAGCAACTCGTCGAGTTGTCGGTTGGTGCGCAACGGGCAGCGAATGCGCGACGGCGACGAGTGATCACTCGCTGTTATGCATATGTACAGACGCCAGCACATCAAGCTACAACAATCTGTCAAATTTCTTCAATAGATTTTCAACTTTATCCCTAAATTTGTTAGGGAAAAATTGACAGTTTCGGGTAGCTTGATGTGCTGGCGTCTGTACCAAGCGTCTCACAGCGAGTATTCTACACGGAGAGAAAATTCATAGAAAAATTACTAATAATAATAATCTACCTATTCCGATCTCTGGTGATCATGTTGGAATCGGCCTGTGCTCTCTTTAACCCGTGAGAAGGCGCGCCTAATTTTCTTACACGAGTAGGCGCGTGCGAGCAAATTGCTCACACTATCATAAAATGTTTATATTTTTAGTGTTTCTATATTTATTGGCTTATAATGTAAAATTAAATAAATAACACAAGGTTTAGTAAGTAAGAAAACAAGTATTTTAATCAAAACTATTGAACATAATAGCAACTTCTAACGCAAATAACAAAACAACCTAGTATTAATTAATTTTTTTGGCACGTTTCATAAAAATCACAATAAAAACTGTTCCATAACAAAAACTAAAAAGTGTTATTCATCCATTAAATCTACACTAATGTGCCTCTCGAAACACACTGAAAACATGTATTTTACATGTTCGGTGCAAAGTAATTGCTGGGCGCGTGATGAGCAAATTGCCGCACGTTGGTACATGGCCTCCACAAACGCCTTGCTGCGCGGTCGCAACGCCACTGAGCGGATCGAAAATTGCGTCAGGGGAGAGGGGGTGAATATTTAGGAAGGTACTTAAGTGCTTGAATTGGTGTGGCATGGGAAAGACAAAAAATTTTTGAATTAGATTTTTGTGTGAGCAAATTGCTCATAGCGCGCCTTCTCACGGGTTAATAGCTCTTGTCGCTGCGAGAAACGATCAATCGTGCTAATGCTCATCATCATCATCATTTCAGCTGAAAGACGTCCACTGCTGGACACAGGCCACCCCCAAGCATCTCCACTTCGACCGGTTCTGAGCTTCCCGCATCCAGCGGATTCCTGCGACCTGTGGCTAAATAATAACAGCCGCACAGGTCGATCGATCAGGTTAAGCTACGCTTGCCGCTGTTAGTCTGTGGATGGGTGACCATCTTTACATACCGAGACCCCTCCGTGCCTCGGAAGGCACGTTAAGCCGTTGGTCCCGGCTGTCATTTGTAGTTCTTTGACAGTCGTTACGGGTAGTCAGAAGCCCGAAAGTCTGACAACCAGTCTTACCAAGGGGTATCGTATTACCCAGTAACTGGGTTGTGGTGGTCAGATAGGCAGTCACTCCATGTAAAATACTGGTATTCAGCTGCATCCGGTTAGACTGGAAGCTAACTTCAACTTAGTTGGGAAAAGGCTAGGCAGATGATGATCTTAATAAAAACAATGCATTGTTTGTGAATCACTCTGAGATCAACAGAATAGGTGTAAGGAAGCTACAGTAAACAATAAAAAAAAGTCTATTTACTTCAATCGTTGCATATTTTACACATATTTACATGAATACAATTGCGTATGCCGGACACATGCAAGTCTACCACACTCTATGTATACACAGTACTACAGCACATACACCATTACCATACACCAGCATTTAAATCAAACATATGAATAAAAGAAGCGTCTATTCTTAGCTGCACTACACAATAGCTACATGGTACAGAAGGCCAGACCATACAATGGAGCGGATTCCCTTATTCACAAACTAAATTAAATTTAAATTCAGTGCATCTTTTTCTTTCTATTTCATTATGAAAAGGACAGAAGATAAATATTAGTGTGCCTATTTTAAATAAATGATTTGACTTCGACTGAGTTGAGCTATATAAATACTGACAAATATGCATGCACTGACTGGACAGGTTCACTCAAATCTGCGTGTTTCTTTCCGCAAAAGACCATTTCAGATAGACTAATCTACTTGGTCCTCAATGATCTCACCAAGATGAGATCTGGACTTTAAAAGAGACTCAGAAAGTAAATGTCGACTCCATCAGCTTATTTTATCGAACGAAGTTCCTTAACGTGGCTTGAGGTTGGAATTGATTGGAAGAAATCGTCACATAACGAAAAAGCGTTATTCTCACTCCAAGCGACTTTCTCTCTCTCTCTCTCTATACGAGTATGTGTGCATGCGAGTATCGCATAAAGAACTTCGTTGCAGACGGGGGTCCCCTGACCGCACCACACTTTATTTTACATTTTAATATGACTCGTAATAGTACATTATGATATAAGTGCGGTAAGTTGAAAATTACAGCTGAGGCGATATTGCTAGCCCGAGCCGTAGGTGAGGGCTATAAGAAAGCAGAGGCTGTAATTATCAAACCGCACGTATGTCATACGACGTTTTATAACACATTTGTGAGGAAATAAAGAAAACTCGGACTTTCTTAAACGAATAAATCTTTAATTACTTGTTAAAACCGTTATTAAAAACATGAAGATAGTATCATAAAAAGCGCGCGGAATAATTTTTACTTTTTCACAAATTAGCGATGCGCGCGCATCAGCGTCTTTTGTTTATGGCAAAGGCACAAAAAACAGCCAGTATTACTAATAAAGTAAATTAATACTTTTGTGTTTTTGTTACAGATAAATGGTTCAAATTAATTGTCAAAATTAATTAAATTAAAGAATCAAATGTTTATTTATTATATTTTATCTCCCAAAGTTAATTTCATTCATAAAATGTTGACCACTTTTCTAACATAAAAACTATTTGCTAAGATTTAAAAAAGTACCGTTCGTTTTAGACGGAGCATCTTGATAAACCGTGCGCTTTACATTACAATTACGCACAAGTACGTAATGAGATACATTACGATATTGAAATTGGTGCAGTAAGAGACCTTTTACGAGCAAATGTGTTATAAAAATAATTACGACATTCTATTTATATAGGATGAAATTGCGACAAATCGCAATAGGAAGTGCAGTAACTGTTACATAATGATAATAAATTGTCATTTCACAAATCTAAATTCTTGAATAAAATCGTGTAATTATCGCCTTAGATGTGCAAACTAAGTTACTGCCTTCAAGTAGACACGAATTATCGTCGTTTCAGTATTGTTTATATGAATGGATTGCTTATCGAGCGCGCGCTAAAATGTATCAATTTTAGCGCGCGCCCGATAAGCAATCCATTCATCCCTGAGTTCAAAACACGAAGCAAGTTGGCAACGCGTTGAAATGGCGGTATTTACCTAATTTTGACCGAAAAAAAAAGCGCGCGACGACATTGCAAATCGCTCGCCAACGCCCCTTACGTGCACCCCTTTCCTTAAAAATATGTTCTAAATTTACTTTATAGCTGAATTAGATATTTTAATTTGTCGCACCTATTCAATTTCATCCTGAAGGATGACCCTTTTCGCTCATTCAATGGAGCCGACCTTCTGGAGCTATGAATACTCTGGTCTGCACTGAATCAGCCATTAAAATTAATTGGGGAGACACTTTAATTGATTTTAATTGTAACAATTTGTTGTCGACGCATCAGAATTAATGGTGTAAATATGTGTCACATACTTGTGTTTTGTCTGGTGGACATAAGTTCAAGTAGTACAGTTTTAAAGGGGATGCGCCATGGAAACCCATGAAATTCAAATATTCTTGTTTTTTAGGAATTACAGCACCCTACTTGCGTAACGCACTACTAATCAAAATCTGTATCATTTTGAAGGATATTGCTAATCCATTGCTTCATATGTTCGAAAAATTTGTCTGATCAACAACGTAAATAATGGAAGGAATGTTGTTGAACTTTCAAAATGATAGTGTGTTACGCAATTACCCTGCAGGTCAGTGTGAGGTTGTCTGTGCCTGGTGACGGAGACCATAACGGGACACTGCTCGCTAAACACTTCCACACAATAGGCATAAAGGACAGTCCTCTATGCAGGAAATATAATCAATTTCTGGGGGGAGGTGTGCTGGTTGGAATAACCACCGATGGCCACCATGGCCCACACACAATGGTCCACCTTAGGTAACACGGGCTGGTGTCCGCAACTCCACGTCAATGCGCGTATTTTGCGTACGGTAATGGTCCACCTTAAGGACTAAGTGCAGAAACTAAACCCTCTAACATAGAACATAATATTATATGTCACACGCTTGTTCCCTGTCTGGTGGACTGAAGTCAGAACATGAGCGTGCAAAATTGATAGTCCATTTACTGTGTACTGGGCAGGTGTACACCTGCACAGGAATAGGAAATAGATAGAAAAAGTGTTGTTTTTACTATCAAATTACTAACACCTTTTTTTTTTTATTGTTTATGTGTACTACTAACAACTCTACTACCGCCTTCTTTGTAACATTTTGTGCACTGTGTTGTTTTTTTATGGACTGTCGTCTGAAATAAAGATAAATTATTAAGGAGATGCACAAAGGTAGCCCAAGATATACAAAATTTCCCATAAATATGTATTTATAATATCATAATCATTACAATGATCATTAACAGTCTCTAACTTCAAATTAGCCCATTGAATGACGATTAATTCATGAACCGGACTAAGAGTGGGTGTATCTTACTTGTGCACAATAATATTTGCCATATCAATGATCTCTGTTGAGATTGGCCAGGACTATATGTTTCAAGAAGTCTTGATATTTGAGGCCAATAAAGGCTCATATTTTCATCAACATGCAACCTGAACACAAACCTGAACCTGACCTGAAAATTGCATGAAACATAAATAAAATTTAATTTTGCAGGCTTCCTTGGAGCTGTCGCCTTAAATGTTTTTGAATCAAGTTCCTCTGAACAGACAGCTGTGCTGCGAGATGGTTTTTAGTGCTACTTCTTCTTCCCAGCTAAAGCATTACAAAGTGGTGCAGGGCAGGCGTTTTGGGGGACTATCTCATGTAATTTTGACAGACATTCAAAAGGTGTTGATCTCAGCCTAGTTTTAATAAATGACTTCATTTTTGATTTTGCATTGTAATGAAGAAGTAACCTCAATCATTTTCCTAAAATGGAAATGAAGTCTATTAACATTATAAATCAATAACTGTCTTGTTTATTAACATTTTCAAAAGATGTATGGAGGTTCGCCATACCTGACCTAGTAGGTTGACAGCTGTTTAGCCGGGTCTATAGTGTGGATGCCTTCATAAATGAAGGCTTCCCGACAGGTTTGAAACTATTACACATTACTGATCCTATACAGTGCAAAAATATGATGCAATAAAAATTAAACTCGCTCAAACATAAAATCACTCCTGTAATCTCTTAAGGATTAAGTACAGGTGTACCATGGTACACCCACATTTTGCCACTGCGGTGAGACTATTGCCATCAACTGGGCACAGATCCAGACTCCAAGCTGCTAATATTATTGGGTCAGAAATGTAACTGTGTGTAAAAGTAGAGTTCTAAACCTTTGCAGACCAACTGGCACAAAAGATACATTTTAAACCAGGAAATTGATGAAAGAGAGAATAAAAACTTTTTTAGTTTTGTGCCTGAAAAATGTTGCCTTTGTGAATGTAACTTGTACTTTCAAGTGGCCAAATATTAGTCATAAAAGAAACATATCAATGAAACTTTAATAATCAAGTCTACTTACTTAGCTTGCAGTTTTGGAATAAAGCTCGAACTGCAAACTTTTTCTGTCTTTTTTATTTTTGTCAACTTGATGTAAACTTGGACAGGTTTCAACAAGTTCAATAACCCTATTCGACCTCTTTTCAAAGACGATTAAAATTAATCTCCGAGACTTATTGCACCTATTTTACGTAGCAAAAAACGAATAATTCGAATGGTAGACAGCTAAGCTAGAGAAATAAACAAAATAATCAAAATAAAAGGTAATACTTCCGCCATCTTGGAATTCTACATCCAAAAGAAATACATAACGTGTGGAAAAAAAGGCTAGAAATGGTAAAGTACTTACGTCTATGTTTATTTGAAGGGATTACTTCGATGTTTGTAATCTTTTGTGAAATATTTTTATAACAAATCACAAAGAATCGAAGCTCGTTCGTACATTATCATAACACTTCACGTTCACTCCAAGGTCCGATGTAAATCACAGAAACACTCGAATACATTAACAATAAAGGGACGCGTGAATTATTTACACATTTACAAATATAATTTATAATGTGTGACCGAAATTAGCACAACAAATACGCAGTTCTCGGTTCGTGTCTGACATTCTGACATTTTTGTTTGAGTTCATTCCGTTTTGATTTACCATCAGATTGATTCTGGCAATGATTGTTGTGTATATATTTTTTAGATTTTATCTTACAATTGCAGTCTTGTTTCTACAAAACGAGTTACGAAACCTTTATACAACAATTGGCTAAGTAAGCTTTTATGTCATCAATCACGCGTTCTAGCAAGTCTAGCAACGTTAGCATTGGCAAACGCGTACTCAACGTGAAAAGGAAAGACTCTCAAAAGTTTCTTTTTGCGGAAAGTTATGCGAAGGAAAGTGCGCATTATGCCTGATAAAGCATAGAGTAAATATTTTCAAAGTTTTTTTTATTGAAGAAGGCCACTAATATTCTGTACAGTATTTTGAGTACACATATAGAAGATTAAAAATTATTTCAAAAATTCTATGTCGTACCATGCCTCTCACCGTGCCCATGGTGCGACTTGAGAGTAGGCTTCAAGTGTGAGTGTGAGTTTTTTTTAAACAATTTATATGATACATCAATCTCAGTCATCAGTATCACGTTTTGCTAGAACTAGGCGTTAAATAGGAATCCCTCTTTTTTTAACTCTCCCACGGGGCCACGATACGTCTATTTTATTTTCACTTTTTTTCCCATGTATTATTTTAGTCAAGCAACCTTATACAATGACACCATAAACAACAAAATAAACTTTTTTTGTTTCAAAGCAGCGAAGTCGCCATCTTGTTGGATGTTAAAAATTATTGGGAATTTCGAAGAATTTTCTCATAATTTAATTTGTTTTGGTGTTATATGTGTTGTAATCCGAAATGTCTAAGCGCCGCATCGAAGTGATGGATCCTTTTATCAAAAAGAAAAGGTTAGTAACACGTTTTCAAACGTTTGTTATGCCATGCTTTAATTCGTCGTTTACATGCCTTTGTTTGTCGTATTTAATTTAATTATTAAAGATATAGTGGTGACACTCAACAATTTACACGCTATATCTTCGTATTTTTATGTTCTAGAGACAAACACAAGGTTAGAAATCATCTTTCAGGGCCATAGGTACTACTTAATAGCATTTCGACATTTTATGTAGTCACCGGTTTGCATGCGTCCTTTTCGTCGTGTTATTAAATATTCGAATCTTTGAGGTTAATATCTATTACAGGGAAACAAGAAGTGCTTAGTATTACACCATATAAATAATTCAGAGGCCCTTAATGTAAGGGAATCTCGCGACTTTGGATGTTCTAAAGCGCATGTCCATTCTTGAATGTATCATTACTCGTAAACGTATTGATATCGGTCGTAATAGTCTGGTTTTATAATTTTTAAATAAATAACTAACGTAAACAACAGTCTTAGTTCCAAAAGTGGCACTCAATTAAAGTAATAAGTTATTTTATTTGTTGGATAAAAGTTTGAAATACATAATACTATTGTTCCGAACTCATTTCGGATCTAGATTAGTTGTACTGATACTTATGTCTTATACTGAAGTGCTATAACTGCAGGACATTACAAGCATAAGCATCACATACCATAATCAGCGTATGGTGTTCCCAATGCTGGGAATGATGCTTTTCTCGGTGAGAGGGACTGGCCGTAATAATTATAAATAAAAAATTAAAAAAAAAATCTCATGTTTACAAAGAGTTTTAGTTCAATACACCTATGTTTTTTTTTTAAATAATTTTTATTCATGACCATAGATACAAGTCTTTCTTTCAGTCAAATACATAGATAATACAGGTATGTTTCAATTAGTGTTGCCACCCCTACTATATAATATAGTATTAGTATCCTGCTATATTAGAGGCCTAAATACTTTATTTCTAAGAACAAAATATAGTTGTGGAACTACTATAATATTTTCATTTCAATACAAAATGGCGAGATAACCGTATCAGGGTCAGTATTCATCTCAATGGAACTATTTTAATGAATAAGGAAACTCAAACATATTTGCATGTCCAGCTTTATGAAGAAAGAAATATTTGAAGCCAAGAAGACGCTGACAATGATTCCTCATTGTGACATTCCATTTACAGTAGGGAGAGAGGAAGACCTGAAAGACATCTTCTGATTCTTCAAAAAATACAGATCTGGAAGAAGTTCCAAGATATGTAGCACAAGAAAAACGACGATGTTTAGACATAGGTCTGACTGTCAGACAACATTGTCCCCCACGGCCTGAACGGAACATACTGGTGTCGCCCAACACTGTCCCCCACGGCCCGAACGGAACATACTGGTGTCGCCCAACATTGTCCGACATGGCCTGAATGGAAATTTATCATTTTATTCCGTGGCGTTGAACGTGTTGATTTAATTACTTACAAAGTCCGTGTTGAAGGACTGTTAATAAAAATAAATTCGCTGAAATTGGAACTGGTCAAGGACTAACAGAAGAAGCTTGAAATTGCCAATGCTAATGCGTCTGATGATATGGAGGAAACAGATTTAGAATGCAGCCAACATGTTCCGGACTGAAACACGAACTGACTGATGCTAATGTGTTAGCTACGGTATCAAGTTTGTTGTCAGTACCATCCTATGTACACATTAGTCTAAACGGCTTGTTCGAGTATTCATATTCTTACCCACCATTACAACCAAGGGCCAGTATGATCAGTGGTGGCTCAGTTGAAGCCGTGACTTACGAGTTGTAGGTCTTGGTTCACACCTAGACTGGCATTTTCATCATCATTGATAGCCTTGCTTCACCCACTGCTGGGTATAAGCCTCCTACCTTTTGTGCCATGCTTCCCTGGTCTGTGAGACTGGCATTTTACGTTGTGTAAATTATTCCATTATTATTATTTTTTTTAAATCCATTTTTTGTCGCAAAACGGTGAAGGCAAACATCGTGAGGAAAGCAGCATGTACTAAAACCTAAAATTTTAATACATGTTATATCCGCCACCGCGCTGGGCCCACGTAGTGGATTACGGCCCACTTCCGCTCATAGAGAGGAGGCCTTTGTCCCAGCCGTTAACATTATATGCTGATTATGATTAGCCATTAACGAACCCAGTAGATTTGATAACCTGAGTGTTACTTCTTTTGAATGTGGCGACTATGTGGGTCGTTTATTTATCTCAGTTAGTTTTAATGATGGTCTGGCAGTTTGCGAACTTTTTGCGGCCAACCCAAACATCATTTCTTTGGTATTGTTCGTCGAGCCATTGAGCTGTATGATTACTGACAAATATATGCACTGTCTGGACAGGTCCACCCAAATCTGTGTGGTTCTTTCCTCAAAATACCATTTCAGACATTAATCTACATGGTCCTCACATGATCTGAACTAGATTATGTCTGAACTTTTAAAGAGACTGACTTCGTGGAGTTGTTTCGGTCTTTCTCGGTGTAGTTGGATAAGAAACACCGAACTCGTCTAATTTTAACACAATACTTATTTTGTTTGTTTATTCGATAGGCAGTCGCTCCTTGTAAAATTGCAGCTGCATCCGGTTAGACTAGAAGCCGACCCCGACATAGTTGGGAAAACGCTAGGCAGATGATGACTTAGGGTGCGTTCCGAGTTGCGCTGTAATCGATTTGAGCGTGTGTAACACCCGTACCGAATTAGCGTGAGCGCAATAATGATGGCCCGTGAATCGTCATAGATGACGTCATGACATGTGAGCACGGTCAAAAATGACAGTTGTGCTATTTTGTTTTGCGTCGCATCATATTTTTAAACTAACGTGGCATTTTCGAAATTGTGCTTCTGGCTACAGTCGCCACCTAACCTAAGAAAAAGAAGATATTTTTGGTGTCACAAAGAAATACTAATGGTAATATCGTTTTGACATTGAGTGAGCAGTGTGGACGCCTTCACGAGCGTTCCGAATTGTTGACAGCCCTCAGCTGTCATAATCGTAATATCTAAATTGGAGCGCATGTGAAATGATGTGAGTGCTGTGAGCGATTATAGCTAATTCGGAATGCAGCCTTATTTTTGACATGTACAAACCTACTTACAGAAATTAAATCATTTGTTTTTTGTCTTCAGGGAAGAGAAAGCTGCCGCGGCTGCTAAGTCGGGCGCTAGCGGGGAGTCGTCTGAAGCCGCGCTGGCAAATCTGGCTACCATCCCTACTGCCACCAGTACTCCTGGCATCAATCCGTTTACTGGTAAGTCTATACGGCTTAGTTTTTAACATAACTCACGCCCTGTTTTCCCGAAGAGTAGGGCAGAAGTTTACCAATGTTCTATGTTAGATAGAGGGTTTCATTTTCGCAGTGGGTTTTTCAGGTGGACCATTGGCCTAATTCCTATTTCGTCCACTTCCCAAAACGACCACAAATCTACAATGCCCAAAAAGTCCACTTCCCATTTTTTTATTTGGGACTGGAACCAGTAGTAACACTCTGATAAAAAAGAAACTTATTTAAAGTGGACGTTTTGAGAGTTGACGTTATGGGAAGTGGACTTTTTGGGCATTGTAGATTTGTGGTCGATTTTGGAAGTGGACGAAATGAGTAATGCCGACCATTGTGCGTGGACTATGGCGGCCGTCGGTGGTTATTCCAACCAGCCCACCTCCCTCCAGAAGTTACTTCTAGTTTACTTCGCCTGGTCTGTTTAGAACATTTGGGTGCCCCGAGGGTATCTGTTCTAATCTGGGTGATGCCTGTGCATTCAAAGAGCACATGCGCAACGGTTTCCTTAGCCTCCATCAAAGACTATTATAACCACTTGACTGCGTATACAGTGCCCCGACGCACGAAAACTATTAGTATTTTGTCGCCTATGTATAGGCTACGGTACTAGTAGCAATTTTAGTTGTGTCCAAGTGTTAGACCTGCGTGCACGCTAAATTAATATAATTTTTTTATAACGTTTATGCAATTATAACGCATCAAAATGCCTTCATGCGCGGTGAAGTGGTGTGGGAAACATTCTTAGACATCTAGTTACAAAAAGGATGACATAACTTTTCATCGGTACATAAACATTACATTGATTTAATCAGATTATAAGCCACTGCAGGGGTCTATTTAAAATGGTGGCTGGGTAAACGAGCACACTTTTTGAGTCGCGCGTTGATATCTTTTGGAAAAGTCTCGTTCTTGTATTAGACAATTCTAATGCTTCTATCCCTTTCTTTCCTTTTGTATGTTTATCGTAAAAAATAGTGCTGTTATCTTTAATAGCTGAAAGTTGATATCGAGAAAAATAAAATGAATACATTTTTTATTCAATTCACATACTTTAATAAAATAACTATCTACTATTAACCGACTTCAAAAAAGAAATACCGATGAACTGAGAACCTCCTCGGTTTTCAGTTCGTCGGTTTTTTTTTTTTTTTGTATTTTCCGGGATTTTTTAGTTCTTTCTGTCCCCGACCGGGGCCGATCAGTCCATTTCCGGGATTTTTTTTTGTAATTGATTGATTTTGATTAAATATTATTTCTATGATTTTGATTTAGTATTTATTATAATGTTAAAATCCATTTTATCGATATCGACTATTTTCTCTTAATGAAGTAAAGCAGCCCTAACGATGCAACTTGACCTTGAACTGACCAATTGCAGCCGCGCGTTCTTCCTCATCCCCCGGCCCGCAGTAGTGAGTCGTGTGCTTCGAGGAAATCGGCCCATACGCTCTCTAGTGGTTATATTCTCTATGGCCTCCATGGATGCCCTGCACAAAGGACTTTCCATTATGTCTTGTATTGTGTGGAAGTCTTTGGAGGTTTACCTATAGTACTCCCACAAGTTACATGTAATAGGAGGCGAATTTATTGCCATCAATCGGGCACTTATCCAGGATACGGGCTGGTACTGAGAAAATCCCAATAACACTGCCCGACCCGGGAATCGAACCCCAGGACTTCACGCTCAGTACCACTTGCGATCACTAGACTAACTAGGCAGACAAATTATACAACGTGTAACGTTAAATGCGCAAAACCTGAAAATAGTTTGATCAGAATAACAAGCAGAATTAATTGAACCACTTTTTAATATGACCACATTTTTCAAAAAATCTTCATTAAAAACGTTGCCATGACTATTTATTAATAGGCCAAGCAAGCCAATGTCAGCGACTCCTCCCTCGATAAAGCGTCGTCGCAGACGCAAGAAACGATCAGAATGTCCAGTAAAACTAAAACAGCACATAAAACCTTTACAATTTTTTTTAATGACTTATTTGCTCTCTGAAATAGGTCAATTGAATTAAAAATCAGTTGGGGTGTCTGAGGTTTTGCGCATTTAACGTTACACGTTGTAATGTTTTGGGTAAAACCCCATATTTTAAATCAATTCCACTCGACTGACATTCAAAGTTATCTTGAGCCAAGATTTACGCTTTAAACAGTACATACAAATAAATAAAATTTAAGTGTCTGTTTGTTATGTAAAATTTTTACTTTAAACAGGAGACTTAAAATTATATCAGCCACAATACAGCATGCTTTTTTTACCGGCTCCAAATTTTTACGGGCTGTTCCACTCATGAATATGAATAACTTTCAATATGGAACCAACTCTGAGATCACGAAAAAAAATCAACTGTTTCATACATTTTGGTCAAGTAAGTATTGAACTTGTGTATTAAACAGCTGAATTTGTTTTCGTGATTTCAGAGTTCGTCCCATAGTGAAAGCTGTTCATATTCATGAGTAGAACACCCTGTAAAAATTTGGAGCCTGAAATAAAAATCATCCAGTATAATAGGCTCGTCCTTTGTTATATGAGACTTCATCATAACTGGCACAATATGAGTGTACAGACGCCAGCACATCAAGCTACTACAATCTGTCAAATTTCTTTAATAGATTTTCAACTTTATCGCTAAAGTATAAGGTTCAATGTTGATTAAGAAAATTGGACAGTTTCGGGTAGTGTACTGTGAAGCTCTCTAAGAGCTTCAGGGTACCGGGAGGAAAAATGTTTAATATTTATTCCTAGAAATCATTCTACGTATTTACATCTTTTTTCATTCAGCTTGTCAGCCATATCTGACGCTTATCTCTTCAAATCTTAAACAAACTTCATGTTTGTCTCATATTTCCTGCCAATAACTTTTAACTGACTCGCGGAGGTTGCATGTAAACACCAAATAGGCTATAGTTTACAGTACTATAGGTACATCGTTACATAATCCTTCAGGGATTGCAAGAGCGATATTATTTTATGATAACTCGACAGTAGCACAGCTTCCAACCGACCAGACAGTTGGAAGAACTTGGTTCTATACAATAGTGTGCAAAGTAATTGAGGAGCCCGTGGCTAAATAATAACAGCCGCACACAGATCGATCTATCAGGTCAAGCTACGCTTGCCGCGGTTTGTCTGTGGATGTGTGACCTTCTTTACATACTTACCTCTTCGTGCCTTAGAAAGCACGGTAAGCCGTTGGTCCCAGCTGCCATTCGTCGATCTTTGACAGTTACGAGTAGTCAGAAGCCCGAAAGTCTTATCAACCAGTCTTACAAAGGGGTATCGTATTACCCGGTAACTGGGTTGTGGAGGTCTACTAGCTACAGCTAGCATACACTAAGCCTCGGTTCGCACGGGCTTGGTTTTCCCGCTGCGTTTTTTTTTGTAACGCACTGGTTATTCATCACAGTGCTTAGCGCCGAAAGTTGAAAATCCAACAATTTTTTCTTTGACGCGCTGAGATGCGTTCTGTTGGATTCTCAATGCTCGGCTTAAAACCGAGAGTTAAAAACCCAGTGTGCGATGAAACACCGCTAACGTTACGCTAATACTTCTAATTTATCGCTCTCACATTGTCCGCAGGGCTCCCACACTCGCAACGCTACCACGAGCTCCTCCGCCGTCGACTAGGCCTCCCCGTTTGGGAATACAAAAATGATTTCATGAGACTCCTAAACACACACCAATGCGTCGTCTTAGTAGGCGAGACTGGCTCCGGAAAGACCACACAAATCCCACAATGGTCTGTAGAATTTGCTGCAGTAACCGCTGGGAAGTCTAAAGGCGTTGCTTGTACACAACCCAGACGAGTAGCTGCCATGTCAGTAGCCCAGAGAGTGGCAGAAGAAATGGATGTAGCGTTAGGCCAGCAGGTTGGTTACAGCATCCGTTTCGAAGACTGTTCCGGACCTCAAACAATACTAAAATACATGACAGACGGTATGTTGTTAAGAGAAGCCATGTCAGACCCAATGCTGGAGCAGTACAGAGTTATATTACTAGATGAAGCTCACGAAAGGACGTTAGCAACAGATATTCTGATGGGTGTGCTCAAAGAGGTCATAAAACAGAGGTCGGATCTCAAACTGGTTATCATGTCAGCGACGCTCGATGCTGGAAAGTTTCAACAGTATTTTGACAATGCGCCGCTTATGAATGTCCCAGGTAGAACGCATCCCGTAGAGATATTTTATACACCACAACCAGAGAGAGATTATTTAGAA
Source organism: Eremobia ochroleuca (assembly GCA_949629135.1). NCBI lineage: Eukaryota > Metazoa > Arthropoda > Insecta > Lepidoptera > Noctuidae > Eremobia > Eremobia ochroleuca. The sequence continues at coordinate 3,176,540 of OX451413.1, forward strand.
GCAGCTATAAGAACAGTGATACAAATACACATCTGTGAAGAAATTTCTGGTGATATACTACTATTTTTGACGGGACAAGAGGAAATTGAAGATGCTTGCAAGAGGATTAAACGGGAAATTGATAACCTAGGACCTGATGCTGGCGAACTGAAGTGCATACCCTTATATTCTACACTCCCACCGAATTTACAACAGAGGATTTTCGAACCAGCGCCGCCGAATCGGGCAAACGGTGCGATTGGTCGAAAAGTCGTCGTTTCTACCAACATTGCCGAAACTTCTCTGACAATTGACGGTGTAGTTTTTGTGATAGACCCAGGGTTTGCTAAGCAAAAAGTGTACAACCCCAGGATCCGTGTGGAGTCCTTGCTGGTGTCTCCTATAAGTAAGGCGTCGGCGCAACAGAGAGCTGGCAGAGCCGGTAGAACACGACCAGGCAAATGCTTTAGACTTTACACGGAAAAGGCATACAAAAATGAGATGCAAGATAATACTTATCCTGAGATTTTAAGGTGATTGGTGGTATTCGAGTATTTTTTTATTTTATTATTTAGTTCGTAAACTATTTTTATCTATTACCTGTTTACATGGGTTATGCTTTGTTGGCTTGTCGTAAGTGCAACTGCTGAACGTGGGGTCCTGGGTTCGATCCCTAGTCCAGGCCAGAGTAATGTCTTTCCATTTGGAATTACTTCGTTTTTGGCATTGTATTCCCCATATACACAAACGACACCTGATTTCATGATATTTTTGAGTCTTTGTGGACTACAATACATCAAAGGGTGGAGCCAAAAGAGCGATTTGTACGCTGTTAGTCGCGTAATTGACGTTGCATTCGGTTTCATATAGAAACCCTGACGTATTAGTCGCACGACCACCACAAATGAACCAAAAGAAATTCATTTATTTGAACGTAAATTACCTGACTCGTTTTACGCAGCCGCAATTAGGCTCGTTTGGCATTACCCTTCGAGTGACAGCATGATATTTAAAGTCAACTTAAAGAGTTACCGTTGAGTATTGAATCGATAGTATGACAAGGTTCCAACTGTAACAAACTATTTCATCACATCACAGTGTTGCAATCAAGACCCTTTAACAATACTTCGTTTATAGAGATCACAAACCCCTGAAGAGTCCCCGCAGTCAGTCTGAGCTAACACAACGCACAATTGTTGCCGTTGCAGATCAAACTTAGGCTCTGTAGTTTTGCAGCTGAAAAAGCTTGGCATCGATGATCTGGTGCATTTTGACTTCATGGATCCACCTGCCCCGGAGACACTGATGAGGGCTTTGGAGCTTTTGAATTATCTCGCTGCCTTGGGTAAGGATTTTGTAGTTACTCGTATTTTTTTTTTTCTTTGATTTTTGATTTGATAATTGTTTCACTAACGTAATCTACATACTTTCAGGAATGTTTTAATATACAATATATTAGATTATTGGTAGTAAAATGTGTTAAATTATATTGTTTCAAATCGGAGAGCATGGGGTGGGCCGATTTATTTGCACGAAAGTGTATTTTAGTTTGATGTGTAATAGTATTTCAACTAATTTTGAAATCAAGTTGAAATAATAAAACAATTCAATTTTCAACTGATTGTGAAATCAATTGAAATAGGAAATTTTTCAACATTAGGTTGACTAATGTTGAAAAATTTCCGATTTGATCACTTTTAGTGAATAGTTCTTTCAATAATAATACATACATACATAAACTCACGCTTTCTTCCCATGGGGGTAGGCAAAAGTACAGATTTTTTTTTTAATAATGTTTTTGTTTTTTATTTTTTCGTTAAAGATACTTGTTCTCGAAATTTTAGGAGTGACAGAGAAAGAAAGTCTGATAAATACTCACTATGGTAGCTTATTCATCGAAATAAATAAGAAAATTGGGCCTGTTAAGGGACTGGCGAAATGTTTGTGTAACTGTCGCTGTTGGCAACACCAACAAAGATTAATATTTTTTATATACTTACTCGCAACATTTCCAGTTGTCAAGCAAGATTTGTAAAAGTAACGCACGCGAGTTGTTTGTCCTACCATACAATTATATTATTTTTAGTAAAGAGTTTGCATTGCAGTCACCCACACACACCACCGACGCCAACAAAACCCACAAAAATATACCTACAGTCCACTCAATAAGATCCCAACATTCGCCACCAACTAGCTTATTTATTTATTTATTTATTTTATTATTTATGTACACACAGTAAAAAAACATATGGATATGATATTTTTTTTTTCATTAGCCATTCAGTTAACTGCCTAGCCTTTTAACTAAACGGCGCCATTCAACTAGCGGCCTGGATGTTATTCAGCCATTCAATCAAACCGCTAGGCAAATGACTTGGGTCGTTTACGTTTAACTACTTTTCTAGCCCAGACATTTAAATTGGGGATTGATTCATTGTCAACTGACTTAAAACTGCAGGTATTTTATTACTCTATTATTAAATACACTTATTTTGGTTTTGGAAAATATAAAAAACAAAATACTTGTTTATTAACAAGTTCGACATTAAAAACTGAACAGTAAACTAAATAAAAATTAGTCATAACAAATATTTGAATGCGTAAGTAAATAAATATTGTGCAGTAAAATGGCTTAACCTGTGGGCAGTTAATGAATCGGAATTGACAGATGCACTTACATATACAAATACACGCGAAACCGTCGCCCGGGTAGCGCGCAAAATTCAAATGTTCTTACGTTTTTTTGCAATTTGCAGGTTAGTACCAGGTGGTATGTTGATCTATAATTATACGATTCGCAGCCACAGCAAATATTTGTGTATAGAATTATAATCATCAATACATCTCTCCAAGTGAACTTAATATGAATATTACCCTAATGTGTGGGGTAATATGTATACAACTGATTTTTAATTTAGTTGACCTATTTCAGAGAGAAAATAAGTAATAAAAAAAAATTGTAAAAAAAAATATTAACACCTCATTTACAGACGACGATGGCAACCTGACAGACTTGGGCGCTGTAATGGCTGAGTTTCCCCTCGACCCTCAACTCGCCAAAATGCTGATCGCGAGCTGCAACCACAACTGTTCCAACGAGATCCTCTCCATCACCGCCATGCTGTCAGGTAAGTCATAGCTGAGGAGTTTGTGTTACAGGGTATAAAAGTCTGTTGTTGTCCAGACGCTAAAAAAAGTCAGCCGGTATATAAAAACAAATAAGTCATTTATTCAAATTGGACTGAGAATCGGCACTTTTCGAACGTCATACAAAAAGGACACTTACGCGTCGAAGCACTCCTCCACATCGCTGAGATCCGCAAACGTGCCCTGGAGACTGCACGAACTTAAATCGGTGTTTTCCAGCTAATAAAATGTACATGTAAAATAAAATATTATTTCCCCCATCTTTCAGTCCAACAATGCTTCGTGCGACCCAACGAGGCGCGCAAGGCAGCCGACGAAGCCAAGATGAGGTTCGCGCACATCGACGGAGACCACCTCACGCTACTCAACGTGTACCACGCCTTTAAACAGAGTATGTTCACCCTACGACATGACAATATTAGTTATGGGAAATGAAAAGGGGAGCTATTAAAAAGATGTGCGGAAAAATGTGTGATCTGCCGGTCGATTCTGGAAAAATGTCACCGTGATAACTAAGGTGAAGTGAGCTTAGAGTTAGCTGTGAGTCATGCTGATGCTAGGGATTGACACTATTGACGACTCACTCCGCGCTCACTTCATCCAAGTTTTCACAGTGAGATGGTTACAGAATCGCACGGCTGTTCCAAAACTACCCTAAGCCGCATCTACGGGCGATTTTTTAACGCAACGACTTTCTGTCACGCACTGGATTTTCAGTAGTGGTGGCCTAGTGGGATAATCAGCCTACAGTGTTCCCAATGTTGGGACACTGGCCTCCTCTCGGTGAGAGGGAGAGAGGGCCACGCGAGTATAGTGCGGGTTGGTAGGTGTCATATGTCTTCGAATTTTTTGGTTCTAGGTCATGTTTTCCTATTGGCCTAGTGGTAACGGTCCCGACTTGAAGAGTTGTAGGTCGCAGGTTCGAACCCAGACAGACGCTTTACGTGTAAATTATTTCTTCAACACTGCTCTACAAACAGTGATGGAAAAGGAAAACATTGTGAGGAAACTGGCATATTCTAGCTAGAGCTAAAAAATCGAAGACATCCACCAACCCGCACTGTGCCCGCGTGTTGGATTGCGGCCCACTCCCTCTCAACGAGACGGGAGACCTGTGTCCCAGCAGTGGGAATATTAAACGCTGGATACACTGGATTTTCAATGCACTGCTTGACGCCTAAAAATCCAACAGTGCGTTTGTTTTGACGCGCTGGGATGCGCTCTGTTAGATTCTCAATGTTCGGCTCGATATTGAGAGCTGAAAATCCAGTAAGCGAAGAAAACGTTGCCCCACGCTAGGAATTTCTCCTCTATTGTGTCTATTAGTAGGGGAGCCCAGGAAGGGATTTTTGAAGTGACTCGAGCGTGTCAGAAAATTATATAGGGAGAATCCTTGCATCCTTTAATGTACCTCTACCAAGTATGAACCCTCCATATGGTGGGGTGTGTTGAGGGGAACCCGTCTGATTAGTAAAAAAAAAATCGATTCTTAGAAAAACTCGAGCGCGTCAGTCATTTACAGTATGTACGCGCATTATATTTCTGATAACTATTAGATATTAATCTGACGATTAATTCAAGGGGGCTGGCCGTAACGAGCGGTTGAAAAAAAAAAAAAAAAAAAAGTTATTCGAGCGTGTCAGACATTCAAAGTGTAAGTCAACTAAAGCTTAAAAAGTGTCCTATTAAAATATCTGACGATTTGGACATGACACAAACTCATAATATATTTTTGTATATGTAAAAAAAAAAAAGGTGACCTTGAGATACTCCAGCGCGTCAGATTTTTATACAGGAGGGTCAAGTTGATGTCATAGTCCTCCTGAATAATAATCTGACAATTATATGGAGGGATATCGCTAGTCTGACCATTTTGAAGGAAATTTAGAAATAATATATCCGCATTTACGTACAGAAATTGGTTAATTTATTAATATAAAATTAAATATAGATCATTAGTTAGTTTAGGGACGGTGCGAGAGAGTGAGAGATAGAGAAAGAGTGAGAAAGAAAGTGAGACGCGGAGTGGGGAATAAATGATAAATGATTTATTTTCTGTAAGTAGGTTTGTACAAACACTTTTACATGTCAATCATATTTTTTTACTAGATGAGGTCGGCGTTTCCTATCTGACTACTCTGAGAAGAAAGGCCGAAACAAACTCAGAGATCACAGTCTCTTTTAAAATCCAGACATAATCTTGGTCAGATAATGTGAAGACCATGTAGATTGGTGTCTGAAATGGTCCTTTGAGTAACGAACCACACAGATTGAGCGGACCTGTCCAGTCAGTGCACGCATTTGTCAAAAATCGTGCAGCTCAACTCAGAACTTGAGGAGCCTTACGATTCGACGAACAATGCCAATGAAAGGACATTTGGGTAGGCCGCATAAATGACTCAAACTGCCAGATCATGATTAAAACTAACTAAGAAGGGAAACCGAAAAAAAGAAATGACCCACATAGTCTTCACACTCACAGTAATAGTAATAAAAATAAGATACTTTACAAAATAAATATCCATGTCATTGTTTATATAAAATTCATCAATGTCAATGTGAATACACAGCTCTCAGCCGCTGTACGCTTCACCTTTGCTCCACGATTCTACTAACATCGCCCCATGAAAACTGTCAGATTATTAGTTCTTTGTAATTCTAATATTGTTTCCTTCAAAATAAAAAAAAAATTGAAACGCGCTCGAGTATTTCAAGGTGACGTTTTTTTTTTACAACTTCGAGACTCGCTTGTTTCTTAATGTCACGCTCAAATTGTCAGATTATTGAGATATACAATCTTCTCAATGTAATTAATCAACTTTCTCTTAATCTGACGCGTTCGAGTTTTTCTATGGATCGATTTTTTTTTACCAATCAGACGGGTTCCCCTCAACACACCCCACCATATGGAGGGTTCATACTTGGTAGAGGTACTTTAAAGGATGCAAGGATTCTCCCTATATAATATTCTGACACGCTCGAGTCACTTCAAAAATCCCTTCCTGGGCTCCCCTACTATATTTATTTATTAAACATTTTTTAGACTTAACAGGTCAACCCAAGGCGTCTACAAACAAGTTATACAACGTGTAATGTTAAATGCGCAAAATCTCAGACACCCCATCTGATTTTTAATTCAATTGACCTATTTCAGAGAGAAAATAAGTCATTAAAAAAATTGTAAAGTTTTTATGTGCTGTTTTAGTTTTACTGGCCATTCTGATCGTTTCTTGCGTCTGCGACGACGCTTTACCGAGGGAGGAGTCGTCACCGGGCCGCTGCGCCGCGCTGACATTGGCTTGCTTGACCTATTAATAAATAGACACGGCAACGTTTTTAATGAAGATTTTTTTAAAAATGTGACCTATATTGAAAAGTGGTTCAATTGATTCTGCTCGTTATTCTGATCAAACTATTTTCAGGTTTTGTGCATTTAACGTTACACGTTGTATTTAGTGATATACGCGTACAGTTATATAATATCCTTGAGTAAAACGAAGCGAATGAAGGCTAAAGGTGCATAATCGACAGTAAGATTATTGCCAAAAGTATTACAGATCACACACTTCTTTGTAGTGGATAATTTCTTCTGTTTAGTGGATAAATAATATGTTATTCTATGCTATTCCAGACATGGAAGACCCCCACTGGTGCTACGACAACTTCATCAACTACCGCTCGCTGAAGTCCGGAGACAACGTGCGGCAGCAGCTCAGCAGGATAATGGATAGGTTTGTACTGTACAGACATCTTCACAAATACGCTATGACTGCGTCATCCATAAATTACGTGGTGTTTTTGGCATCTTTTTAACTAACCAACGGCTTACCGTGCTTTCCGAGGCACGGAGGGGGTCTTGGTGTGTAAAGATGGTCAAAAATCCACGGACCGACCGCGGCAAGCGTAGCTTAACCTGATCGATCGACCCGTGTCCCGTGCGGCTGTTATTACTAAGATCCTTTAAACAGTTCGTAGGCTTCCAGTGTAACCGGATGCAGCTGAATACCAGTATTTTACATGGAGCGACTGCCTATCTGACCTCCACAACCCAGTTACTGGGTAATACGATACCCCTTGGTAAGACTGGTTGTCAGGATATCGGGCTAATGACGACCCGTAACGACTGTCGAAGATCCAAGAATGACAGCCGGGACCAACGGCTTAACGAGCTTTCCGAGGCACGGCGGGCTCTTGTTATGTGAAGATGGTCACCCATCTACGGACCAACCTCGGCAAGCGTAGCTTAACCTGATCGATCGACCCGTGCGGCTGTTATTACTTAGTCACAAGACCCTCAAAAATAAGTTATGTTTAAAAAAAAAAAAACTAGATGAGATCGGAAAATTTTGATATCTTTAATATTTAATTTAATGTTTGTTCCAGGTTTAACTTAAAGCGAACAAGTACAGAGTTCACAAGCAAGGATTATTATATTAATATAAGGAAAGCACTAGTTAACGGATTCTTTATGCAGGTAAATTATGTTTCTTTTTATCTTCACACTTTTACGTATTTGGGGAAAAGTATCTTGGTTCCAAAGGTTGCCAATCTTAAAGACAAAGGTAAAAAAAAACCGGCTAAGCGCGAGTCGGATTCGCGCATGAAGTGTTCCGTTTTGACTTTATTATGACGAAAAATTAATTTTCGCAGCCGCCATCTTGGATTCTCATTTTAACCTCACTACCGGCTTCAGCATCCTCGAAAACTACGGAAACAATGCTGTCTCTTTCTATTATATACAACGTGTAACGTTAAATGCGCAAAACCTCAGACACCCCAACTGATTTTTAATTCAATTGACCTATTTCAGAGAGAAAATAAGTCATTAAAAAAATTGTAAAGGTTTTGTGTGCTGTTTTAGTTTTGCGGGCCATTCTGATCGTTTCTTGCGTCTGTGACGACGCTTTATCGCGGGAGGAGTCGTCACCGGGCCGCTGCGCCGCGCTGACATTGGCTTGCTTGACCTATTAATAAATAGACACGGCAACGTTTTTAATGAAGATTATTTGAAAAATGTGACCTATATTAAAAAGTGGTTCAATTAATTCTGCTCGTTATTCTGATCAAACTATTTTCAGGTTTTGCGCATTTAACGTTACACGTTGTATAAAAAAGGCTCATGGAGGGGGCACGCTTTTTCGTTAAATGACGATTTCACCTAGTTTACTCCCACCGCGAGCTTCGTTAAAGGACTTCGTTCCAAAAAACAAACCTAAATAATGTTCTTTGTACATGTGTGTAATTTATCTATAATATGTATGTATTTAGAAATATAATGTATGTTCATCAGTTGTCTAGTACCCATAGCACAAGCTTTGCTTAGTTTGGGACTAGATGGCCTTGTGTGAAAGTTGTGGAATATATTATTATTATTATTCTAGGTAGCCCACTTAGAGCGAACAGGCCACTACCTCACGGTGAAGGACAACCAGGTGGTGCAGCTGCACCCGAGCACGTGTCTGGACCACAAGCCCGACTGGGTCATCTACAACGAGTTTGTGCTCACCACCAAGAATTACATCAGGACTGTCACTGATATCAAACGTGAGTACCGATCATCTTCACCTGCCCAGATTTCTCCCAACTATGTTGGAGGCGGCTTCCAGTCAAACCAGATGTAGATGAATAGCAGTATTTTACATGGAGGAACTGCTTATCTGACCTCCATAACCTAATACTGGTAAAATATAGACCCTACCCCCCTTGGTAAGACTGGTTGTCAGACTTTCGGGCTATTGACGACCCGTAACGACTGTCAAAGATCCACGAATGACAGCCGGGACCAACGGCTTAACGTGCTTTCCGAGGCATGCAGGGTTCTTGGTATGTAAAGATGGTTACCCATCCACGGAACAACCGGAGCTTAACTTGATCGATCGAACCGTGTGGCTATTATTACTTAGCCAAAAGTCCCTTAACGTGAGACGGAAAATACGTTCGTCTGCAATGCCTTTAAATTACCTGAAAAATCAAACGAGAGAAGAGGGGCTCGCGGCTAAGTTATAACAGCCGCATGGGTGGATATCTACCAACCCGCACCGGGCCCGCGTTGGGTATTACGGCCCACTCCGTCTCACAGAGAGGAGGCTTATGTTCCGGCAGTGGGAATCAATGTTATAGGGTTTGGTTTTGCGCACTTCGTCATTCAAGTGGACTGTTGTGCGTGTGCCATGGTGGCCGTCGGTGATTATTCCAGTAGTGGGAATATTATAGGAATGGAATATTATGGGAATATTAAAGGTACATAGTGCTTCTGATGTAGCAGTAACATCAGAAGCACTATGTACCTTTACGTCATTGTACCTTAGGGGACCGGACTGCTTCTCCTTAACACAGGTTTCCATAACCTAGCTAGGAGAGCAGTGCTTACACCCACACGTTTGTAGAACTAGTACTGATTTTAACGTGTACCACTATCCTTTCTTTTGAGTAATTAAAAAAATAAAAAAAATAAAAAATTATAGGTGGATCCGTTACGGGGACCCCTCTGTGCCTCGCAAAGTCCCGCTGGAGATTAGACGGGTACGAATACCCTTCAAACCTGATCACAGCGATGCTTTTAGACGGCAATAAACAGTGATATAGTATTTTTTTTATCTCATCCTCTCCTGACACTGCGATGCCTCTTTCATTGCAGATTACCATCGACGACGGTCGATGATTTTTCAAAGATCTATGTGTTTCAAACCCACGTTATCACGCTAGACTTGCTTAGACTGCCCCGTTGGTCTCGCGGTTGCAAGCGCGACTGCTGAACGTGGGTTCGATTCCCGGGTCGGACAGTTTTATTGGGTTTTCCATTAGGAATTTCTTAGTAACAGCCCGGAGTTTGGCCTTCATACCATCACAGCGTTTAACCATAAACTAACAATTATATTTTTCTCTTTCACAGCGGAATGGCTTCTCAAAATAGCCCCACAGTACTACGAGCTAAATAACTTCCCACAATGCGAGGCGCGGCGGCAGCTCGAGCTATTACAAGCGAGGCTCGAATCTAAAGCTTATCAGGAAGGCTTCTAAGTAGCTCGGACGTTGCGACTGGGATATAACGACACGCAGAATTATATGTATAGAATGTCGGCTCCATACAGGGAATGAAAATATATGTGTCTAATCAAATTCATCTTTCATATTGATGTTGATTCCACTTATTCAACCTTATTGTAATAGAAATTAAGTTAATTTCAGAATGACTAGAACTATTGAAATAGTTATAAATATGTTTTAAGTTGTAGCGGAAATATAACTTTATTGCGTAGGAATTAAAGCTATTTTTCCAATAACTCTTGTTTACATGTTTGGAAAATAAAGTTGAGTTTAGAATAAATAGTACTATCGAAATAAATAAATCTATACTAATAATAAATCTCAAGAGTTTGTTTGAACGCGCTAATCTCCGGAACTACCCAAACTACTGAAAAAGTCTTTTTGCGTTTGATAGCCCAACTCTTCAGGAAGGCAATAGGTTATTTAACCCTTTCAGTACGGTTGACGTACATGTACGTTCTGGCACAGATGCTTGTCACGGCCGGGTGACGTCCTTTTGCAAATCAAGTCTAAAACTGAATATAAACAACACAGGCGTGTAGTCACTGGCAGCGCTTGTGGCAGATTGCGCGAAGTACTATCTATCACAACTGCGCAGAACACATTTCTCGAGCGCCGCCCGCCAGTGCACGCTGTGCTTCTCGCACGCTGTACTGATAGAGTTAATATCACACTCAATCAATCAAGGGTGCTTGTTAGGAACCGAGAAAAAAGAAATCAGAACGAAAGCGGAAAGGAAGTAATAGCACGGGCAACGGGATGCAACGGGGAAACAAGAAATTTAACGCGGAGCAAAAATGGCATATTAATGTCCCGCTGCCCGGCACAGCCGGTCGATTCGGGAAAAATCTCACCGTGATAACTAAGGTGAAGTGAGTTGTGAGACATATTTATGCTAGGGATTGACACTATTGGCGACTCACTCCACGCTCACTTCACCTAAGTTTTCACGGCGAGACGGTTATAGAATCTCACGGCAGTTCTCTTCTCATACAGAGATGGCACGAGCATTAATCACCACGCTTGCTCAAGATGGGTTGGCGATTTCAGACTTATAAGTACACATATTAAAAATTAAAATCGCTTTTCATTTTTTTGTGTGATTTTCACTATAATTTAGATAATTTATTCCGGTAGGTCTAACTACTACGTAAATCAAAGAAATCTCGCATGTTTTGTCAAGTCGTGAATACTGTACGAAGCAGAGGTCGCCCCTGCTTCGCTAGTAAACGAATATGAACTTTATGTTAGTGTGAATTAAGTTAGTTTCTGAAAAAACTGAGTACTATTGAAAATATCATAAAAATGATAAGTTGTAGTGCAAATTGAACTTTATGTGTGGGTGTTAAAGTTGTTTTTCCAAATATACATGTTGGTTTTGTTGGTATGTATGCGCGTGTTTTCGTTCGCTGTATGGAGCCTAGTTCCTAGACCATTTTATTTTGTGCAAATACTAAGCTGAAAGGGGATAGAATTCGTTGGAAGCCATGTTTTAACTGTATAGTCTAACAGATAGATGTATTTTTTATTGTATTTGACATGATAAAGCATTAGGTACGTGAGTGCAGTGATAGTCCTGGGTTCAAATCCCAGTTCAGACAAAATCTTACAACTTTCGACCACTATCTGACCAGATGGTAAGATAGTGGTCGAAAGTGAAACTGTTACGGATTTAAGGCCAGATTCAAAGATTTTATTAAGAAAAGTTCGCTTCAAATGAATGTGAATCTTATTCTTTACCAATATAAGGTTCATATTCGTATGAGACGATTTTCTACATTCGTTTATACGAATATGAATCTTGTTCGGTTATAGTAAGGTTCTTGTACATATAAAACTAACTTAGTGAAGTCTTTAGTATGGTTAAAATCAGGTTCTATTCTCATTTCGTTTGCATAGCAACACATTAATTACTTCTTCACCATGAAAATTAAAAGTCAAATTAAATTAGTTAAGAGAAACTCCGCAGAGGTGTTGGGTATCGATATACTTCTAATAAAAACACTACCACCGGTCGTTGACCCCAAAAAATAAAAACCATCTGTTTAGATATCCATACTCATCACGTATGCAGAGTTTCGCTAACTAATTTAATTTGACCCTGTATTGCCCAGTTATTGGGTTCAAAATGACAATTATTAAATGATATTCTGCCGCCTCTGGTTAGACTGGAAGCTGACCGCAAGTTAGAAAGGCTAGTATAAAGATAAAACAGTTAGGCTTAATGTAGATAATAATATTTATTTTTGACTAAATTGTGCTGTGGTATAATATTGTCGAAGTTGTCTGGTTTTTAAAAACCTTGTCAAAAAGGCGACACATTCCGATTCCAACTTGATGTCAGCTCTCAAGTGCGCAGTACAGTGATCCCCCCTGTAACGCGGTAGATTGGTTCCGCGTTATCCCCGTATAACGCGTTTTTACGACCTCGTCTAACGCGTTACGTATAAATAATTCATCACATTTAACTTTTCTCGTTGCAGGGGGTTTGAATCGAATATTTACATTTCACACGCTACCTCGTTTTACCTATTACTGTACCTCGTTCGCATGGACGTAAAAATATCGCGGGATTTTATCGCGCACTAGATTTTCAACTCTCGGTTCTGAGCCGAGCGCTGAGAATCCAACAGAGCGCATCCCAGCGCTTCAAAAAAACACATTGTTGGATTTTCAACTCTCAGCGTTGAGCACTGCGTTGAAAATCGAGAGCGAAAAAAATTTCCGCGGGAAAAAACGCCCGCGCGTACCTGTGCTTACTGCGCAGTGACTCCTCAAGTTCCGAGCTGCCATAAAGTTTGAATCGGGCTGTAGTTATTGGCACTATCTATCAGATAAAAATTGGACCGTCGCGGGGACTTTTAAAAACCGGAGTTTCTTGCTGACCGAAGTTAATGTATAAGAACATACATATTACAAATTGAATGATTTGCAAAGAAAAATGAAATGATGTATGAGTAACGCTAAGTCTGCCGTACATGGAGAACTGACCATGTATGGATTTACAGTTATTTGATTTTAAAGAAAATTATCTATTTGATTTGTAATAATACTAGTTTAAAATATTTTAAGGGAGCATATCAGTTGTTTGACCAAATGAACGAAGCAAAAGGTTTAGGTATCTAAGTATCCCAGTAGGTGGCGTTCTGTAGTTTCTGCCTACGCCCATGGGAAAAAGGCGTGAGCTTTAATATCTAGTTGTAATGTGTAGCAGATGTTTCATACCAAAATTCGACGTAGTTACACAAAAAGGATCCAGTCCACACAAAGTCACTTTAGAGATATTAACGTTTGAAGTTAGGAAGATATTTCTTGATTGGTATTCATTTTAAAATTAATTGAAAGTAATGAACAAATTCTTATTACGCAAAAAGAATCCAGTCTTCTTGATTCGTTTTACTTAATTGGTTGGTAATATTGGCTATGAATCAGGAAGGTTGGATTGTCCAAGGTGATTTTATTTTAACGTGCCATTCATGTGGGTTGTGTCTGAGGTTGATAAAAAGTGATAGACAGTTGTTTTTGGTTGGATATTTTTTACTGGCCGATAGTACTGATATTTAGCTTCAGTTTGGTGCACTTAACTCATTTTTGACACTTGGATCCTTTTCGTTTAACCATGTCCAATAAAAGATCAACTTTTCCAAAATGTATGAAACTCGCTGTTTCGTTGAAGATGTGCCATCCACCATCCTGCACTGGGCCCGCCCCACTCCCTCTCGCTGGGGGGAGGCCTGTGTCACAGGGGTGGGAACATTCTAGGCTGATTATGCTTGATACTTTCGATATGTCACACTAGGTTCCACAGTAAGTACCTGTTGACAGGCCTACCCTTGTAAAATCCAATTATTTTAAAAAAGAGTAACCGTGTAGTTTCTTGCCGGCTCCCCTCCATAGGAAACGACCAATTGGAACCGTGCAGCTAATTTCTGACGTTTAATAATAAAATATTTAGATTTTGAGCAAAATTTGCTAATTCAATTCAATTCAAATTCTTTATTTCAGAGAGTTAGTATCAACAAAAAACTTAATAACTAGTTTTTTTAGTAATAAGGAGATAATATTTAAGTATCAACTGGTATGGATTCTTACCCAAATGCCGCAGCAGAGGGGAGTCCCACCGTGAGAACACGCTCAGGAGACCGTTGGTGGTGGCGCGTAGCCGACCGATACGACGGATATTCATGAAGTACCCTTAAAATATTTTGAACTATTACTGTTACAAGTTTTTAAAGAATTTTGACTGTATTCAACGCGGCATCGAACTACTTTTCGGTAGTAGTATATTAGTGAAATTAGGATAACATGAATTGGGTTATGCTCGCCCCCTATTACATGAGATTTGAACATAACGAGCGAAAAGTATTGTACAGATGCCAGCACATCAAGCTACTACAATCTGTTAGATTTCTTTAATAAATTTTCAACTTTAGCACTAAAGCATAAGGTTCAAAGTTGATTGGGAAAATCTGACAGTTTCGGGTAGCTTGATGTGCTGGCGTCTGTATACAGCGAGTATCAGAAAGATGAGGTCATATTTAATGGTGTTGTACAGACCTTCGAACTGAACAACTTTCTCCATGGGACCAACATCGTGAGAGGAGCACTGGTTGCCCAGTGGTAACGACCACGGCCCCGACCTTCGAGTTGTAGGCCGTAGCTTGGAACCCAGACAGGCGCTTTACTGTTACTGTTAGCCTGCATAATCCCACTGCAGGGCAAAGGACTCTCCCCAAGACTTCCAGCTCTTTCGATCAGGCGCTTTAGTGCTAATACACACGAGCGACACGCGTCAACTGCAGCCGTCGTCGAGCGCCGACGACTGCCGTCAACGCGCCGTCGACAACATGCCGCTCGTGTATTTGAGCACTTAGTGTCAATTATTTCATCGCCACTGCTCTCGAAACGGTGAAGGAAAACATCGTGAGGAAACCGGCATGTTTTAGAACCAAAAATTCGAATACATGTCACATAAATACCAACCGGCACTCGGACCACAAGGTGGATTACGGCCCACTCGCTCTCACGGAGAGGAGGCCTGTGTCCCAGCAGTGGGAAAATTATAGGGTGATTATGCTATCGAAGTTTTGTATGGAACAGTTGATAATTTTTTCGCGATTATGATGTTCATCTCATGTAGAAAGTTGTTCGGGTTGATGGTCTTTACCACAATCAACTCAGCCTATCGCAGTCCACTGCTGGACATAGGCCTCTCCCAGACTGCGCCACAACACCCTGTCCTCCGTCTTCCGCATCCAGTCTACCCCAGCCACCTTCTTTAGGTCGTCCGTCCATCTAGCTGGGGGGCGTCCCACACTACGCTTGCCGATACGCGGTCTCCACTCCAGGACTCGTCTGCTCCACCGGCCATCGGCCCTTCGATAGACATGGCCAGCCCACTGCCACTTCAGTTTGCTTACTCTGCAAGCTATGTCGGTTACTCCGGTTCTTTTCCGGATAATTTCATTCCTGATTTTATCCTTCAAAGAAACTCCGAGCATAGCTCGCTCCATAGCGCGCTGAGCGACCTTGAATTTGTGGACCAGCCCGACCGTCAGTGTCCACGTTTCAGCACCGTATGTCATGACGGGCAGGACGCACTGGTTGAAGACCTTAGTCTTCAAGCACTGAGGGATAGGCGACGAGAAGACTTGACGAAGCTTTCCAAATGCCGCCCAACCCAACTGTATCCTTCTGTCGGCCTCTTTCTCAAAGTTGTGTCTACCTTTACCACACCTTTCTGATAAACGCTGTTTATCTCCTACCCCTTCGGGGGACAAGCGTGATGTTATGTTAAGACAAATATTGTGAAATATACAACGTGTAACGTTAAATGCGCAAAACCTCAGACACCCGAACTGATTTTTAATTCATTTGACTTATTTCAGAGAGACAATAAGGAATTAAAAAAATTGATGTACTGTTTTAGTTTTACTGACCATTCTGATCGTTTCTTGCGTCTGCGACGACGCTTTATCGAGGGAGGAGTCGTCACCGGGCCGCTGCGCCGCGCTGACATTGGCTTGCTTGACCTATTAATAAATAGACACGGCAACGTTTTTAATGAAGATTTTTTGAAAAATGTGAATTCTGCTCCTTATTCTGATCAAACTATTTTCAGGTTTTGCGCATTTAACGTTACACGTTGTATAACGAAAATATTGTTATGTTCAATGAGTGCTGAAAAATGTGTGATACCTATTTGGTATATTATGTTATATGTTGCCTAACTGTAAAATCATACTTCCGAAAACTCAACGAAACTGAACTTTAAGACGCTGTTAAAACTCAGACAGCATGACTCTGTGTCCTAACCGATAGCGACAGTCGCGCGTTTACGCGATCTACAATTCAATTTTTCTTACGTTTTTTGCAATTTGCAGGTCTCCGTCAGGTTTTATGTTGAACAAAATATGATTCGCGAGAGTAACAAGTATGTATTTACAGAATTATAATAAATAAATACTTCTTGTTATCTTCTTCTAGCGAATCAAATTGCAAAAAAAAAACGTAAGAAAATTTGAATTTCTCAGGCTACCTTGTCGCTTCCCCCTAGGGCAGAATGAATTATGACGCACAAACGTGCCTTAATTGACCGCGCTAGTACGTCGTATGCATATAAAAGAGCGCGACGATCTCTCGATTAGGACGCAGCCTGAGAGTTAACGGCGACTGAAAGTGGATTAGCGTTTGAGAGTTCGGCCGATAATGTTATAAAATATAATGTATTGTGAAGGATTGTTGTCTTATTCCCAGTCGTTTGGCTTATGTGAAATATTAAAGTATTGTGTAAGGTATTTCTGTTGTGTTATTTAATCCTATCCTACGGGATGTGTGGTGTTACACGAATGGATAGAATAAGAAATGAGTACATAAGAAGAAGTCTGATGTGGCAGAGTAACAGTAAAGTTGCATGGACATCGGTTGTCATGGTATGGATATATGATACGCAAGAATGAGGAAATCGTCATGAGGAAAGTTTTGAGAATGAATGTCGGTGGCTATAAGAGTAGGGGAAGACCAAAGAAACGATGGATGGACTGTGTGGATGATGATATGGCTATATGGGGGCGACTGCCAATGACTACTAATACAGAAGTATAGAGGAAAAAGACATGTTCCGCCGACCCCAAACTTATTTGTTTAAGGGCAGGAGAAAGACTATGATGGGTGATTATCTTTACATACAGAGTCCCCTCCGTGCCCCGGAAAGCACGTTAAGCCGTTGGTCCAGTTTGTCACTAGTGGATCTTTGACAGTCGTTACGGGTCGCAAGAAGCCCGAGTGTGACAACCAGTCTTACCAAGGGGTATCGTTTTATCCAGTAACTGGGTTGTGGAGGTCGAAGTGAACTATTATTTAGAACCGTACGGTTCATGTAATAAGGTTTAAGTTTTATTGACACCGTGCTAGTAGGTACGTGATGTTTTAAATCATGACTGTCGCACTATGACGGTAATGCTTGGTACGCCGCAACGCCGCACGCGCCATGATTCAAAACAGTTACACGAACGAAACCACCGTGTAGCGCTTCATTTGGCGTCATGTTTGGAGTCATGGTGTAATGCCTCGGTACGAAATGTAATGTCATATCACATGACTTTAACCCTTAGCCAGGCCTAGCCATTTTTTTCCTTTTGAATAATGATTTTGGTAGATTACAGGGTTATAACAAATATAATTTCTTGTTTTTTTTTTTTCTGTTTTTGATAAAAAAAAATCCCTGTGAGGTCTATATGACCTGCTGCCCATGCAGACATGTGGTCTGTATCTGGCCACTGTCCTACATGTTATCTACGCAGCTTTTAAGGGTTAGACTACTCACTGTAATGAATCTCAGAAATCGGCTCGTCACAAAAAAATAAAAATCCATGTGGTCGCTATGTGACCACTGCCTGGCTAAGGGTTAAAACGCACTGTTTTGCGCATGTCTAGTCGATGCAACATTTATTTTTAACCGACTTCAAAAAGGAGCAGGTTATCAATTCGGATGTTTCTACTTTTTTTTTTGTTCGATAGAGGTTTATCCCGAAATGGTCCCATTTAAATTTCGTAAAGATCTGATGATGAGTTTCGGAGACAGACAACGGAACTCTTCAGTAAATACCAGTAAACCAACAGCGATTGCTGCTATCGCATATGTATGCATTGTTTTCGCAATCGCACAACATAACATCACGTCTGTACCCTATAAAGGCAGATGCAGTACGCAGATGTGTTCAGTATACCACCGTATACCCTCATTTCTGTCAAAGTTGTTATTGGGGTACCTCTAATCTTGCAAGTAAATTTTGGCATAACTTAGTTATAACTAAAAAGTGAAAAATTAAAACATTTGTTATAAAAAAAAAACAACCGACTCCAAAAAAACACTACAAATTGAAAAATAACTTTAATTTCAGAAGTCGGTGTCAAAAAACGAAAAAGCGGAACCAACGACACCGACTTCCAAAATTAAAGTTATTTTTCACTTTGTAGTGTTTTTTTGGAAGTCAGCTGTTATTTTTAATAAAAACAAGTTTTTTCTTCCATAGGTAGGTACCGCTACTGCTGACTGCTGTTATGTACTCAAAATAAACACTTATTTTAATTAAATTTGCATTTATTTGCCAACAGACTATGTACCACTTTACAACATGGCTGATCGGTCGCGAGAGAGTGAGATAGCAATATGTGTGAGCAGTTAAACAAATATGAACTTTTACGTTCCGAAATCACAACTGGCTTTGAAAATATAGGCGTGATGTTATGTAGCAAAAGGAGTATATAAGGATCGTAGCAGGTGACGTTCTGTAGTTTCCGCCCACCCCCCATGAGAAGAAGACGTGAGTTTATATACCTACATATTATATTAATTAACAAAATAAAACACTCTTATAACAATAACCAACTATATTTGGAACAACCTACTACCTTGCTCATCATGCGTCTGTGAACAAACTATACAATGGAATTCTACTGAAGACGTACTGAGAGAGAGAATACAACACAAACCTGAAATTTACTGAAAAACATGACATTTGACTCTAAATACTGATTTAGGCCTTTTCTACACGGCACGGGAGGGAAGAGGGAGTGCACCTTCGTCTGCGCACTCTAATATCTCCCGCGCCGAAGACTAGTCGTTGAGACTGGGCGACTATTATTTTACGGCACGGTTTCTTTACGGTAGGCGTATAAACCTTGCCGTAGAAAAACATGTCCGTCAACAAATTTCCAGTGATCCATACAACACTGACGACCCTGCCTACGCACGGTGAATAAACCGTAGTTTTTCACGGCAAGAAAACGTGTGTGTACAAAGGGCCTTACACGGTGCGATTAAATTGAAGCAAAACAAATAGGTATTTATTGCATATAAATATTTGTTTTGCTTCAATTTTATTGTATGCTACAGAGGAGAAAGTTGCATCGTGCAAATGGTGCTTTAAGGTAATGTTCTAATAGAACGTGATTATGCTACCATCGCATGTTCGCGCGAATTTTGTTCCGTAATCAAACGAATAAGTGTCCTATTCATAATTGACATTCTTGTGATGTAATCGCGCGATGGTCGCGTAATCTCTATTAGGACAACGGCTTACCCTGCGT
Organism: Eremobia ochroleuca; assembly: GCA_949629135.1. Classification (NCBI taxonomy): domain Eukaryota; kingdom Metazoa; phylum Arthropoda; class Insecta; order Lepidoptera; family Noctuidae; genus Eremobia; species Eremobia ochroleuca. The sequence goes on from OX451413.1 coordinate 3,196,304, forward strand.
AGTTTTCCGTAATATTCGGTAGCCAAGTTAATAAGACAAGTGGCTGGATCAGCAATTACACGCATAATTTGAACGATCCATTTAGAATTTTATTTTTAGCATGAACTATTTTAACACTAAATACTTTTACAAGAAAAAAAACAAATAAACATAGAAAGGCATTATTTCAGTAGTATTCAAATGGAACAACATAATAATTTAACTATTTATAAATGCATTCAACAAACTCTCTCTCATATTTAATTCTATACTATTCAATTATAAAACTAAAGCAATCATTTTGCGTCATTCTCAATTCTCAAATATGTACACACACATCTTTGGATATTGTTTGATATCAAAATGTTGCTCAAACGAAACCGCGTTACCCCAGCCGATATCAAATGCCTTTCATTCGGTATCTTTCATTCAAACTGAAACGTCTAAACACAAAATTAATCAAAAGTGAAAATAGAATGAGGGTTTTCATAAAAATTTACGCCACCAGTTGGCGCCACTTTGCCAAGAGGTCTTCTATTTCGATAATGAATTTAAAATATATGATGACGTTCATCATTCGTTTCATTCGTTCATTTTTCATTCAGTCATGACTAAAGAAAATATAGGCGCTTTGACATTTTTGAAATGTGCTCGGACCTGACGTCTCAGTGCTGCCACCTAGTGCACGTCATTTCAGAAAACCCTCATTCTTTAGTGAACCGATCCAACGATGTTAGATTTCGGCACTGTTTTGGCGGATCTTTAACTGGCCTACTTACTGTATCGATCGAAAAATGAAATGAAAGGAGCAGATGAACGGATTCATTCCTATACTTTTCGGTGTCGTGTGGACGTGGAATGGAACATTCGCGCGAGTGAGGCACTTGATATCGGCTTAATAAATGATCGCGAAAATCGCACATTCGCGCGATTATCGCTTTATATTAGGACAATGCCTTAGTCAAAATCATTTAAATAGGACAGAATAATGATAATTTAAGTACACTGACAAAGATTTTAGAAGTATTCATGAATGGTCTGCCTGTATTTATGGTATTTAGACTTCTACGGTTCAATCTAAGACGACATTTTAATACCTTGTTCACAATATGGCATGTCGTGGAAAAAGATCGCTGTGCGCCGCGTCTGTCTGTTTCTCTGAACGCACTAATTATTTTTTTGAATTTGAAAACCCAATTCTTTAGGGACGTTATATGTTTACATCACGCAGCAAAAAGATAAAAAAGTCTGAAGGCGATGCGCACCGACGCTGTGAGTCGATTGTAGAAATTTTACGCAGAAAATGTCGCGCGCAGAAGCTAGTAATAAAATAAAATACACTGCTTACGGGGCATATATCTTTTGCGCTCGAATGACGTTGACAGAGGGGGCGGTGTTGGTAAACATTTGTGCAATAATATTTTGAGAAATATATTGAAAAACAAGATGGCGCCGTTAGTTCAGTTTTCGGCCACGCGCCAAACTAACTTTGTAGCGCTAGGTTTTGTGATACGATGATCTGTGAACAGGCTATTAAAATATGGTTCATATAAAATTAGTGCGTTACGAAAGGACATAAATACGAGTAGAACCTCATAATATTTCTTTTCATAGGTCATTTTAACACATTTTATGTTCATATCTAAATCTGCTGAATGTTTTGTGGAAGAATTATCATGTCCAAATAAAATATTTATTTCATTTTAAGTTCATGTTAACCCCTGCATCCGGTGAGACTGGAGTCTGACCCCAACATATGTAGTTGTAAACAGGCTAGGGAGATGATGATTCTTTACAAAAAAACTTATCAGCAGGTTTCGAAAAAGAAGTATGTTTACAAAATACGGAAGTAGGTTTTTACTAGTACATCTTTAATCTTTCATACAGTCGTATTCTCAAACGCAACTCGTTCGAGAAGAGTTTAGGGACTCACACGGTCTATATTTAAGGTCAAATTAAATTATCTAGCAAACTTTACAGGCTTATAAAAATAATCCGTCTGTCATTTTGGTCAAGTAGCTACTGAAGTTTTGTATGGGACAGTTGAAATGTATTCGTGATCACGATGGTGATCTCATGGAGAAAGTTGTTGAGTTTTATGGTTTGTACCACACCCTTAAAATATGACCACGCCTTTCTGATACATGCAGTATGTTGCTAGTTAATTTAATTCGATCTGTATTATTCTAAATCTAAGCAATTTAGGAAGTTATCTTAAAAAAATATTAACTGTACAGACTTTATTATTATATTTTGTGTATGTATTAAAATTTAATTCCTTTGTAGAGTGAGCAAGACTGATTCTACACACAACCGAAGTCGATATTATTGCTGTCATAGGGAAGACAGAGTTACCTAGATATTTGTTTACATACAATTTTATAAAAAGCTATTTTTTTATAAACATTCGAGAGGTGTCGTGGGACACCCACTTGGAACGAAGTTTCCTTCGCTGTGTGTTGTTGTGTAGCTGACCCAGCGGACGTCGTACTACCTCAGAATCAATAAACTGGAAAATGAACTATCTTCATGATTTTATTTTTTTCGTCAAATTTTCCCATGTTTTATAGTTATTAGGGCGAGAAAAATCAAAAAATCATGATCATAAAAATCAGTCGAGCGGTTCTTGAGTTATAAATGGTGTAAGTAACCCCACTTTGTTTTATTTATTTATAGTGAGAGTAACTAAATGAAAAAAAAAACACACATATCTAGTTCTCGGCAGTTGTCTAAAGAATAACGTGCGATAAGGAACTTCGTTCCAATAAAAAAATGGTCAGACTTCATTCCTGAAAGAGCATTAGCATAGAAGCTGTCACGAATTGCAAAATAAAAACTGAAATATTTCATTAATGGTTTTGTTTTTTTACCTTTATGGATATGTGAAGGAACATTTGCCCTTTCCACAAATATTTGCAAAACTATCTGGCTACACCTGATGGTTTTTGGTGTGGTGAAGGGCGGGCGTTTTGGGGGACTGTCTTTTGTAATTTTGACGTTCGAAAAGTGCTGATTCTCAGCCTAGTTTGAATAAATGACTTTTGATTTGATTTTGATTCAGTTTACACGCGGCTAACTCCAGTTCAATATGACAATCTGCCCGCTTTGTCCCAACTATGTTGCGGTCGGCTTCCAGTCTAACCGGATGCAGCTGAATACCAGTGAGTGACTGCCAATCTGACCTCCACAAACCAGTTACTGGGTAGTACGATACCACTTGGTAAAACTAGCCGTAACGACTGTCCAAAAACTGCGAATGACTGCCGGGACCAAAGGCACGGAAAGCTCTCGGTATGTAATGGATGGTAACCTATCCCCGAACCTACCGCGGCAACCGTAGCTTAACCTTCGATAGACCTGTGTCCCGTGCGGCTGTTATTATTTAGTCATCAGATACCCTCCCAATAACTCTAATTCAGATCACGAGAAAAAGTAGTAAATAGTGGTACTCTTTAGTAAAACACTGGTATTCAGCTGCATCTGGTTAGACTGGAAGCTGACATCAATATAATTGGGTAAGCTAAGCAGATGATGAACTCAAGAGTTTTTGAAAATAGCCAGATTAATTGCAATGCATTATATCTCAATAAATCTACTACAACTGAGACAGCAGATACCAAACATATTTTTCACTATGTTCCCAAGATTTGACATTCATTATTTTCCCAAGTAATAAAAATGAAAATGTATTTAACGTTAAAATTATATATTATTTTAAGAACACATCACTTTAGACACCATCCCATACACACAATTCATCATTATTCCCTACAAGTAGACATCTCGCTCACTCCTGTTCAGTCTGACCGACTCCTGCGCATCACTTAGCGACACCGACCAGCGCGGGCCGCACGCACCGCTCGTGCAGCTTGTAGCCCACTTTGCTGACCGCTACTACTGTGCCGGGCTCAGCGCCTTCTACTTCCTGAGAACAGAAGAGAGAAGAATCGAATTAGTTTTCTTATTAGGATATACTCTATCAACTATCAACACAAAATAGAAAATAAAGTATCATTTAAACGCGCGCCCGATTAGCAATCCATTTATTGCAGAATTCGCAACGTGAAGTAAGTTGGCAACGCGTTGAACTAGCGGTACTAATTTACCTAATTTTAATCGTTCCTACGAAACAAAGGGCGCGCGACGACGCTTGCCGAAACTTGCCTGCGCGGACGTATGTGTATCACTTTCCTTAAACACACGCTCTAAATTTTCTACAAACCCGTTGAATAAGATATTTATTTTAATTTCATCTGATTAAGCTAGTTGCGCTACTCTCCGAGTGACGTTAATGTGATAAATAGTTCCCATGTGGCGATGTAGATGGCGCCACTAGGGTTTTAAGTGTGAAAAGTACTTGTAATTTTGGGTTTATTTCTAATTTTTATCTCGATATTCCCACCGGATCGACACTTATGCGGGTGGAACCGCGAGGCGCAGTATTTAAAAATCTCACCTGTTGGAACAATGCTTCATGTAGATTGGGGTCGAACTTCTCACGGAGCGGAGATACCGGTGACAAGCCGTGTCTACTGAACACCTGCAAATGAACAAATGACATGCAATTAACAAGTGTGCCTATGTCGGAAATCACGATAAGCCACTGGTCGGCTGTCTTTCGTAGATCTTTGACAGTCGTTACGGGTAGACAGAGATCCGAAAGACTGACAACTAGTCTTAATATTTATTGTGTTACCCAGTAGGTTAGGTTGTGGAGGTCAGATATACAGTCGCTCCAAGTAAAATACTGGCATTCAGCTGCATCCAGTTAGACTGGAATTTGACCCCCAAAATAGTTGGGAAAAGACTAGGCAGAATGATGATAAGCATCTTAAGACTTACTGGTTATTTTTCTACAATATCATAATATTTTACCGGGGCCCGTGGCTAAATAATAATAGCCGCACAGATCGATCGATCAGGTTAAGCTACGCTTGGCGCGGTTGGTCTGTGGATGGGTGACCTTTACATACCGAGACCACTCCGTGCCTCGGAAAGCACATTAAGCCGTTGGTCCCGGCTGTCTTTCGTAGATCTTTGACAGTCGTTACGGGTAGGCAGAAGCCCGAAAGTCTGACAACCAGTCTTACCTAGGAGTGTATCATATTACCCAGTAATTGGGTTGTGGAGGTCAGATAGGCAGTCGCTCCTTGTAAAATACTGGTATTCAGCTGCATCCGGTTAGACTGGAAGCTGACTCCAACATAGTTGGGAAAAGGCTAGGCAGATGATGATCATAATATTTTACCTGTGTGAGCTGCGCCCTGGTCAGTCGGACACCGTCGTGTAGCGAGCGCAGCGCTGCGGAGGCGCCGCCCTCCGTGCCGCCGCCCTCCGACACCTCGCTCTCGGGCACGCTCTCCGCGGCTGCCGCTAATGTGTCTGCTACCTGAAAGAGTTGTATATACCGTAGAATACTTCATTGTGGAGATCAAACAAGTATTCATGAAACAAAATCAGCAAAAGCTATAATGGAATCCGTTCCGTATAGACAAATCGTGAAAACTGTTTTATGGGGCAAATACATATTATAAAGAGGTATTTGTTTGTATGTAGGGGTAATCTCCGGAACTACCAGTCAGATTTGAAAAATTATTTTTGTCTTTGATAGCGCAATTCTTCAAGAAGGCGATCGGATATTTAACATCACGCTATGACCCTTAAGGACCGAGCAAAAAGAAAAGTCAGAATGCGATGAGTCAGGGTGGGTCGGGAGAAGAACAAGAACTAGTCATAGCTAAATCACACTATTATTATAAAGGCCAAAGTTTGTGTGTGTGTTTGTATGTTTGTTACTTCTTCACGCTCAAACGGAGGAACGGATTTGGATGAAATTTGGTACACAGATAGTTTATAACCGGGATTAACACATACGATACTTTTTATCCTGATATTCCCACGGGATCGACACTTAGGGTAAAACCGCGGGGCGCAGTTAGTAAATAATAATAATACTGGACAATTGCTTCGGTAGCTGGCGCATTTCTTTAACAAAAGGGCCTATTTCAATAAAGTGTGTCAATTATAAAGAAAACTGTGAAGGTCTCCAAAGAGATTAGCAATTACTGGGAGTCTGATCTGAATTTGCAATTTGTTTCATGTTTAGTTTAGGTAAAGTCAACACGCATTTTCTGACTAGGTTTGAGATTATATTTGATGCTAGCTTAACGTACGACGGTCAGACGAGTTACTGGACAGTTTGTTGCGCCACTCCTTCTTCCCAGCTAAAGTCCTAGGAAGTCGTGAAGGGCGGAAATTTTGGGGGACTATCTTATGTAATTTTTGACGTCCAAATAGTGCTGATTTCGATGCTGCCTTTGCATCTATATGACTCAAATGATACCAGCAGTTAGAAAACTGTACTCACATCAAGCAGATCCTTGCAGAAGCTCTGTATGGCGAAGGACTTGGCGTCTTCAACTTGTTTCATCATGCGGCGCCGGACGTTCTCTCCGTCCGCTAGCGCGCGCTTGTATTTGTCCTAGAAGTATAATGTTTGTGTTCAGGACTGGGTAAGTAAATACGTGGGGGGTACATGAGGATCAAGAAAACAGCTCATTGGATCGAAAGTACAGTATCTTTATCTCACGAAGCGATGCACGCTTTACTTGTGTTAACTAAGCGTACAAACTAGCTGTGAATGTGTGTGTAAGCGCCGGAGCTCTGCGTACCGTCCCGAGACACTGGTGAAGTCGGAAGTGTGTGTGTGATTTTGTGTGTTATGTGCTGACACTACTCGTCTGCACGCACATATTAACAGCGTGTAGCCTGATGAAACAGGTTCACCGTCTAACTAAACAAAAGCCGCGTACGGTTACTGCAGCTTTGACTGGCCACGGGTCATTTAATAAACACCTCTTTGTCATAGGAGTAACAGACAGTCCGCTGTGCAGGGCCTGCATGGAGGATGACGAGACAGCGGCACATGTGCTTCTAAGCTGCCCGGTGGTCGCCACGTACAGGGCTGTGTACTTCGGTAACCCAGGTACCCTACGTGAGACGGTCAGTAACATCAAGGCGTTGCTGGCCTTCCTTGAGGAGCTGGGGTGGATCGAATGATCGATTTTCCCACCCGTACGCAAAATACGCGCATTGACGTGGAGTTGCGGACACCAGCCCGTATTACCTATTACCTAACAAGCGTGTTTCTAATCTCGGTTACCGCAAATAAAGCGCGCGACGCTTCGTGCTCTCCCAACCCACTTACTACTTCGTTTTCGCTTACTGTTCTATCTGACTTTCATTATTTTCGTTCAGCGTCCTAGTGTGATGTATAGCCCATAGCCTTCCTCAAGAATTAGGCTATCGAATGCTAAGAGTATTTTTCAAATCCAACTGGTAGTTCCAGAGATTAGCGTGTTCAAACAAACAAACTCTTCAACTTTATTAATAGTATAGTATACAACGTGCAACGTTAAATGCGCAAAACCTCAGACACCCCAACTGATTTTTAATGCAATTGACTTATTTCAGAGAGAAAATAAGTCATTAAAAAAATTGTAAAGGTTTTATGTGCTGTTTTACTGGCCATTCTGATCGTTTCTTGCGTCTGCGACGACTCTTAACAGAGGGAGGAGTCGTCACCGGGCCGCTGCGCCGCGTTGACATTGGCTTGCTTGACCAATTAATACATAAGTAGACACGGCAACGTTTTTTGTGAAGGTTTTTTGAAAAATGTGACCTATATTAAAAAGTGGTTCAATTAATTCTGCTTGTTATTCTGATCAAACTATTTCCAGGTTTTGCGCATTTAACTTTACATGTTGTAGATACTCACTTCAAAATCTTTGGCTTGAGTCTTAAGTGTGTTCAATTCGACATTGAGCACTTCAATCTGCTTGTGGCACTCCTCAATGCTGGAAGGCAGCTTGCTCTCTTCCTCAGGCTTCGTGCTTGCTTTCTCTTCCGTGCTGTATGCACGGAGTTTGCTTGTGCTGAAAAAGGTGAGGTATGTTAGCAAGCAAAATTTTTACGAATAAAAACGATGGGTTGCACTCCGGGAGTGCCGGCAGAAGTGAAAACTTGAACATTAACTTTGTGCATTTTTGATATTTTGGAATGGTTAGGGAATAATTTTGCACGAATTGCTTTAATTATCAGTATAAAAGTACTCTCATTTATGTGGTAGAATACAATATTTATTTATTGCGCTATCATACACAAACATGACAGCCGCGCCGTAGAAAGAGAGGGGGATACTTCCTCTTTGCGCCGCGCCGGTTGTCTACTCTCCATCCGTCTTACGAATTTTCGATCAGGTCACGTGTCCTGACGCGAGTTTAACATTTTTTACCCATTACACAAAAAGTGTACAACGCCGCTAAAGAAGTTTTCACTTCAAAAACTGTGTTGAGGAAATGCGGGCCAAAGAAGCTTGGAGGTTTTACTTAAATAATGTTGGGCAGGGTATCATCAAAGTTAAGGGACACATCTGATTGAGGGCCACACAACTGGTATTTGTTAAAATTTATTTATTAGGCTCTACAACAATGAGTATGCTCTTGCTTAACAATTTGTATATTGAAAACTTTGAAAAGGAAAAATAAGTTGAAAGGAGGCTTTTATAAGCAGTGGGTAGTTCGGAGCTGTAATGATGATATACTGCATGATTTTTCTTACTGTCTCTGAATTTTTACAGGCTGCTAGACCCATGAATATAAACAACTTTCACTATGGGACCAACTCTGAGATCACGAAAAAAAAAATCAGCTGTTTCATACATTTTTGTCAACTTTTGTGAACTTTTGTACTAAACAGCTGATTTTTTGGTAAAATGGAGATCATACTTTTTTTTTTTTTTGCTTAAACTTTGTGGCTTATAGGATAGTATTTGAGTGTTTGTTATCTTTAGAGATAAGCATGTGGGAAGGCTTGAACTTTGAACATAACCTAATTCGTGTTACGAAGTCTTTGAATGAGGTTGTAAGCTGTAGAGACTTTTAGAGAGTTCCCTAGAAGTGGTAATGAACGAGGAGGCTTATATAGATCATATCTTTAAGGTAGTGAAACTGTAGGAATATACACGACAAAATAAAGCTTGCTTTAGCACCAAGAAAACAGCAGTTTTGTCTAAGTAACTAAGGTAAAATGATTGAAAATGTTCGAGTAAATATTACATCAGCTTTAAATTACAAACATTTAGCGCAAGCACTCTTCAAAAATAAAATGAATATGCTTCAATATCGTTGTTTATACCAATATTTGATACTTTCATGCAGTATTTTTTCCGAAATTCGAAAATTATTTCTGATTATAACCTCAAAATTGATTGCGCAATTTCACCTGTATATATTCGCTCGAAGGGTCCTCATTGATGATCCAGAAACATATTTTGCGAGTCTACCCACTGAATACACATTTAATGAAGCCATTGCAATTTGTATTATGTAATTATTTATAACAATTTGTAAAATAAATTCCCGTATAAAGAGGTTAGACTACAAGTCTGAATTCTATATCTGCTGTCAAGTTTTTTTTTTAATTCCTCTATGAATGTCTGACACTGACAAGTGACAGCCAAGAAGTATGGATGTTGACAGATTAGTTTGGATACAGTTTGTAAAAGTTTTAAATCCGAAGGTACTGAGGTGCTGCTATAATATGCGATAATGAGAAGAAAGAATGTAAAAAATAAATTGTATTTCATCTAACTCAATAAATAGTGTAGGTACAGTCCGTTCACAGTAATATTACCTCTGATTTTGTATCACTGTTAAAATCACAGGGAACTTTATTCAGTCAGGTCGCTGTTGGGTTGCTGCTGTCAGAGGAATGCTAATTGTTAAAAGACTGTAATAAAAATACTGCTTGTACTGACCCCTTAATTTGCGTAAATAATAAATATAGTCCATGATTAAATATTTTTTATTTTACTACAAAGCAAAACATCTCTATAGCACGGATCCAAACAAAACTTCAAGGTCACGTCAAACTCAAATCAATAACGTCAAAACAACTGATAACTGTCAAAATTCACAAGTATTTTGTGTCTCCGCAAAACTACACATGAAAATGATTACATCATCTACAATTCCTCCATGTCTCGATGTCCGCTGACGTCATAAAACGTGTCTCAAGTTCACGAGACACCGCTTAGGACTTCAGCTACCGAATTCCCCACTTCAGTGTGTTTCGGACCGCGGTCGTGTGCGCGCGTAATATTCAAACATGGCGAGCTCGTCCTTAGCCGTATTTGATTTCGATCGGACTATTGTCGACGATGATTCTGACGCTACAATAATAAATAGATTGAGGGAAAAGAAACCTCCTCCAGAGTGGGAAGCTGGCAATCACGACTGGACTCCTTACATGAGCGATGCAAGTTGTTTTTTTTTTTTATCTTGGCTTTATATTTTTGTTGCTTTTGCACGTAGCTTTTGCATGAGTAGGTGTAAAAAAATGTTTTTTATCTAGGTAGATTTTTTTTTATTTTTGAAATAGACACTAGGTTTTTATTTACTTAATTCTATTCAGTGGATTAACGGGATATTAGTTATACAACTAGCGAAAGAGTTCGCCCCATGTATTATCAATTTAACAACATGTTTACCGCCAAATACCATAAACTTCAGTGTTTGATGCTGCTGAAGTCACAGGCCCATTCTATCATCATCAGCCTAAAACAGTCCACGGCTGGACATATGCCTCTCCATTTGTAATTCGCACGCCATATAACGCAATCCTCTGTTAGCCATAAAAAAAATTATTACCTGTGAATAAAAGTTTTACGAATTTTCTCAACCTGTTTTGCATTTTTTTTACTATTTAATCAGTTCTGGCTGGATTCACCTTAATTAAAAACTAGTATTAACTAGGTACCTGCTTGTACATACATACTTCGTACCTACTGTTTACTGATGAATGATTGTATTTCTGTAAGTAGGTTTGTACGCCAGACGCCAGCACATCAAGCTACTATAATCTGTCAATTTTCTTTAATAAATGAACTTTATCGCTAGAGCATTAGGTTCAAAGTTGATTTGGAAAAATTGACAGTTTCGGGTATCTTGATGTGCTGGCGTCTGTACAAACACTTTTACACGTCAATCATATTTTAAAAACTAGATGAGGTCGGCGTTTCCTATTTGTCTACTCTGAGATGAAAGGCCGAAACAAACCCACGGGTCCTAGAACCTATTACATGACATAGGCACTGCGTCTATTATTTTGTCTGCCTTATTTAGTTATTTGATGATATACATTACTTCAATCTGTAACAACAATAAATCCAAAGAAAAGCTCAATGCTTTAGTTCACAGATCATTTTCACCTACTTACAATGCAAAAGTTTTACGAACTCAATAATATTGCACTTCCATGAAAGCCGCTGGTGTCCTATCTTCCTATGCTCGTATGCCCCACTTTACAAAGTGCTTAGTTAAAGACTACTATTGCTTTGACTCTTGAGTGCTCAGAAATGTAGTCAAGAGTCAAAGAGTCAAAATCTGGAACCAATAGCTTTATCGAATAGATAGAAACCGTTGAAGAATACCTGAGAAACTGGTCTATAACGAAAATTTGTGTGCATTTCGTTAAAATCTACTTAGTTTAAAATCTTAAATTCATTAATTACAACGCACAACCTAAACCGCTGGATCTTAAAGCTTGAAATTTTGCACAAGAGTTCCTTATACAAGGTGGCGCGAAAGTTGTCACCCGATGTGCTTTGACTGTATTTTTTTTTATGAATGGAAAACTTTGTTTCTCCTTTTGAATTTAATATTACTTCATGCTTTATTTTGTACAATAATAATAAAGAACAACTAATACCTAATTAATACTAAAAATATACAAATATTATATACAAGTATATAACAAAAACCAAAAAAAAAAAAAAATATAAAGAAAAAGGCAGGAGCTCATTGGGCATCAAAAAATTCGTCCGCATCGCTGTCAATGGGATAAGTGCCCAAAAGGCTGGCAGCATTACCACGTTGGATGGCAATGCTGATTATGTTTATTTGATCTCTAAATTTTTTAGATATCGGCTATGTGGCTGCCGCCAGAATTGATACCATTCGGGGCCGATTTATGGCATTTTCCATCACTCCTGCGAGATCTTCCGGCGATAGGTCCTTGCATTCTTGACGGATATTCTCTTTGAGGGCTTCAACAGTCTGAGGATTGTTGACGTAGACTCGTGACTTCAAAAAACCCCACAAAAAGAAGTCTGGAACGGTTAAATCAGGCGATCTTGCCGGCCAGTGCAAACCGCCAAAACGAGAGATTAGGATGACCCGAAAAAAATATTCCGCGTTATTTATGAGTATAGCGATTGATCACTGTTTTGTTGACGTGTATTTTGTATCTGTTTAGTGTTGTCAAACTCAAACTCAAAGCATTTATTTCAACTAAACTATTTATAGACACTTTTGAACTGTCAAATAGTCGGTCAGTGAGTCAGAAAGTTGAAGCAAGTTGCCCATTCCAAAACGTAGACCTCTATGGAGAAGAACGGGCAAAATCCTGGGTACATTGTTCTTGTTGCTTCAAATTCATGTTTTTTGTGGTACTCAGGTAAAAAATATGGTCTTAAAGTTTATAAGTGAAGTACATCTATGACCCGCCTTTAGGCATACAATAATTTAAAGACTTGTAACATTATATTAGTAGTATTAATTTATTAATTCATATATTAGTCAATAATAATAATAATCAGTCTTTTAAAAAGAGTCTATAATTTAAGCTATGCTTCTTTATGTGAGAACAATGTGAAAAAAATTTAATGAAGAAACAATTCAAAATATAAGAGTAAAAATAAGCCCTGGCAGTTAAGAGACGACCACAGTTACTGGGTAACACAATACCACGCAGCCATACGATTAAGACCATCCCTAGTACGATATTTTTATTTTCAATGTCACAGGGGCAACCGTTGCGTCATGTGCTGTAAAATTCCAATTGAAATGAAACCTTACGATTCCACTAGACTAATTAGTTGATTCAGGAGTTATTGCGGACTATTACTCACATAGTTGATTAAATACTGATGACAAAGCTGTCCTGTAATTTGATTAAAACATATTGTCACGCAGTGTAGCATGAGAGCAGTGGTGGCCGAGCGGTGACGGCTGCGACTTACGAGTTGTAGGTCGTAGGTTCGAACCCAGGCAGGCGGCTCACTTTGTGTAAATTAATTTATCAGCACTGCTCTCAAAACGGTGAAGGAAAACATCGTGAGGGAACCGGCATGTCCTAGAACCAAGTTCGAAGACATGTGACTTCTATCAACCCGCACTTGGCCCGTGTGCTGGATTACGGCCCACTCCCTCTCACAGAGAGGAGGCCTGTGTCCCAGCAGTGGGAATATTGTAGGCTGATTTTTCTGAAGAGGTAGGTAGTATAGAAGTATAGAAGTATCAAGTTTTGTGCCCTTGATTCAGCTATCGAACGTGAGCCTCTTGAGATGTTAGTGCTTTTGGTTTAGTCTCTTAAACATTAGGTAAACATAACTCCATTGTTATAATCTTCGAAGAGGAAGAGATGTTTTATAGCCACATTTTGCCAGTTATGTTAAAAGTATCATGCTATAACATACGGCTTATAGCAGACAGATCTTCGACTCGGTGATCAAACTCAGGAACTTAGCAGTCGTGCGCACGCCAAAGAAAATAAAAATGACACACATCAAAGAAACAAAAGATGGATGGAAGAATTGAACCATGACAATATTTTCGCAAACGTATATCAGCATGTCGATTCTGTAAAAATCTCACCGTGAAAACTTGCGTGGAGTGAGCTGTCAGTGTCATCCCACTGATGCTAGGGATTGACTAAGCAAACATTTACAATCATAATCGAGATTGTAGTAATATTTTTTTATGCTCATTCTATTGATAATTTTATATAATTTCAAAACTAATATTTTAGATGGCAAAACATTTATATTTTGTGGGATTTTAAATTAAAATAACAAAATAGAAACTTAGTCAGAATATCAACTTTGTTTTTTCCTAGATTAAAACCCCACAAAATAGTAATGTTTTGACAATTAAAATACTAGCTTTGAAATTATATAAAATGATCAATAGAATTAGCATAAAAAATATTATTAAAATCTCGATTATGATTGTAAAGTTATGCTTGGTCAATCCCTAGTATCAGGTGGGATGACACTGACAGCTCACTCCACGCTCACTTCACCCAAGTATTCACGGTGAGATGGTTACAGAATCGCAGTGCTGGTGTAGTGTAAGCGTATTATTATCTACACTGATAATAAAGCTAAACGCGCTAATCTGTATAGCGCGTTCAAACAAACAATGTTTGAACGCGCTAATCTCTGGTACTACCGGTCGGATTTGAAAAAATATTTTTATTGAATAGCCCAAGAGGAAGGCTAAAGGCTGCCACGTCTCACCATAGGATAACATCACGCTAGGACACTTAGGAGCCGAGCAAAAATAAAAAATCGATCAAGTGCGAGGACTCGCGCACCGAGGCTTCCGTAAAAAAAATTTGTAGGTATGTAACTATAAATATGTAGTATGTAGGTTTTCGGATTTTTCCCTTTACTTTTGCTACGTGACATTACTTCTTGCCAAATTTCATGATCATGGTCGTATCTGTTTTTTACGTTAACTTAGAAGTTTGATTTATTCTTAGGTTCAAGGGACTGTAGACCTGAGTATGTGGTGTTCATTTCAACTCGATACCTCCACGCGTTCTCGAGATAAAGGGTCTTGTCAGACAGACAGACGGACAACAAAGTGATCCTACATGTAAGGGTTCCGTTTTTTCCTTTTGAGGTACGGCACCCTAAAAATGATCAGAATGTTAGCTGAGCGAATACGAAGTAATACCGCGGGCAGGCAATGTGACGGGGTGGGTGGGGGGAACAAGGATATTAACGCGGACGAAGTCGCGAGTAGAAACTAGTATTATATAAATGATTATTTCTTACAATAGAAGAATAGACTCCCTGTGACTATGTTGGATGTATAGTTCCTCGTCTGTGTTGATCCCATGGGAATTTATTCCATAGAGTAATAAAATAAATAATTCCATAGAGTAATTCCCATCCATACGGTGCTGAAACGTGGACACTGACGGTCAGGATGGTCCACAAATTCAAGGTCGAAGGAGCGAGCTATGCTCGGAGTCTCTTTGAAGGATAAAATCAGGAATGAAATTATCCAGAAAAGAACTGGATTTACCGACATAGCTTGCAGAGTAAGCAAACTGAAGTGGCAGTGGCCTGGCCATGTCTGTCGAAGGGCCGATGGCCGTGGGAGCAGACGAGTCCTGGAGTGGAGACCGCGTATCGCCAAGCTTAGTGTAGGATGCCCCCCGCTAGATGGACAGACGACCTAAAATGGTGGCTGGGGTAGACTGGACGCGGAAGGCGGAGGACAGGGTGTTGTGGCGCAGTCTAGGAGAGGCCTGTGTCCAGCAGTGGACTGCGATAAGCTGAGTTGATTGATAATACTTGTGCCACCAGCCAGTTATGACAACATTCTAAAATACGCGCGTTTCGCTAAATATTAAAATAGTATTTCTCATTAAGGTAACTTTCCTTGGAAAGTTTAAATAATTGAATGCCATTGTTTTATATGCACTGATTCATCCGGAATCAAATTGAAGTCATTCATTTCATTCATTTTTAAAATAAAAATCTTCATAGTTAACCCGTGAGAAGGCGCGCTATGAGCAATTTGCTCACACAAAAAACTAATTCAAAAATTTTTTGTCTTTCCCATGCCACACCAATTCAAGCACTTAAGTACCTTCCTAAATATTCACCCCCTCTCCCCTGACGCAATTCTCGATCCGCTCAGTGGCGTTGCGACCGCGCAGCAAGGCGTTTGTGGAGGCCGTGTACCAACGTGCGGCAATTTGCTCATCACGCGCCCAGCAATTACTTTGCACCGAACATGTAAAATACATGTGTTCAGTGTGTTTCGAGAGGCACATCAGTGTAGATTTAATGGATGAATAACACTTTTTAGTTTTTGTTATGGAACAGTTTTTATTGTGATTTTTATGAAACGTGCCAAAAAAATTAATTAATACTAGGTTGTTTTGTTATTTGCGTTAGAAGTTGCTATTATGTTTAATAGTTTTGATTAAAATACTTGTTTTCTTACTTACTAAACCTTGTGTTATTTATTTAAATACATTATAAGCCAATAAATATAGAAACACTAAAAATATAAACATTTATGATAGTGTGAGCAATTTGCTCGCGCGCGCCTACTCGTGTAAGAAAATTAGGCGCGCCTTCTCACGGGTTAAATGTTATGTAGTAAGTCAAATTGAAAAACTCAGTTGTGGAAGAATTTTGTCGAACGAATACGTATTGAGTTTATTTTGAGGAACTCTAAAACCAAGCAATGCATAAATAAAAGCCAGAAGTCTGGAACTCTGCGGTTATTCCGTTTATCCACCCCCAAAAAATCCACACTAAGGTGGGTACGTAGAAAAGAATGTCCATTGTGGCGGCATCTACATCGCCACATGTGAACTACGCATCACACTGACGTCACGCAAAATCCTACATCGCGCAAGCAGAGTTTACCGCGCAACTAGTATACATACGACGCCGACGTCCCGACATCAATCGTCTCACCTATACTCTGCAGGAGCATCGAGTCGGCACCTCTGTTGCTGGTCGTCCTCCGCCGGGCTTCTACCAGGCAACTGGGGGTCTCACCCTTCGAGGACAGACCGCCAAGGTGTCGTGAAGAAAGCGGCGCTGTGAATCAGAAACAACATGCAACCACTGACATGGGCGCGCGTAACTGGGCCTGTATTTACAGGCCATCACATGGCCTTCCGCGGCCGGGGACTATGCCCCACGGTACCGCTCGCCACGCCCCCCGGGCCGCGATCTCTCCAGACATCAATCGTCGGGTAGAGTAGCTCTCCAGACACGACACCTGTCTGGTCGGAGGATCCTTCCTTTTCTATGGAGGTTACTTTTCGGTTCATCGATTGTTTTCCGACCTGCAGACAGGGCCATGGTCATGAATATCGAAAGTGTATTATTATTGTTATCAGCAATCTGTAGCAATATACTCTTATCTTAAACCATTGTGAGCACTTTTTATATGCACTAGGTTGATTATCGAAGTAATATCCGTTTGCAATATTACTCGGTTTCTTTCTCCTCACGTGTCAGCCTTATTAGCTCATGGTCCTAATGGGCAAGATTATGTTCACGCATTATATAATTTCATTACCTCAGTTCTCAAAACGGTGAAGGAAAACATGAGGAAACCGGCATGTCCTAGAAGCAAAAATTCAAAGACATGTGACATCTACCAACCAGCACTGGGCCCGCGTGCTGGGTTACAGCCCACTCCGTCTCGAAGAGAGGAGATTTGTATTGTATCCCAACAGTGGGAAAATTATAGGCCGATTAGGCTTATGCTAAGACTTTTTTTTTGAAACTTACCACTTTAAAAACCTATAATGTTCCCATTACTGGGATACAAGTCTCCTCTCTGTGAGAGAGAGTGGGCCATAATCCACCACGTGAACCCAGTGCGGGTTGGCGAATGTCGTGTGTCTAGAAACAAAAAAGAAAAAAAAAAAGAAAAATGTTTATTTGTCTCAAAACAGTACCATAGATTATAAATGAGACAACCCCAGTAAGTAATAGAATGCTTATGTTGGGGCTAAACACAGTATAAAAACAGTTTTATAAAAAAATAACAACTGACTTCCAAAAAAGACACAAGACACTACAAAGTAAAAAATAACTTTAATTTCGGATGTTGGTGTCGTTGGGATCGCATTTTTGTTGTTTGCCACCGACTTCCGAAATGGGAAGGCAGTTGGGAACGTTAGGTTGCTTAGTGATTATGCAGCGGAACAATGACCACTGCGGAACATAGGCCGTCCACAAACATTGCAATAACGAGCGGTTCTGCGCATTCAACGGATTTCGTGCGACCTTTACTAGGTGTCCAATACTTAAATTCATTAATTCACTGACTAACAACGCACAATCTTAACTGTTGGGTCTAGAAGCAAAAAAGGAGAGCTCTAAGGCAAGATTTTTGAAAATTCATCCCCTAAAGGGGTTAAATGGGGGATGAAAGTTTGTGTGGAGGTCCGTCATTTTTCTTGATAAGAAATCCCGTCGGGCACACTGCTCCTGATGTAAACTAATATTATAAAGAGGTGAAATTTGTGAGTTTCTAGCTATGTAGGGGGGTCAAACACAAAAACGCGTGAAAAAGTGTTCAGGTTATATAAATTCCAGGTGTACATTATTAGAGCATGTTTGTGTTTTTATTACTTAAGATTAAGTTGTCGGCATACTATATTTGATCTTATTTTATTTATAAGAATAAATTTATTAATTTTCTGCTTTCGTTTATAGCAAAATGTCTCCTACTGTAGACTGTTCGGATGCTTAGCACCTCAATTTGATAGATGTTTAAAAATATTTCAGGAACAATAAATACATTATTTTAATGTGAATGTACATAAAAAATAAACAACTTTTCATATTAGCGTAGATAAAAAAATCAGCAATCCATATTTACGAATAAAAACATATAAACATATTGTTCTAATATTTGTAGTCTTCTACTGTAGACACGTAAAACTCACACAATTTTAAATATTTCGAACACATCTAATATATTTTTTGGGTTATGTTGGCATCACTGCTTCAAATGTCGCTCATTCGTTCGTAATTTTCTTAAATGGCGTCTGCGTCGGTGAAAAAATACTGCTAATAAAGGATACACAAGATTTTGGTCGTGTTTTGAAGATCTTTTCTGTGTTACGTATATATTGGTAAGTAGATAATTAAAAATTATATAAATCGTAAGCGTTTATGTGCATTAGGGATAGGTTTGCAAAATCCAACATGCTTTCATTCTAACCTCAAAATATTTTAAGATATCTTTTTTATTTTACATTATGTCTTTCCTGTAGACATCTTTCCTGTATATGCATGTGTATAAAATAAGTTTCACTCTGGCTGAAACATCTTTTTTTCTGTAAAAGACATTCGTGTGACTGGAAGCATGGATCCTTAAAATGTATGGAAATGATGTAAATATTGTTACAGTTACGATGCCACGGGCAAGTACAAATAGGATTCAGCTTTCTGAGGAAGACAAAAAAAAGGCGCAGGCGTCATCAAAAGAAGCTCGGTATACGTCTTGTACATGCCAAAATGGATGAAGCAGCATTAGAAGAAAGAAGAAGACAGGATAGGGAAAGATATCGACGAAAAAAAGAACAAGGCAAAATTAAAACTATTAAAGACTGCACCCCTAGAGAACAACGACAAATCAGAAAAATATGGAAGGAAAAGACCAAATTAAGACGTCAGAAGGAAAAAAATAGTAAAAATGCTTTGCATTTCGCTGAGCAGAATACTCCACCGTCGAGTCCTTCATGTTTGCGTATTAATGTTGGGAATGCTATTGTGAAACGCAACGCGTGAAAATTAAGAATCGAAAATAAGTACCTAAAAAAAAATACTTGTGATTTAAACTAAATTGGCAAAGTACCGTATGAGAACTATTCGATCTTGTAATAGAGAAAACAAAGAAAATAAAGTTTCTCAAAGGAAGTTTAAGAAGGCGCAAGAAAGTATAATTTATTGGAATTTCTACAGGAAAGATGTCCGTTCTGTGGGCAATTTTTTATCATTTCTTATTTTCTAAAATAGTTGATTTTTCAAACTTTATTCTGTCATGTAACGAACGTGTTTTTATTTTGATCATTATAAATTAAGTTCTGTAAACAAATCATAAAACGTGATGACATACTAAGGTTTATGTTCTTATCTGTAGACAATTAGGTCTTTTCTGTGGCCTTATAAAAATGAAAATTGTTATTTTTCGAAAGAATATGTAATACTGATCTATATCGATATTATTAAGAATTATAAGAGACTGTTACACGAATAAAGGTTGATTTTCAAACTCATATGTGAGGTTTTATTTTTTGGAAATGATGAATTACATATTTTGTGTTTGACCCAGGGGTAATCTTCGGAACTACTGCGGGGTCTTTGAGTAACACAGGAATGGCTTCCGTTTTGATAGTTCAACAACATTCATTGCGTTATTTACATTGCTAAGCAGACATATTTTTCGACCATATGAAGCAATGGTTTAGCAATATCCTACAAAATGTTTCAGATTATGTTCAATAGTGTGTTACTCAATTAGGGTGCTGATTTGATTCCAAAAATTCTTTCACTAATGGGAAGATACAGTATTGCCGAGTGTCATCATCATTATCATCATCACTTCAGCCGAAAGACGTCCACTCCTGGACAAAGGCCTCCCCCAAGCACCTCCACGTCGGCCGGTTGTGCTTCTCGCATGCAACGGGTTCCTGCGGCCTTCACAAGGTCGTCAGTCCACCGTGTTGGAGGCCTTCCAACGCTACTTCTCCCGTCGTCTTCGGGTTTCATAGGATATAAATAAAGTTAAAACAAGGAATTTCACGCGAACGAATTCGCTGGCAGAAGCTACTGATTGAATAAAATCGTCTAACCTGGCATATCAACTCAGCCTCTCCCAGACTGCGCCACAACACCTTATCCTCCGCTTTCCGCATCCAGTTTACCCCAGCCATCTTGGCCTAGCCACCAGGTAACTTGGCTTGGCAAAAGAAAGTCATTTTTATAAATAAACTAAGGGCAAGGCTGAAAGATACCTTCCCAAGTATAATTTGCGAATATCCGAAATATACCTAGTTGTAGTTTTTGGCAGCGCATCAATTTGGCGACCTTGTGCAGTGGCACGCTTGCCAGTGAAATTGTGACAGATTAAGACAAGAGTTGTAGCGGGTTTCTTTTTGAAGATATATCTGTAGAATTCTTTGCTTGTATCACGGCATGGAGTGCGTAAATTGCAAAACCTACAGTTCGGCCGACGAAAGAATGCGTTCTTGACACCTGTCAGTTCCGTACAAACGAATAAGTGTCAGGTATCAGGTTGGCACAAAAGTAATGAGACACTTGGTTTACGTTTTATATTTTTTATTATTCAAAAAGCTTAGTCAATGATGTAATCACGATTAGCATCTAAGAATTCTTGCCAACGATCCGGCAAAGTTTGGATGCCTTTCGCTCAGAACTCTGATGGCTGTGCCTCGAAAAAGTTGTTCAACTCCGCCTCTACATCAGAGAAATCATTAAATTGTTTACCCCGCAAATGTTCTTTCAGGGCTCTAAACAAATGATAGTCTGATGGGGCGAGGTCTGGGGAATAAGGTGGGTGGGATATCGTCTCCCAGCCCAAGTTCCCCAACAGTTGGCGAACGGCAGATGCGACGTGAGGTCGAGCGTTATCGTGAATTAAAAGTACATTGACTCCTCTTCATCGTTTTTCTTGACAGCAGCAGATAGTTTGGTGTGCTGGGTTGAATATTTGTCAGCGTTTACAGTTTCACTGTGTATAAGTTCATAAAACAGCATGCCTTGCGCGTCCCAGAAACAGCAAAGCAGAACTCGTTTCTTTTGACTCAGCTTCGGTTGAGTTGGTAGCGTTTCTTCTCGAGACAGCCAAAAAGCACGACGTGTATCGTTCTCGTAATTAATCCATGATTCATCTCCAGTAACTAGATCAAACAACAACTCTTTACGTCGGGATCGCAGCTAAAGCGATTGACAGATAGCGACACGGACTGCACAACTGGCGTTTGTAAGGATGTGCGGTACCCACCAAGCCAAAACTTTTCGATACCCAAGCTCAGATGGTATTCCACGGCGTGATGACTGCAATTAAGTGCTTCCGCTAATTCACGAGTGGTAGCATCCGGATTCGACTGCAGTTGGCGGCATAAATCATCATCATTCACTGCGGGTGGTCGTCCTGAGCGTGGCTGACTTTCAAGGCTCCTGTCTCCTGATTTAAAACGGTCAAACCATCGGGACACCGTCGCATGGCTTGTACTTCTAGCGCCCAATGCAGTGTTGATATTGTCAGCCGCAGCTCGTGCACTGTGGCCTAATCAGTACTCGTATTAGTATAGTGTTCGAACTTGTCGCTCGTCCATTTTTCTTCAAACTGACTAAACCGATCGCGAGGGCGGCATTATATCCCCCACACCACAAGTACCTAGAATGTTCTACAACATTCTAGAATATTATCGAAAACAATTAACTTGAAAAAGGAAATGTATAGAGTTTTGTAGTGTCTCATTACTTTTGTGCCAACCCAATACAGGGTGGAGCAAAAGTGATGTCATAAGGTGAATGTGTCTAATCGCTTTATAATTTCATAGTGATTTGATACGAGTACATAGGTTGTAGACAGATAGAGAATTAGCTGACGATGCATTGGATTAAAACAGTCACACAGCTCATGCAACGATGGAGATTTTGATTCGCCAATTTCGGGGCCGTGCACAATGCACGAGCACAATGGTGCATCAACTCAGGAGATGTCATTTTTTTGAGGAAGGAAGAAGAAAACGTGTTGCGGATATGGGACAACGACCGGAAGATGATGATCCCTGAGAGAGTACTTTAGGTTGAAGTTTGCGATTTTGCGAGAAACGGCATTTTTTTATGAAAGTCTAAAGCATTTTGTGGCCAATGAAAATAATTCTTTTTTTTCTCCAATCTACACTAATATTATAAAGAGGAAAGATTTGATTGTTTGTTTGTATTAAATAGGCTCCGAAACTACTGGACCGATTTGAAAAACTGTTTTACCATTAGAAGCCGACATTATCCCTGATGAGCGTAGGCTACTTTTTACCGCGGGAAAATGCTACATTCTTCCGGGAAATCGGGTAATAGGACAACGGGTAGTATGAATTATCATTTCGTACAAGACTTATCTTTTTCACATAACTTCTAAACGGCTGAACCGATTGGGTTTAAATTTCATATGGGTATTTCGATGGTTTCCTGGATTATTTTAAAAATACAACTGGACCTGGTAGGTGGCGCTGCTGTCGTATGTCAACTACTAAACGGCTTGACCGATTTAAACGGCGGGAATTCCGAATTCTACGCAAACGAAGTTGCGAACGGATGCTAGTCGCATATAAAATAAGTCTGCCTCTACCAACGCGTCACGCGAAGACTATAAATAAACAAATACTATGTATCGAAAGTTTTATATACCAACATAGGTTGACACATGTTTTCATCATGTGCTTTGAGATATATTTAGATCAATATAAATAAAATACACTTCAAGGAATGCGTGGGTATCCCCCGGGTATGCAGTAGGTAGATCGACGTTCATGCTTGGCTAAATACGGGGTAGCAGGCACACCAACGCGCGACCATGGGTTCAGTACATGATTTTTAACTCCCCTTTTTTTTGCGGGAGGGTGTGTCAGACTTTTACGGACTAAAACCCACCCGTGTTCCTTCAGTTGCCTGTGCCAAGGGATACGGTAACTCTTTCGAACAATCCGCGACCCTGGCAGGCATCAGCCCTTCATCAGACATTTTTCGTCGGTTCTCAAAAAAAAATAAAAAAATAGCTGTTCCATACATTTTGACCGCGTAGGTATTGTACTTTTGTACGAGTATGAAACCTAAGATTTTTAAAAAAATATAAACGACGAAAAATTTTTACGCTAGGGCGGTCTAGATTCATAATTCTGCTGAATTCATGGTTACATGCGCGTCTATGTTACTACCTACCTGCATATCGATTCTGTAAAAATCTCACCGTGAAAACTTGCGTGGAGTGAGCTGTCAGTGTCATCCCACTGATGCTAGGGATTGACCAAGCGAACATTTAGTGTCTAAACACACTATGCCGAAGTTACGCGACCGAAGTTCGGCGGCTGATTTTACGTTCCCACGTATTCGGCTGATATGACACACCATAAGTGCCGAACTTACGCGGCAGAAATTCAGTTCCGAAACTTTGTGTGTGTATTTAGTATCTCGAGCGCTGTCGTGGCGTCGTGTCGTGTTATCTACACAGTTGGACAGACATACGCAAAACAAAGTGATCTTGTAATTACTTTCGAGGTGCGAAACCCGAACTTACGCCCGACCGAAGTTAGGCTGTACGCTATGACGCGACGTAATTTCGGCATAGTGTGTCGTCAGTAATTCAAATAGCATTGCAGGCGTAATTGAAGGGTACAGGGGATAAACAAGGAATGTCCCAAGAAATTCAAATATTAATTAAGTATGGCAACACTTAGCTTTTCGCGCGTATTTTTATATAGCAAAATGTAAATAGCGTAAAAACAAACATAGTAGGGACTATGTTTGTTTTTACGCTTTTTACATTTTACATTAGAACAATATATGAGACATTCCATGTTTTTGTACTTTAAAAAAGTTAATTACTTCCTTTTTTCAAATTTTATTTGATTGTTAATCATTTCTAAGAGTTTATTCGTATCTACAGCTGATCTCTGTAAGTTAAACTTAAGTTTCTTTCAGTAATTTCTAAAAAATTAAAATGTAAGACAAAGTAATAAACATTCAAACATTAAAATGTTAATTACACAAAAACCTGTTTTAGTGACATTTCTTGTTTTGCCCCTGTACCTGTGCTGAACTTCGGTCGCGTCACTTCGGCATAGTGTGTTTAGACACTTACAATCATAATCGAGATTTTAATAATATTTTTTATGCTAATTCTATTGATCATTTTATATAATTTCAAAGCTAGTATTTTGGTTGTCAAAACATTACTATTTTGTGGGGTTAGACATATTTTGGGTTTTTCAGTTACGAATTTAAAGTAAAGTAAAGCATTAATTTATTTCTCATCACAAATGTTGTTGCGGACAGGAAGTACTTAATCTAAGAATCTTTCAGAATCTAAGAATTTATCAGTCGCTCGACCTGGGAATCGAACCCACTCCATGTTTAGCAGTTGCGCTTATGAGTATGCCTACCTACCTTGACCGAGTGTAAAACATCGATCACTAGTTCTTTATTAGTGATCGATGGTGTAAAAGCGTGATATATGTGTTAACGTAGGTATAAAACGTTTCTCATAGCTTGATTTAAATAAGTGTTAATTGATTGACATAGTACTCGTATGTACAAAGATTCTTTGTTATATGCATCGTGTGACTTTTACGATTGTATACATACAATTGCTTTGTATAACAAAATCAGCGTATTACTGTCCTACTGCAGGGCAAGGACTTCTTCTCCTACAGAAAAGGCACGAGTATTGATCACCACCCTCGCCCAAGACGGGTTGGCGATTTCAGACTTATATTAACGAGGTATAAATCCAGGTTTCCTCACGATTTTTCCCTTCACCAATGCCAGTAATGTGTAAAATAAACACAGAAAGTACATCATCATCTGCCTTTTTTTTTTTTTTTTTGTTTCGGGGTGGAAAATCCTCATGGATGTCCGCCGCCCTGGGGCGGGCGGCGGAGTCTGTCAGACTCTTACTGACTAAAAACCACCCCGGTGTTCCCTCTCTCACCTACGCCGGGGGTCGCGGGAACGGACGATACTTCCGCAACCCCCGGCTGATCATCATCTGCCTAGCCCAACTATGTTGGGGTCGGCTTCCAGTCTAACCGGATGCAGCTGAATACCAGTATTTTACATGGAGCGATTGCCTATCTGAACTCCACAACCCAGCTACTGGGTAATACGATACCCCTTGGTAAGACTGTTTGTCAGACTTTCGGGCTACTGACGACCCGTAACGACTGTCAAAGATCCACGAATGACAGCCGGGACCAACGGCTTAACGTGCTTTCCGAGGCACGGAGGAGTCTCGGTACGTAAAGATGGTCACCCATCCACAGGCCAACCGTAGCAAGCGTAGCTTAACCTGATCGATCGACCTGTGCGGCTGTTATTATTTAGCCACGGGCCCCTCTAATTAATAAACACAGAAATTACATATGAAAAGAAAAAGTCACATTGGTACTTGCCCGGATTTGAGCCCACAACCTCGTCTATGAAAGGCGTGTATGAACCATCACGACATTGCTTTTTTTTAATATACCATTTTTTTTATTTTTTTTTATAAAAACGTTGCCCCACAATACAAACAAACATTTAATAAACTCACATAGACAAATAGCCAGCTTTGTATATTGTATTCTATTTGTATACTTATCGATGTGTTTGAAAACAATTTATTGTCACTGGCAGCATTCCCAGCTTGGTAGCTTCAATTAAATTCAAGCCAACTTTAAATTGAATTTACCTTTCATCTTATTAGTTATCAATCGTCAATCGTCATCAATCTCATTTTAAATAGCAATATTAATTTTAGAATTATATTAGATGCATTCTAAGTGCATGTCTTTTGCATATACCGAGTGACTGGCAAATGAAATGGCATTGTTTATTCTGTAAATAGGATATCGGAATCACCTTTAAACGTCATATAAAAAAAAAAGAAAGCTGGATGATATCAGCGTTTTCCTAGGAGGAGACGGAACGCATGAGGGAGAGGCAATCTTTGCGCCCTCACGCCCCTAGTCGCCGCAGGAGACGTCCTGGGCGTCGGGAGTCAAGAGCCGACTCCCGGCCACCGTAGGCGCGGGCTTGCGGACGGCGAGCAATGGGCAGTTCGCCGTCCGGTAAGGACCAGGTCCGGGTCGACGGCGCGTTGTGGTCCACGCGCGCCTCAAAGAGATGTCAGCAGTAACTGACGGGGTCCGCTAGGGCCGATGCCTGCCAGGGTCGCGGGTTGTTCGAAAGAGTTACCGTGGCCCTTGGCACATATATAATTGTTGTGAAAATTATAGTGTCTCCAGTTCAGACTTTTTAGAAGATGTCCAGCAAAACTACAAAAAAAAAACAGACAAAATAGCCAAAACCTAACAATCCCTCTACTTCCCCAGGTATTCGAACACGCGTACTCCGCAGGCCTCAGTCAGGACGACATCCTGGACTGCATCGGCTCCATGCGGCCCACCCCGGGGGTCGAGAAGCTGATCACAACACTAGCGGCCGAGGGATGGGACGTACTGCTGGTCACTGACGCTAATACTGTGTTTGTGCAGCACTGGCTGAAGGTGCATGGGTTGTTGGTGAGTGTAGATCTTTTCATGTATGCCTGTATTGATGTATTGTTTCTGTATTCTTTCATGTTAATATTAGGCTTCGAATCGAATCAGTACCTTTTCTTCAAAATGCAAATGCACGAAAAAAATATTAATCAAACATTTTTTTCTTTTTTTTAGGCCGTGTTCGACTTTTGATGAAAAATGTAAAATATATACCGCCCCCCTCCCCCCCTTATCTCAAAAGTTTGCCTAGAGAAAAAATCTGAAATTATTCAATGTGATAGAAGTTTATGTAAATATTACAGGAAAAATAAAACGATGTCTATAAACAGCACACTTTTTCAGAAAAAAAAAAAAACAATATATAATGGTACGGAACCCTCGGTGTGTGAATCCGACTCGGTCTTGACCGGTTTTTTATTTTATTTATTTATTCCTTTATTTCAGGCAACTAAGGCCCATAGAAAAAACAAATACATGATACTACTCGTCTCGTCTCGTCTCGTCGTCGTTTGATTTCAATCAAGCTCTAGGCAGATTGATTGATACCAAACGACGTTTTTCAACAATTGAGACTAAAAAAAAAAATTTTCCTGCGTTTGCATTTTGAAGAAAAGGCACTGATTCGAAACTTAATATTTAAATGAAAGAAGATGAAGACTGCCTTTTCCCAACTATGGGGTTGGCGTCGGCTCCCAGTATAAGCGAATACCGCTGAATAGCAGCGTTTTACCTGAAATAAAACGCATACTAAAATACTTACCTCACTGGAAGCTTTATTATGAGATGGCATTTCCGTTTCCCGTCGATTTCTTACCAGTTTTCGTACTTTTGTCCCCTCTATACTTCCGGCTCAGTGGCGACACCTGGTGGTTGCGGGTAGTTTTTAGTTCTTGTAAAAGGTATCACGCCATTTTGTTCATTGTCTCATATAACCAGGCAGAAATAAAGTTAAAGCTTCCAGTGAGGTAAGTATTTTAATATGCGTTTTATTTCAGGTAAAACGCTGCTATTAAACTACTTGACCGTCACTGGAAGCTTTATTATGAGATCTGTTTGTTATCGCCTGGTGACGCCACTTTGATGTATATATACTTGGAAGTATGTAGTATTATACTATAGGCCAATGTGATAAAGCATGAAATTAAACAAAAGTGTAATTAATAAGTATGCATTTATTTAAATAGATAATTATGAAAAATCATAAATTCTAATCAATAACAACCAATTCAAGAAAACAAAATATTAATAATCAATTGGATTGAACAATTGTGTCACGCTTTGTGAATCAGTAGCAGTACTTCTCATTATTTCTCGTCTATAAAACTTCTGAAATGTATTGGCTGATCGCCAATTTCCACGAGCCAAGATTTCGTCGAGGGGATGATTTTGAAACCAGCTTTTGGAGGCTACAGCAGACCGGGTGCTGCCTGGAGTGGCTGCAATGCCAGCTTCCCCAAACAGGGTCTTTACCCACCCTGCAATGACTGTACGTGAAGCAGGTTTAGCCACACCTCTTACCGTAATAAATAAATTAGTTGATTTTGCTGCATTACGTCTGTCGTTTAATAATGCTATAGTTCTTTCTATCCAGAATATAGGGTCAAGATTAGAATTATCGGTATTTAGAAGCAATTTCCAGCCCGATTGCCTATAATTACTGCTGTCCGTTTTGGAGCCAAACCGAGGCCATAATATTATACCGATAGCAGATCTTATGCAATGATTAGGATCAATACTTAGCAGAGTTAGATCGTGTATTCGCCTACCAGAGCAAAGCAACAGTAAAATTGCAGTATGACGTGACGTTTCAAATAGGTTATTTGAATCAATTTTGTAATTAGTCAAAAATGAAATTAATTTATCAACATCCCAAACTGGAGGCTTAGTGACTTTTGGATTTTTTAGGGCAATTGATTTTAAAACATGTCTTACTAGAACGTGTGAACTTAACCTACTTGAATTTTCAGCGCTACCTAGTGTAGATATTACTGATTTATGTAAAAGTATTGAATTATACGACAACTTATCAATTAAATATAAATCACATAAAAACTGCGCTAATTGTGAACCAGGGGGATTCATTAAGTCAAGGTTTTTATTACCACGCCACGACGCCCAGCGCTTCCAGGCTACCTCATAGGTTTTTTGAGTCGATTTTCGCCAAGAATTTTTAAGCAGTGATAGTTGTTGAGCGTTCCATGTCTTTATCGTGTCGGACCACCCCCACATTTCCAAACTTCGAGGACTATGTTCTCGACCTTCGGTGGTGGGAGGCCCGTCGACGTGTCTATTAGGTATCTCTGTAGGTTTCTCAGAGTTAGTGGAGCTGCGAGCGCTCGGGCTTTGAGATCCGCACGCCAGAATACCCTCTCCCAACGAGGTACTACTATTAGGAATATTCCTGTCGACTGGTTTAAGTGAGACAGGACTTTGGGGACCAGGAATGGTGGTGGAAATATCCATGCGAGCTGGTAATTCCATGGGACACTGAAGGCATCGTGGAACAGAGCTTGAGGATCTTTTAGATCTAGAGACACATAATTGCACACTACGTGAGCAGTCGCCGAGGCAAATAGATCTATTATTGGGGTTCCCCATTTTGCGAACACTATTTCTACACAAGTCGGTAGCAAGTGCCATTCTGGAGGTTGGCGAAGGCGCGATAAGTGGTCCGCATGATTGTTGTATTTGCCCGGAATGTAGTGTATGCTGAAGTGTATCTGATGTTGATCTAACAAATACAGAATTCGATGGGTTATTTCCAACAGGGATAATGTCTTCGTACCTCCTTCCTTTCGTAGGTAAGTGACCGCAGTTCTGTTGTCGCTTTGAATGAGGAGCGAACTTTGATGAAGCCAATGAACTTGGTTCTGAAGAGCATATAATATTGCTAGCATCTCTTTTTGATTGCAATGCAGCTTTTTCTCTTCTTTCGACCAAGTTCCTGACAAAGCCAAATTGTTCAGTTGTGCCCCCCACGCTTGATCCGATGCATCTGTAGCCAGAAAGTTTATTGGAGGAGGGTACTGAAGAGGTGTTGACCTTTGACAATTTTGGGCCCACCAATTTAGTTCCTCTAAGACACCTTGTGGTAGTGGGTAGGTTTTTGGTGGCAGGACTGACAGTGAATTCATGAAAATTACTAACTGTCGATGATTGAGCCGACCCCGTGGGACAACAAAACTGGCAAAATTTAAGAGTCCTACTATTTTCTGCAACTCTTTCAGAGTTAAGTACTCTTGTTCGAGAGCCTGATTTATCTTTGTGATGATGCCCTGAGCCTTTTCCTTTGGTAGGATTTTTTGATTTTCCCATGGTTTCCATAGTATCCCTAAATAAATTATACTCTTTTGAGGAGAAAGAACCGGTGTCTTGAAACGGCCGTGTTCCCAGAGAGGTGGAAAGTGACTCGTGTTGTTCCGGTTCCGAAGGGCGGGTCAACAGACTCTGTGGATGGTTTTAGGCCAGTTGCAGTATTATCGACGCCAGCAAAAGTACTGGAAACTGCTATTCACAAGAGCATTTATTTACAGGTGAGCGCACAATTATCGGAAGCTCAGCACGGGTTTCGACCGGGAAGGAGTACCACCAGTAATCTTCTCTGTCACATGGCTCATCTGATACCAACAGTGGATAGTGGGGGGCAGGCTGACGCTGCTTACTTTGATTTCAGAAAAGCGTTTGACTTAGTCGATAATGACATGTTGCTTGCAAAGTTAGCAAGTGTTGGTTTCACCCCACATTCACTTCAGTTTTTCGCCAGCTATTTGAGGGATAGGCGACAGTATGTGGAATATGCGGGACACGTGTCAGATCCATATTTCACGAGATCAGGAGTGAGTCAGGGTAGTAACCTTGGACCTTTGGGGTTCCTACTTGTGGTAAACGACTTGCCAGAAGTAGTCCAAGATGCTCACTGTTTGTTGTTTGCCGACGACCTCAAATTATCCCTCGCTGTAAGAAGTGGTGATGACTGTGTCAGGTTACAGAGGGACATTGACAGAGTGGTAAGCTGGAGTAAAGAAAATCTCCTGCAGTTCAATGCCTCGAAGTGTGTGACAATCACTTTTTCTCGTGCACACAATCCTATCGTGTGCGACTACCACATCGACGGGTTGCCTCTGTTGCGGGTCACAGGAGTCAAGGACTTGGGGGTAAGATTCAACACCAGCTTGACTTTTCGTGATCACGTGACACGTTGCTGCAGAAAGGCTTTTAGAAATTTGGGTTTCATGCTTCGTACGGTGCGAGGGTTCTCGAACGTGAAAGCTATAGTTGCATTATATAACGCACTGGTTAGGAGCCAGCTAGAATGTAATGCAGTCATCTGGGCTCCGCATGAAGCTAAATATAGTCTCATGCTGGAGAGAGTACAAAATAAATTTATTAGATATTTATATAGGAGGTATTATGGAGTATATCCATTTTATCCGTTAATGTATCCCACCTTATTTATATTAGGTATGGTGGGATACAACGAGTTGAGGGTTAGGAGGGATTTAGCTCTTACCACATATTTATTTAAAATTTTGAGAGGAAAGTTGCATAATGCATTTATTTTAGGGCAGCTGAGCCTGTGTGTACCCGACAGGTACGTGTGGCGACGACGACGACTACGTCTGTTAGTGGAGCCGCGCGGTCGGACCAACCTGCTAGGGGAGGCGCCGCTGACGCGTGCACTTCGCACGCTTAACCTTATTGCTGGTGAGACGGATCTGTTTTGGTGTACTCTGGGTGAATTCACAAGGAATGCATTATTTGTAATTAGTTATAGATGTTAGTTTAAGGTAGGATAAGCGCATTTATCGCATTGGGTTGTTACCTGTTATGATAGATGTAAGTTGAAGAAAAATAAATAAATAAATAAATAAATTTTTGGAAATTGATTTGCCACCCCAGTTTTTGTAATATTTGTACAGTTATTTTGACATGCTCGCGAAGCGTGTGAACATTCTGGTGTACTAGCAAATAATCGTCCAGGTATACCAGGATCCTCATGTTCCATTTTTCCCGCAATGTTTGGGCCACCCAGTTCGTGAGCATGGAAAAGGTTTTTGGAGCAGTGCTCAGACCGAATGGAAGACAAGTCATTTCTAACAACTCCTGGTTGTATATTAGGCGCAGAAAGCGTCTGTGCGATTTGTTTACGCTGACATGAAAATATGCTTGGGACAAATCTATTTTGCACATCCAGTCCTGAGTTTGTAGAAAATCCGGAATGCGGTACATATTTATTAAATGAAACGGCTCGGTCATCACATATTCGTTTAGCGATTTTAGATTGAATATAGGACGGGCAGATCCGTCGGATTTTGGAACCAGAAATAGAGGTGAAATGAAGCTTGGCGAGGGTAGCGCTTTCTTTAGAATTCCCTGCTGTTTCATACTGTCCACAATTGAAGACATTTGTTCTGAAACAGGAGTTTGGAAAGGCCCCTTCGTTATATCTGGATAGACAAGTGGGGGCTTTTGAAAGAAAGGTATACGATACCCTTGAATTAATTTTAGAACTATTTCTGTTGCTCCCATTTCCGCCCATTTTGTTTGGTAGTGTATCAACCGACCCGCCCGAAACTGTGTCATGTCATTGTTTATACCTTTTTCCCCTGGAACTTTTTGAGGAGTTTGCACGTCCTCGTGTACTTCCACGTTCGGGCCGCGAGCCTCGGTTTCGAAATAAACTTCTAGTATTGAAGTGATCACTTTGATTACTCGAAGAGTTACCTCTGAGAGAGTGATGTGTATGTTGGCACTGACCATGGTATTCACCCCGCGAGGGTGGGTTATGACAGGTATGCATATGCGATCCTGGTTCGTTAAATTGAGTTCCACGCGATGGAACTGTCGGTTTTCGTGCGCCTTGCCCCCGCGAGGGGCGGCTACTGGGCTGGTATGGCTTTTGTGAAGACCTTTCAGTTTTTGGGGGCCAAAAAGCCTTACGGACCCCGCCAGCCTTCTCTAGCGTAGAGGTAAAGGGCTCGGCATTCAAAATCAAAATCAAAAGTCATTTATTCAAACTAGGCTGAGAATCAGCACTTTTCGAACGTCAAAATTACAAAAGACAGTCCCCCAAAACGCCCGCCCTTCACCACTTCCTAGTGCTTTCGCTGGGAAGAAGAAGTGGCGCAATAAACTCCCCAGCTGCACAGCTGTCTGTTCAGTTAGAAAATATACTTGACTGAATACAATACAAGGTATGCAAAGCAATTAACATTACAAGACACAGAACGCTAAATTAAATTATTTGCCATATGTCAGCTAGCAACGCCAATATACCAAGAAATACAATAAAAAACTATACGTACTCAAGCAAAAATTAATAAATGGAAATTAAATAAAAGCCTCCAGGTATAAAGGGCGTGACCGCTAACATATTTATGCAATGCTGGGTTCAGTTTACATAGCTGTCGCTTGAAGTCACAAATGATAAACTAGGACCATAAGGAAACTAAATAAACAAGTTATTAATAATGATAACAATGATAAAACCATGGTCAGCAAGACGACCAGTCACCACAAGCAGCACCCGTTCACGAGCATAACGCAAAGGTCAGCCATTACCCCCCTCGCCATATTTGAGGGAAGGAGACAACCCGACCCCCGACGCTACCGCAAGCAGTGACATCTAAGGGAGCATGACGAACTTGCTGCCGGTTGCTCAGGTAAGAATAATATGATCAATTGTCGAGGTCACTAGCTAACCACATATTGCAATCAACTCATTAGAAAACATTGCAATGGGTTGATTATGTCAATAATAAAATTAAAATTAAATTAAACTGATTTGACTTATACAGCCCAATAAAAAAACAATTGTATAATGAGCTCATATAACCTATCAGTAATTCTTTGTAAATTAATTCTGGAGAAAGAACATAAGCATTGTCTTGAGTTAATCAGGGCGACCAACTATTCTTATCGTTTAAGTAGTCGTTGATAGAATAGTATGCCTTTGAACAAAGGTTAGATTTTACTTGAGCTTTAAATTATATATGTAAGTACTTGAAGGAGGTATTTTATTGAGGAAAGCTTTCACTAGTGGATCTCTAACTTGACTTGTTATAGATTCTCTACGCATTTCAATACATTCGGCTCTATGGCCGCAGGCTAATTGCAAAAGATCTGAGGATACTTTATGAAATTCGCCCTTCTGAAATAATTCTTCAATTTTCCCATTTAAATCATCAAAATTGATACATTCTGTATTTTTTGCCCATGAAAAAAGATTACGAATACCTTCCTGCAATGATTGTCTTTGTTTTAATATGCAGTAGGTTAAGGCTGCATAGGATTTATCGGCATGTGCCAGATGACGTAAGGTATCATATGCTTTTACCTCCTCATTTGTTTCCAGGTCTATAAAGCCAGGAGTATGATTATACAATTTTTGGGTATCCGCGTATCTCACTTCTGACCAAGAAGTACTACCAAAACGCTGGATATCTACCAACTTCTTTAAAAAACTTTCGGGGGTTTTTGGAACTAATGGTTCCTTAAGTTTGGTATCAATGTCAAAAGTGAAATCTAAACTCGTATTTTGATGTTCTTGATTTAAACAACCCTCGTCACTAATTTGTTCATAAAGTTGACCACTAATTTCAGAACAAACAGAGGCATTATCATAACAAGCTGTATCAATGTTACTTGTAATATTAATTTGTTTGCGAAGCTCGCCTATTTCCTTAAAAAGCTTGTCCATCATATGACTGGAACGTCGAGAACGTTTCCTTTTATTATGGCGGCGGCGGCGGTGGTTTGACCGCGCTTTTTTGCTGCCCGGAGTAGACGTGTTTGAAGAGCTAACACTTGAAACACTACTGCTGCTGCTACTAATTCGGTCTCGTTTGCGATTCAGTCCACTCCGACCAGCCACCGCCTCTGGCTGGGTATCAGAGTTGTGGTTATTATTGTCCATTACTGCAAACGAATTACGTTTGATTTGCAATGGATTTATAAGACTTACACGGTTACAATTCAAATATTGATTACGAAAATTTACTGGTAATATTCAAAGTAAAAAATTACAGTAGTGATCCGAACGGAAAACCCGTTAAAAACTTTGATCACGTACGAATTATTAAAAAAGTGTTACCTCTAAAAGAGGGTACTTACGGTTCAAGACTTATCCTCCTTGAAGGACACTACACTTTTTTACTTAATTTATGAAATATGTATTCACTTTTACGTATTCTGCAACTGTCGAGGACGCAGTCACTGCGTCCAACTTGCTTCGACGGAGAATAAAAAGCCAATGAACAAAATGGCGTGATACCTTTTACAAGAACTAAAAACTACCCGCAACCACCAGGTGTCGCCACTGAGCCGGAAGTATAGAGGGGACAAAAGTACGAAAACTGGTAAGAAATCGACGGGAAACGGAAATGCCATCTCATAATAAAGCTTCCAGTGACGGTCAAGTAGTTTAATACCAGTATTTTACATGGCGCGACTGCCTACCTATGCAAGTAGTTTGTTCATAAAACCTTGAACAACATGATATCACCACTGCACTATCACGCTATTACTTAACAAGGACAAACGAAGTTCTAATTATTATAATTACAGTGTTTTGTTTCCAAAGAAATAAGTAACTTCCTCTAAGAATGATCCTTGTTTGCACGAGTGACGGTAAAGTAGTGTGATAATTTATCCTCAATACACGTTGTATAGTTCTAATATATTTTCACTATGATGTGATATTATACTAGTCACGGAGCAATTACTAGACCCTACTCGTAATTGCGTAAAACACTATTACTCTCAATTTGAATCATTTTGAAGAATACTGCTTATTCATTGATCCATATGTTTGAAAAATGTGTCTGCTCAGTGCTCAACAACGTAATAGTACATTATGATATAAGTGCGGTAATTTGAAAATTACAACTGAGGCGATATTGCTAGCACGAGCCGTAGGTGAGGGCTATAAGAAAGCAGAGGCTGTAATTATCAAACCGCACGTATGTCATACGACGTTTTATAACACATTTGTGAGGAAATAAATAAAACTCGGACTTTCTTAAACGAATAAATCTTTAATTACTTGTTAAAACAGTTATTAAAATTCGAATAATCTGTAAAATTATAAATTTTTACTTTTTCACAAATTAGCGATGCGCGCGCATCAGCGTCTTTTGTTTATGGCAAAGGCACAAAAAACAGCCAGTATTACTAATAAAGTAAATTAATACTTTTGTGTTTTTGTTACAGATAAATGGTTGTAATTAATTGTCAAAATTAATTAAATTAAAGAATTAAATGTTTCTTTATTATATTTTATCTCCCAAAGTTAATTTTATTCATAAAACGTTGACCACTTTTCTGACATAAAAACTCATTGCTAAGATTTAAAAAAAGTACCGTTCGTTTTAGACGGAGCATCTTGATAAACCGTGCGCTTTACATTACAATTACGCACAAGTACGTAATGAGATACATTACGATATTGAAATTGGTGCAGTAAGAGACCTTTTACGAGCAAATGTGTTATAAATAACGCAATGAATGTTGTTGAACTGTCAAAATGAAACCCATTGCTACTAATAGTGTGTTACGCAATTAGTCTGCTGGTTATGACTTGAAAGCTTGCATCAGTGATGACCGCATCGTCGCTCATGGGGTCCGAGTACTCATGGCTTGTTCAATGAAATCTCCAAACGCGGCTGGTTGACACTTCCCGTGACCCAAGGGCTGGCTTTTACCTTGGCCAGAGGATAATTTAATCATTGCCATACAAGGTGGCAATGCCGCCAGTCTCTTGAATACATTACCAGTCGACCGCGTTGCGGAGGAATATTTCGACGCCATATTTTAGTTTGTTATTAGTTTTAGTTAGGTTAGGATATTATATTTTAATTTTAATAGTTTGTTAGTTTATTTACTATCATTGCTTAATAGTTCATCTGTGTCACTCGCCCGCTCCGGGCGGGTACACAGATTACCCCGTCTGTGTCCCGCCCGGAGCGGGTGGTTAATCACCGTCATAGTAAATGTGTTTATAAAATCGGTATCTATCTCGCTCACAAGGATACAGACGCGGTAATCTGTGTACCCGCCTGGAGCGGGCGAGTGACACAGATGAAGGGTTAACTTATGATAGAGGTCGTAGCTGGGAAAAGATTAGGCAGATGGTGATGTCTTGCATGTCAACCGCGGCAAGCGTAGCTGAACCTGATCGATCAACCTGTGCGGCTGTTATTATTTAGCCACAGGCCCCTCTTTGTGAATTAGCTTCTAAGAATCCTATATTTAGCCGTGCATAAGCGTCAATCTACCCACCACATACCCAGGTGATCTCGGGGTAGTAGGCTCCTAGGAGAAGAACGAACAAGAAACTCCATGTATCCTCTTTTTAAATCATTTATTATTGTTACAAAAAAGTGGTTACCTACAT
Source organism: Eremobia ochroleuca (assembly GCA_949629135.1). NCBI lineage: Eukaryota > Metazoa > Arthropoda > Insecta > Lepidoptera > Noctuidae > Eremobia > Eremobia ochroleuca. The sequence continues at coordinate 3,233,580 of OX451413.1, forward strand.
CATTTTTTTTTTGTTACAGGACTGCATAACAGAAATAATAACCAACCGAGCCTTTTGGAAAGGCGACCGCCTGTTCATAGAGCCGTGCATGCGCCAGATGACCTGTCCGCGCTGTCCCAGCAACCTGTGCAAGTCGCGCGCGCTGGTCGAGTGGTGCGCCAAGCGCGCGTACGGGAAAATAGTCTACTGTGGAGATGGCAGGAATGACTACTGTCCCTCTGTGTTCTTACCGGCTAGCGTGAGTATATTATTCATTCAATTCATATGACACTCCGACGTCGTCCACTGGTCCATAGGTCCATAGGTCTTGCCCACGCACCGCCACTTCAAACGGTTCCCGTATCCAGTGGATTTCTTCGTCCTTCACAAGGTCATCGGTCCACCTTTTTTTTTTGGTGGGAAATTATCAAATAACTTCTCCCGCTCTGGGCGGAGCGGGAGGGTGTGTCAGACTTTTACTGACTAAAACCCACCCGTGTTCCTTCAGTTGCCTGTGCCAACACCTCATCGGTTCACCTTGTGGAAGACCTTCCAATGCTACATCTTCCGGTACGCGGTCGCCATTCCAGAACCTTTCGGCCCCATCGGCCATATGTTCTGCGAGCAATGTGCCCTGCCCACTGGCACTTAAGTTTGGCAATTCTTCGGGCTATGTTGATTCAAACAACTCAGCCTATCGAAGTCCACTGCTGGACATAGGCCTCTCCAAGACTGCGCCCCAAAACCCTGTCCTCCGCCTTCCGCATCCAGTCTACCCCAGCCACCTTCTTTAGGTCGTCCGTCCATCTAGCTGGGGGGCGTCCCACACTACGCTTATGTTGGTTACCTTGGTTGAACAACAGTTCAGTTTGCCGACGGATATAGTGGTCATAGCTGTGAACTATGGAGGACCTTAGGAATTGAACTGAGGATCGATGATCTCAGTAGAGCGTCCGAAAGAATGGGTCTTAAAATGAACATGGACAAGACAAAGGTCATGTCAAATGCTGCCCATGTAACACCCACTGTGATAAAAAAGATCGGGGGGTCGTGCTGGTGTTTTTATTTAGCCACATCTACCACTTTCAGACTTATATTGTAACTTAAGTGCTTCTTCATCTTTTTCAGGCAATAGTCTTCCCCCGTCGCGGCTACCCCCTGGACGACTTAATAAAGAAGACCCTAACGTCACCTACTCCTCAAGTGAAGGCCAGGGTAGTCCCCTGGACAGACTGCCACTTAATACTACAAGTTATCTTCCCTAGCAAGTTTACTGATGCGACTTCCATCACCTCTCTTCAAATGTGATACTAATGTTTAAGTTCGGGTATTTAAGCTCACTTGTACCACAAATCACTTTATGTATATTCCAGCCTAAAGTGTTCCCGTTCCTGGGACACAGGCCTCCTCTCTGTGAGAGGGAGTGGGCCGTAATTCACCACGTGGGCCCAGTGCGGGTTGTTAGATGTCACATGTCTTCGAATTTTTAAGCTATTGCATAGCTTTTATCTCGGGCTTTGAGCACGGCGACCGAATCAAGAAATTCCGTAACGAAAAAAAACCTAACACTCCCCACTCCGACCGGCACAGCGGTGCGGCGTTGAAAGCCGTGCATCGTCTAACGTCGTTTCAGTTCGGCAGACTTCGGCACGGTGTTTGTGTGCGTGCGACTAGACGTATGCGTGTAGACTGTACGAAGCTCGCACGGATCGAGACGAGCTGCAATTTGTTTTCTTATCGCTCACCACGCTCAAAAATATTGCATAAATATTATAAGTGCATAAGCTATGCAATAGCTTTACCGCGGCAGTCCCCGAGTGCCACACGTATTTTTGGTTATAGGACATGCCCGGTGCCCTTCACCGTTTCGAAAGCAGGGTTGATGAAAATAAATATACAAAGCGTCTGCCTGGGTTCACACGACCTACAGCTCGTAAGTGGGGGCCGATACCACTGGGACACTAGTATACGTAGTCTTTCAGTGCTTTCCAAATAGGCCAATGCAGTTCGCGACAGGGAGGCAAGTGCTCTTGAGGCTTGACGAAGTCTTGACGTGGTGAATATACCTCTCTTCCCACAATTTACTTCGCTCTGTAAGTGGTCTGTCTTGGATTTCCTGCATGGAACGGACGTAAAAATATCGTGGCGGGATTTTCTCGCGCATTGAATTTTCAACTCTGGGTGTTAAGCCGAGCGTTGAGAATCCAACAGAGTGCATCCCAGCGGGTCAAAAAGCACACTGTTGGGATTTCAACCCTCGGCGCTAATCAGTACGTTGAAAATCGAGTGCGAACATGGGCTAAGAAGCAATGGTTGACGATGATAGATGCAGAAATGTTAAATATACGACATGTAACGTTAAATGCGCAAAACCTCAGACACCCCAACTGATTTTTAATTAAATTGACCTATTTCAGAGAGAAAATAAGTCATTCAAAAATTGTAAAGGTTTTATGTGCTGTTTTAGTTTTACTGGCCATTCTGATCGTTTCTTGCGTCTGCGACGACGCTTTTTCGAGGGAGGAGTCGTCACCGGGCCGCTGCGCCGCGCTGACATTGGGTTGCTTGACTTATTAATAAATAGACACGGCAACGTTTTTAATGAAGATTTTTTGAAAAATGTGACCTAGGTATACTAAAAAGTGGTTCAATTAAGTCTGCTCGTTATTCTGATCAAACTATTTTCAGGTTTTGCGCATTTAACGTTACACGTTGTATTTTGCGCGAAACACATTTAGAGATTTGTGGTGCATGAGCCTTTAGTCTCTTCTCATAGTGCTCTTAAAAATAATTGTATATCAGCCGAATTTTCAAACGCTACTTCGCTACTTCGCTTTTCTTACGTCTTTGAAGACCCGTGGCATACCAACCGGTCAGCCATTTTGATTTTGTTTCAACTTGCTTGGTTAGATCTTTTTGCAAAGATGTTTGCTTACTTTAAACTTTCAGAGGGATTATTTCTAACATCTAAGCAACAAGATGTAATCAAGTTCAAAAAATATGGATGTCACGTGACCAACTTTGAACTTTAATATCTCGGAAATGTGGCACTACGGGATTTGGTCCTATTGTGTTTTCTGTTTGCATTGACGTCAGCTGTCGGTTTCACGCGTGGCCGCCATTTCGAAAAAAAATCAAAATGGCGCGACGTATGCCAGGCTCCATTTAAAAATCTTCAAACCTCTTGTAGTTGCCTTTATGTCAGTCTGTCATTTAGGTGTTTTGTAGCGACAGAAAGATTTTAAGTAAACTAGTGTCGTTTGAGAATGCGGTGGTAGAATTTTTGAAATAAATGTTGATGTTTCTTGATCTAGAAGATATTTTGTTTGTAAAAAAAAATCTATCAAAAATAGTGTAAAAAAATTACTATTGTTGCGAAGGTCTCTTGTCATACAGAGAAGGGAATGAGCATTCATCACCACGCTTGCTCACTATGTGTTGGTGATTTCAGCCATTTAAATCCAAGTAATTTCGTAATATCAGGTTCACACGATTCGATTTTAGTTGATTAACCGCTAAGTCGAAAGCGATTTGAACCGTCTCATCTGAACAGATAAAAACAAAAAAAAAAAAACTAATTTAATTTCAAATTGAATGTATTTTTTGTTGAACAACGAGTGTTTACCTAAAATCGAACCGTGTGGTGTGACACGCATAAAACGACAATCGATAGTCTTTCGTTTTGACAACCATTGCTTCACAGGTTTGAAAAATTCGTCTGCTCAAAAAACGTAAATCGCAATGAACTTGGCTGAACTGTCAAAATGAAACCCATGGCGATCAATTGCCATTTTATGTGTTATGCAATTACCCTACAGCCGATCGATTCTGTAAAAATCTCACCGTCAAATCATAAGTGAAGTGAGCTTGAAGTGAGCAGTGTCAATAGTGTTAATCCCTAATGACAGCTCACTCCACGCTCACTTCACACAAGTTTTCATGGTGAGATGGTTACAGAATCGCACGGCTAGTTTCATTGATAGGTTCCGTTAGTTCAATATAGAATTGTTATAGAATTATTTGATACTACATATTTGCTTATACTATGTATACTAATAGAAATATCATGGTGGTTTCGCCGGGGAGGATACTCCGCAGCGCAACCACTTTAAATAAAAGTTTACGTCGAAACTAGGGATATAGACTTTTTTTTAATAGGACTAGAATTTTATAGACATTTCATAGAATTGTTCATGTAAGTTATACTTGTTACAGCAAAGGTGGTTCCGCCAGGGAGCATGACGTGTAATGTAAATACATTTGTTTTATGAAATTTTTCAGCACCAGTTGCTAGGGCACGACTTCTGATCATGGCGTCCTGGGTTCGACCCCCAGGCCGGGCAGGACCTAAAATGCATGAAATTTTGGCGAATTGACCGCGGATAGAGTAAGGCAGAGGTTGTTCTATTAGGAATTTCTGAGTAGTCCGGATTTGTGCCCGGCTGATGGGACTAGGCTCGTCCCCTATTACTTGGGATCTAAACATAACTAGAAAAACGAGGTTGTACTGACGCTAGCACATCAAGCAACTACAATGTGTCAAAGTTCTTTAATAGATTTTCAACTTTATCGCTGAAGCATAAGGTTCAAATTTGATTGGGAAAATTTGACAGTTTCGAGTAGCTTGACGTGCTGGTGTCTGTACTTACACAACCTCTATAAATACAAGTGTGATGTTATGTATTAATGTTATTTAGTGTTACTTTAATAATATATTATTTATATTTTATTGTTAAGATAATTATATTTCGTCCATTGAAATAAAAACTTTATTTTGAAAATGTATTGTTTTTTTTTTTAACTGTATCAGCTGTAAACGCATATAACATATCGAGACCCTTCCGTACCTTGGAAAGCACGTCAAGCCGTTGGTCCCGGCTGTCATTCGTTGATCTTTGACAGTCGTTACGGGTAGTCAGAAGACCAAAAGTCTGACAAGTGTTACCCAGTAACTGGGTTGTGGAGGTCAGATAGGCAGTCGCTCTATGTGAAATACTGGTATCCAGCTGCATCCGGTTAGACTGGACGCCGAGTCCAACATAATTGGGATAAGGCTAGGCAGGCAGACAGACAGACCTCAGACTAATAAAAGGCGAAAATTATATCTAACATCTTTTATTACGACAAATAACTTATAAAGTTTATAGACAATATTTCTTATTTTTTAATAAAAAGCGCATGCAACGCCATCTAGCGTCTCGTTAAGCAACACATTTTAATAGGTACATTAACCTTAAACCTACGAGAAATCTACCAAGAAGCCATTTTGGTAGAATTTTAGACTTTCCACATAGCAATATCGAGAGGGTATTTTGATATGGCAACATTGGAAATGGCAGTGATCGGTTAGCTTGATGGTAGATTTTCTCGATTCTAACATTATTTTGTTACTTTAATACTGATGATAATAATTAGGTCGTAAATGCGTTGATTTCATTAATTTTCTACCGTTATGGTAGTAAATAAATAGGGAATGCTTTAAATTACGTTTCTCTTATAATTAAATAGGAGATAAGTTACTGTATTGTTGATTGCTGTACACCATTTTCATCACGTTGGATTTAAAGTACAAAAACAATATTATTTAAAAGACTGCGTTCATATTATCCACTTAGATATTGTTTTTTAACAACTTAGAATGATAATACGTATGCATAATGTCCAACACCAACCCGCACTGGGCCCGCGTAGGATTACGGCCCACCACCTCTCACAGAGAGGAGGCCTGTGTGGCTGTGTCCCAGAAGTGGGAACATTATATGCTGAGTATGCTGATGTCCAACAGTGGACTAAGATCCCTTCATATAATATGAATACAATTCACAACAACACAGTAACATATCTCCTTGAATTCTTAAAGTTACTTTACAAGCTGATTCAGCAACATAATTTTAAATATTTTATTTATATAAGTTTATTTTTTACAAAAATCTTAAACAAAAACATATGAGGCTCAAACCGTGAGTTACAGGAACGAGTAATACTTATGAAATAAGTTTATTTCCAGTTATGCAGTTACTGGGTTGTGGAGGTCAGATAGGCAGTCGCTACATGTAAAATTGGTATTATATAAATTGGTATTCAGCTGCATCCGGTTAGACTGGAAGCCGACTCCAACATAGTTGGGAAAAGGGTAGGCAGGTGATGATAAAAAGTATGTACTCGTAACCATGACAAGTTTTGGTAAAGACATAATTTAGTACCAATAAAAGGAGGTAGCCGAATTCGAAATAGCTTGAAATTCTCAGTTAATTGAAACTTCAATAAGGTTGAAACTATCTGACTGTCACATACACAAATAGACATTATCGTTATATAATTCGCAAGCGTGCGCGCAAGTTACGTTCAACCTTAGGGGTATAAAGCAATTAGGTCGACTATACAGTGCTACAAGGATCTTTGGCGCGTAAATGACATTACAGGAAGGTGCTGTTGGTAAACATGGGCACAAACGTGAGCAGTGTTGGCCCAGTGGTACTGGCCTCGACATACTGAGGTCGTAAAATCGAACCCGGGCAGGCGATTTACCTTGTATGAATAATTTCATCACAACTGCTCACAAAAACGGCGAAGAAAAACGTCGTGAGAAAAACACCATGTCTTAGAACCAACAATTCGAAGACATGTGACATCTATCAACTCGCACTGGGCCCGCGGGGTAGATTACAGCCCACTCCCTCTCGAAGAGAGGAAACCTTTGTATTATCGGCTGATTATGTTGTTGGTGTCATAGGTTTTGTATTATATTGAAAAAAAAAAACAAGATGGCGACTTTCGATTTTGGCCACGTCCTTGAAGTTCCTTCTACAACTATACTTTTAACACGAAGCCACACCACCATCAGCCAGCCACAAGTACATCTTAAGTATGAGTTGTTATAGACATATTATTCGTTCCTATCACTCCAAGTTGTTTGCTTAAAGCTAACTTACACAAATAAGTATTTTTTACGTCTTAAATGGCAAGATTGTGTTTAGACCAACTTGAGTCCTTGTCTCAGGCAGAAGTAATTGGCAAGAAGGTGATAAAAAGAGGATTTCTGCTTATGAACACACGATAGCAATGAAAACTTACGACTGGAGCCGAGTATCTCCGACTGTACGCGATTCATCCCAGTATACGCGATTCATCGCCGAGTATACGCGATTCAACGTCACCGACCGACTGAAACCAAGAATACCCGATTCAGCGCCATCGACCCGTGACGGTTTAGTTTCGTTCACTGTTCAGATTGCGCAAAGAGCGCCTAAAGAAGTTTTCACTTCAAAAGGGAATAGCCCTGTAGGTTTAAACATATTAAGACTGGCTTGGAATGACCAATTTTATCATCACTTGTCCTTTCACAGTTAATTTACCTCTACCGAATCATTCTGTAAAAATCTTACCGCGAAAACATTGGTGAAGTGAGCTTCAAGTAAACTGTCAGTAGTGTCAATCACTAGCATCAGGTGGAATGACAGCTCACTTCACTTTGAAATTTTTACGCATAGATCATGACAGGCAAGTCAAAGTTCTCTTTGTAATAAAGTTGCTGGTGGAATGCATTTTTACCTCTGACAGCACGGAGGTAAAATTACTGCGAAGAGACAGTAACCGATTTTATCTGAGTAGCTGTCAAAATGTAATTAAGTAACAGAAATTAAAATAAACGAGCTTATTTAACTCTAGTACAAAGTAATAAAACTGAAAGTATAGACTAGACGTCATATTTTGTTGTAAATAAAGTTGCATATTTAAAAGGTTTTAGTTCAAAGATTGTCCGCTTAACATGTTTGCGTGAAGTTTCATTACAACTTGTTTTTTTAAATTCAATATTGTAGTGTTTTAAGCCTAAATTTTAAATTCCTACTATTTCGATAAATTAAATTTTCTTAACTAATTTAAAACGCCAATAGATTACAGATTACATAATACTTAAAAACTAACTTAAATAACTTATTTTATAAAAAATAAACAACATATAAAATAATATTATTAATAAATAGTTTTAATTACATGAAATGAACACATTGATATCATATTTTATTTTTATTTATTATTGAAAAAAAAAATGCAATAACAATTTGCCATTTGCATTCTGTCATGGATAAAATATTTTATGATTATTTTTATAATACTACTGGATACGAATTTAAAATTGTTTCAAGAAAATAGTAGTATATTCAAATTAAAATAATTTATTTTAAGTTAACTAACTTAGTTCATTCGTTTTAATTGGTATACGTTTGCTCTTTTAAAACTAAAAGCCTCATTTAATTTAAAGTCGATTTATCAATAATTCAATCTTCAATCATGAGATTGATAAATCAACCGGTCGGTTGATAAAATGTCGTCGTGGTGAAATATTAAGCTTAATTTTAGGTTTAAAGCGCAAATAATATGAAATATTATTCAATAGTGAGCTTCTAAGCATTGTCGAAGCAAATAGTTCATGTCCACAAAGGTTTCAACAGCGATAAAAAATGGCTGGAATAAAATAAAATTAAATCAATTTGTCTTATTAATTATTCCGCCTATAAGTTATTTATTTAAGTATTATTTATCTTTAATATTACGACTGGGTAAGCCAATAGGTACTAACATACAAAAATGTTTTTAGGTAAATTAACATAAAAGTGAGGGTATTTTACACGCGAAGAACTGTCTAGTCTAGATAGTATACATACTACAAGTTTTGCTAGTCTTACAAGTAGCTTGCATACTTTTATGCCATTACAACTTGTAACATTACATCAGGTATACATTACAACTTGTAACATTACATCAGGTATACATTACAACTTGTAACATTACATCAGGTATACCCCATAGTACGCCCGCATTTCACCAGTTCTGTTGAAGTCCTATGTTACAGAGGACGAACCTGTTGCCATCAACTAGGCACAAATCCAGACTCCGGTCTACTACTGAGAAATTCCAGATGGAAAAACCCAATAACCCGGGAATTGAAACCAGGACCTCATGCTCAGAGGTAGCCTTTGCGACCACTAGACCAACGAGGCAGTCTGGCATGTATATGCATGTGACTTGTGACATTTTAGTTTATTTTATCATATATGACAGTTCAACGCGTTTATAACTTCTAGGTATTATTTTATTGGATATAGTTAAATTGCCTACTCTACTCATTTAGGCCGTTACTACTTTTGTGTATAATTCTTATTTCAAAATGGGGGGATAAATTCGTTTCCTTAATATTGTTTTTTTTTTTTTAAGTAAACCGCATGATTGATCAATCGCCATGATTTATTCATACTGTATTGTCATTTGATTGATAAAATAAAAAATATCGGTTCGATTAAATACGTTATCAAATCATAATGTCCTTATTTTCACGAAAAATAATGCAGTTTACTTAAAACATATAAACTTTTACACTGTATGTGATATTTAACTGCAATTAAAACAACTTTATAGATTATTTTACTCTTTTCAATTACGATTTTAAGTGTTTTAAATCCACAATGTTGTTTTAATTTTCTATCAATACTTTAATACAAATGCTACTATAATATTATTACAATCTGCAAGGATGTAGGTATGTAAATTAATAAAAAAGCGTGTTTTATTGTCTATTGTCTGGAATGAGCTCGTTAATGTTAGTGTTGCCATTGTTAGTAATTTTTAACGTTGGGTTGTTGTACTTTAAAATTTTAAATTACGGTAATACCATAATTAAAAATATTAACTAATTGAATGTTTGAGTTTTAAAAATATTTGTTTGAGAATCCTCCTTTTATAAGGATACGATAAACAAATAAATTCACAGAAATTCTACCATTTTTTTTTCAACATAGCAACACTTTTTGTTTATAAAAACAATCATTTAAAAAGTGTAGCATTTGTGGACACTATTGAACATAATTATCAATTGGGACACTTTGTGGAATCGGGTAATTCATAGTACAGACGCCAGCACATCAAGCTACTACAATCTGTCAGATTTCTTTAATAGATTTTCAACTTTATCGCTAAAGCATAAGGTTCAAAGTTGATTGGGAAAATCTGACAGTTTCGGGTAGCTTGATGTGCTGGCTACTGTACCTAACATTTAATGGCTGGGGCTACTAATTTGTGAGTGAGGGTAATTCATTGATTAGGGGTATATCATTAATTAATTAATGGTGGTAGATATTTAATTTCTTAAGTCACTAAATCTTACGTTAATGGGACTCTATGATATCGGGTATTTTATGAAGTTGTTTTTTTAAAATGATATTTCATACGCTAAGTCTTGTAGTGGTGTCTCTAACATGATGGGGTGTTTCGTGTCATAGGGTCATTCATGAAATAGGGTCGTTCATGAAATAGGGTCGTTCATGAAATAGGGTTGTTCATGAAATTGAGTTGTTTATGACATAGGGTAATTAATGACTTGGGGTAGTTCATGGTCAGTCTTGTTCAGTGGAATGGGGTGTTTCGTGCGCATTTCTTGCCGCATGCACACTTCCTGACTATTTCGATATCTTTGGTGTATCGCGTGCCGTCCGAGCAAATCAATCTTATCTGGAAATAAGAAAAATAAACAACTAAAATTAAGGTTTCTAATGAAAAGATGACGAAAAAATAAGTTAAGAAAGGCACTTGCAATGCAACGTCAAGAATTTTCAAAGTGTGAACCTTAGATGAAGCGCCTTTCTGACTAGTCAGTCAAAACGACAGTGATCTTTATCCACTTTACAGTAAGGTTGCTGTTAGAGGTAAATAGGCGCCGATTCCCTTGTCGACAAACTAAACTAAATTTTAGTTCAGCGCATCTTTTTATTTCTATTTCATTATGAAAAGGACAGAAGATAAATATTAGTTTAGTCCTAAGATACTCCATCAACGACCATACAGCCCATAAACGCCTAATAGCAGGCGACCGATGTCTGTCAACACATCAGACTTATAGGTCTAATATAGCCGGTCGATTCTGTAACCATCTCACCGTGAAAGCTTGAGTGAAGTGAGCGTGGAGTGAGCTGTCATTCGCTAGGGATTAACACTATGAAGTGCTCACTTCACTTATGATTTCACGGTGAGATTTTTACAGAATCGACCGGCAGTTCACCACTTGGGTTGTATGGTCGTTGTACTCCATAGACAAGTTTAGACGTGATTAAAAAAATTGGCTACTAAAACTACGTCAATTTACGTCAGGCACTGACTAATTTGACAGGACTAAGCTAATATTTATCTTCTGTCCTTTTATTAATTAAATAGAAAAAAAAAAGATGTACTGAGCTTAAATTTAATTTAGTTTGTAAACAAGGTAATCGGCGCCATTAACAGTGAAGATACTATACTTTAAATTTTGTTTAAGCCAATCAACTACACAGGTAATTTCTACAGACTGGAGGATACTTTTCTAGGACATAGGATTAATAAGTATTGAAAGAAGCCAGTCGAGCATCTGTCGAGAACAAATAAAAATTGGAATTGTGAGAAGTTTAGTCAATGGACATCTTTCAAGTGTCGAACATTTTAGACCTAAAAATTAAGGTCTACAATTAACCCATGGCTGCTATTTGAGATAGAAAATGGCAAAAATCATATATTTTTTAACAAGTGTTTTAAGCATAACATTAAATGAATACCAACTTTTAATTGAATTTAAGATCCTGAACATGTTTTAACTTTAAACTTTTAATAAAAATATGATTTTTCGGCATTTTTAATCTCAAATAGCAGCTGGGGGCAGGGGGTTAATTGTAGAATTTCGTTGTTTGGTAAAAAATGCTCAGAGGTCATTTCCCATAAGAAAACAGTACTTTTTTTTTCTGGCCGGCACTTTTATTTTTGGGTACGAATTAAATGATGTCCTTTCTTTAAGGGGGTTTGGCTACCCTGACGCTTTCGCCTTGAAGGCTTTTCACTACATACCTTTCTCTTCTTAGTCTTCCGGGGTGCACAGCAGTGTCCTTTAGCACAGCCACCGGCGCCCTGCCTCGTGTCACGTGACACGCAGCGCGCGCCCCGCACCGCGCGACGTGACCGACACAAACCCTCGGTTATTAGCTCACGGGTCGCCTCCTGGAATATTAAATCAATAGATCATCAGTATCATCTGTCAAGAAGCTGACGGAAGGATCCAGTTGGATTGGGCAGCGTTTGGAAAACTTCGCCAAGTCTTCTCGCCGTCAATCCTGCAATGTTTGAAGACTAAGGCTTTCAACCCGTGCGTCTTGCCCGCTATAACATACGGGTGCCGAAACGTGGACTGACATTTAAGGTCACTCAGCGCGCAATGGAACGGGCTACGTACGGAGTTTCTTTGAAGGATAAAATCTGAAACGAAACTATCCGGAAAAAAACCGGAGTTACCAGCTACTGCCGACGGAGCAGACGAGTCCTGGAGTGGAGACCGTGTATCGGCAAGCGTAGTGCACAATACGCCGACGCTAGACGGTCTGACGACTTAAAAAATATTGCTGGGACAGACTGTGTGCGTAATTTTTCTTTCTTGGTCCACCAGTGGACTGCGATTGGCCGAGTTGATTGAAGAATCAGTATTCGTTAGTGTGGTATATCTTGCAATGCCAATAGCACTACTCCCAAGTTTCAGGGCAAGACCAATGTCAAACGTCGATGATTGCCCCACAAATCAAATCAAATAAGAATTACATGCTTAAAAAAATACCCATTCACCTGTCACATTCATTCATTATATTTTAACAAATAGGTATGTCAAAGAAAAAACATTCATAATTAAAAATACAGGGTGGTAGAAGACATCGACAAGCATTCTGTTACCATGGACTCAGCAGTGCGATTCTGTAACCATCTCACCGTGAAAACTTACGTGCAGGGCCCAATCTAGCTATTTAGCCGCTCCGGGCAAAGATAATTTTCGCCGCCCTTTACATACACTAACACCACCATATAAGTCATGAGCTAGTTATGTTGGGGGATGTTAAGTACATAGTGTATATAAGTACATAAAATATATGATATTGTTGGGATTATACCTATAATATTCACATCAGTCTATTGGGCCTTCTGAAGAAGTACCTATACGAAAGTTGGGTTTGAGTGTTCTTATGTTTGTAAGTATACAATAATACAATGTATGTCTTTCAAAGAATTTCACAGAAACTACTGAACGGATCGAATTTTATGATTGATTTTCGGGATTCACGATCGGCCCGTGTGCATAGGTTACGAGTATAACCGCCAGTAACATTCGACCATGTAGATTTTACTAACAAGGAAGGTATCCCGAAGTGTCACCTCCGATTTGACACCTCCGATTTGATCTCCGAAGTGACACGTATTTTTTTTTTTGCCATCGCGCCTTTTTTGAGGGTGAAATAGCCCCCTAAACATTACCACCTTTCGGGGCAGTTTGAGGGTTTTACATACTTCTAGTTAATATTTTTCCAAAAGACCAAATGGATATTAATATATACTTCTAGTTAATATTTTTCCAAAAGACCAAATAGATCAAAACCCTCAAACTGTTCCGAAAGGTGTTTAGGGGGCTATTTCACCCCCAAAAAGACGGGTTGGCAAAAAAAAAAAATACGTGTCTCTTAAAATTTGATGGAGAATAACATATCAGCCACAAAAAAATCGGAGGTGACACGTCGGGATACCTTCCTTGTAAGTTATTGAAAGACTTGTTGATTATACGAAATGAGATTAATGAAATGAAGAGTAGCTATGCGACAGTTAACCAGCTGGATGAGATAAAGATGGTACTGGAATCAAATAGGCATCCAGCATCCTGTCTGCACCATTTTTCACTTGTAATGTTAACACAAATAAAAGAGGAGAGTATTTGCTTGAGAGTGGACCTATTGGTTTATCGCCTGCTGGAATAAATCCGACGATGTCTGGAGTCCATTTGAGGAGAAACGCCACATGAGGAGAAATGCCATATGAGGACAGATGCTACATGAGGAGAGATGTCATTTGAGGACAGATGCCACATGAGGAGAGATGCCATATGAGAAGAGACGCTATATGAGGAGAGATGCCGCATGAGCAGAAACGCCAAATGAAGAGAAAAGCCGAATGAGGAGAAACGCCATATGAGGAGAGATACCCTATGAGGAGAGATACCACATGAGGAGGAACACCATATGAGAAGAGATGTCATATGAGGAAAGATGCCATGTGAGGAGAGATGTCTAATGAGGAGAGATGTCGTGTGAGGTGAGATGCCATATGAGGAGAGAAGGCACGTGGTGAGAAAAGCCAAATGAAGAGAAACGCCTTATGAGGAGTGATTCCACATGAGAAGGGATGCCATTGGAGATGTCATATGAGGAAATATGACATATGAGGATAGATGTCATATGAGGAGGGATGCCAAATGAGGAAAGATGCCACATGAGGACAGTTGACATATGAGGAGAGATGCCATATGAGGAGAGATGTCATATGAGGAAATAAGGCATGTGAGTAGCGATGCCAAATGAGGACAGCTGCCATATGACGACAGATGTCATATGAGGAAAGGTTCCATATGAGGAGAGATGTTATATGAGGAGATGTCATATGAGAAGAGACGTCATATGAGGAGAGATGTTATGTGAGGAGAGATGCCATATGAGGAGAGACGCCACATGAGGACAGATGCAACATATAGAGAGATGCCATATGAGGACAAATGTCATAAGTGAGATGCCACATAAGGACAAATGCCATAAGTGAGATGCCACATAAGGAAAAACGCCAAATGAAGAGAACGCTATATGAGAGATGCCATATGAGGACAGATGCCACATGAGGAGAGTAGCCATATGAGGACAAATGTCACAAGGTGAGAGATGTCATATGAGGAGAGATGCCATATGAGGACAGATGCCACGAGGACAAACGCCATATGAAAAAAGATACCACATGATGAGAGATGCCAAATGAGGACAGATGCCATGTGACGACAGATGTCAAATGAGAAAAGATGACATATGTGGAGAGATGTCATACGAGGAGAGGTGGCTTATGAGGAAGGATGCCATACGAGGAGAGACGTCATATGAAGAGAGATGCCATATGAGGAGAGATGCCAAATGAAGAGAAACGCCACACTAGGAGAGACGCCGTATGAGGAGATACGCCACATGAGCAGAGGTGCTATATGAGGACAGGTGCCATATGAGGAGATGCAATATCAGGAGACGCCATATGAGGACAGATGTCATACGAGGACAGATGTTATACGAGGAGAGATGCCATATGAGGAAAGATGTCATATGAGGAAAGATGCCACGTGAGGAGAGGCGTCATATGAGGAGAGATGCCATATGAGGAGAGATGCCATATGAGGAGAGATGCCATATGAGGAGAGATGTCATATGAGGTGTGATGTCATATGAGGAGGGATGCCATATGAGGACAGATGACACGAGGAGAAACGCCATATGAGCAAAGATGCCACATGAGGAAAAACGCCAAATAAAGAGAGACGCCTTATGAGGAGAGATGCCATATGAGGAGAGATATCATATGAGGAGATATGTCATATGAGGACAGATGCCATATGAGGAGAGATGCCATTTGAGGAGAGATGTCATATTCATATATTTGCATACCATAATGTTTATAAAGATGTTACATAAAGCATCAAGCTACAGTACAGTTATGGGACCTGTTAGGGCACAGCAACATGGTATTAACCTAATATTAACATTAAAAACAAACCCTTCCTTGTTTTTAATTTTAATTTTTTTTTTTTTTTAAAATAAAATAATAACAATTCTTATAAAATTATGTGAACTTATAAATTATCTACGTATCAAAAGTTATACATAGAAATTATTATAATGATATAATTATTGAGATCATTTTAAAAATTATGGTATATATTTATCATTTAAGTGTTCATTTATATATATTCATTTATATATACATATGAGGTGAGATGTCATATGAGGAAAGATGCCATATGAGGAGAAATGTTATATGAGGAGAGATGCCATATGAGGACCGATGCACATGCGGAGAGAAGCCATATGAGGACATATGCCATATGAGGAGAGATGCCATATGAGGACAAATGCCACATGAGGAGAGATGCCATATGAGGAGAGACGCCAAATGAGGAGAGATGCCATATGTCAGTCGTTCTGCTTACGCGTTCGCGAACAGATCGAATATGGATTCCTCCGGGACTATGTCCACGAAAAATGTAAATACGCTAAAATGTGTGAACAGTGGACCACCGGTAATCCGACAAACGTTTTGCAGGGCAGTGTCGAACTATCGAATTTGTCGGATTGTAGAGTACACAATACAGCGGATCCCCGCTAATACGACAAACGTTTTTCAGGGCAGTGTCGAACTATCAAATTTGTCGGATTATATAGTACTGCCTATAAGACCCCCTATAGTCCGGAATTTAGCGAAGATCTACATTAGCGAAGACATGTCGACAAGACATATCATGTCTACATGTCGGATTACAGGGGGTGCCGGATCAGACAGGGCCCGGATTACTGGGGGTCCACTGTATTGTAAATGATAAATGATTTATTTTCTGTAAGTAGGTTTGTACAAACACTTTTACATGTCAATCATATTTTTTTTAAACTAGATGAGGTCGGCGTTTCCTATCTGATTACTCTGAGAAGAAAGGCCGAAACAAACTCAGAGGTCACAGTCTCTTTTAAAGTCCAGACATAATCTTGGTCAGATAATGTGAAGACCATGTAGATTGGTGTCTGAAATGGTCTTTTGAGTAAAGAACCACACAGAATGAGCGGAACTGTCCAGTACAGCACGCATTTGTCAAAAATCGTGCAGCTCAACTCAGAACTTGAGGAGCCTTACGATTCGACGAACAATACCAATGAAAGGACATTTGGGTAGGCCGCATAAATGACTCAAACTGCCAGATCATGATTAAAACTAACTAAGAAGGAAAACCGAAAAAAAGAAATGACCCACATAGTCTTCACACTCACAGTAATAATAATAAAAAATAAGATACTTTACAAAGTAAATATCCATGTCATTGTTTATATAAAATTCATCAATTTCAATGTGTATATAAAAATCCGGATATAATCTTTGATCTTTGAGGACCATGTAGATTGGTGTCTGAAGTGGTCTTTTGAGGAAAGAACCACACTGAGTGGACCTGTGCAGTCAGTGCACGCATTCGTCATTGTGATAAGTGAACTGTTTTCGTTTATTCAAAATAAGTTATCAGTGATAGACAATGAAAGTTTCATAAGAATTTGTGCGTCTGCTTTTTCTGAGGAGAAGGTAGAATGCGAAGATAAGTTTGCGTTCGAATCTCGTTTGAAGCGCGTATACGCGAGTCATCTGCGCGTCGTCTGCGCGTTTAAAATAGGCCGTGTGCTTACAGTAATCATACGGCTTAAAGTAGGTAGGAAGGTGGCACATAAAATTCTCAACTTCCAACCATTTTTATGCTAATTCTATTGATCATTTTATATAGCTAATTCGGCTTGGTCTGCGTATGCATGCAAGATTAGTATTTAGGAACGCACCTAAAAGTACACGAGAAAGGACTAGTGTTGTGGAACGTTTTCAGAAACCACCCAACGAGCATAGGAAGCATGACTGGAGCTAGCACCACCTTAATAAAAACAGATTGTGAATTACTGAGAATTAAGTAACAACACAACGACATATGGGAAAATATTTGTCCAGCACTCAAAGAGTAATAGTTTTTTTTTTGTTCTCCCGGTCTAGGAATTTCTCCTGTATTGTGGGTGCGTACAGCCAGACCCGGAACAACTACTTGTAGGTCATACAAATATTTGTTCCGTGCGGGAATCGAACCCGTGACACGAAGCGCAGCAGTGAATCGCTTAACCACTGCGCCAACCGTGCCGTTAAAAGTCCTCCAGACCGTATTTCAGCCATGGCGACCTTTCTCAACGGAGACTTGCCTGCGGCGCAGGAGATAATAATAATAATAATATTCCACAACTTTCACACAACGCCATCTAGTCCCAAACTAAGCAGAGCTTGTGCTATGAGTACTAGACAACTGATAAACATACATATATATTTCTAAATATATACATTATAGATAAATTACACCCAGACAAAGAACAAATGATCGTGCTCATCACACAAACAATTGTCCTGGGTGGGAATCGAACCCACGACCTTGAGTATAGTAGTCAGGGCCACTGACCACTAGACCAACAGGCCTGCCACAGACACAGATGCACTCCCTCTTCCCTCACTCTCATAGTCCTCAGGGACGGCAATCCGACACGAGCGGAGAGAGATCAGGCGCAGGACCAACGGCTTCACGTGCGCACCGAGGCACGTGGTATCACACCGCCAACTTCCAAACTCCGGGCTGTTACTAAGAAATTCGTAAGGGAAAAACCCAATAACACTGCTCGACCTGGGAACCGAACCCAGGACCCCACGCTCAGCAGTCGCGCTTGCAACCAATGGGGCAGTTAACTGAAGCAGTGGTGTGATATGCAATGGACATGGATAATCGTCACGTACCTTTCTGCAGGCGCCTGTGGCGGGTGTTGGCTGTGACGGTGCGTGTTCTGATGGCATCTGCGGCTTGTGAGATGGTGCAGCTGGAAACGAAAGCAATTCCTCATGTTAACTTACTCGTAGGTCCATGTAAAGGACTCAAACTCATCATCATCTGCCTAGCCTTTTCCCAACTATGTTGAGGTCGGCTTCCAGTCTAACCGCATGCAGCTGAATACCAGTATTTTACATGGAGCGACTGCCTATTTGACCTCCACAACCCAGTTACTGGGTAATACGATACCTAAAAGTAAAGGACTCAAACTCAAAGCATTTATTTCAATTAAAACATTTACAAGCACTTTGAATTTGTTAAAATGAAATAGTCGGTCAGTTAGTCAGAAAGTTGAAGCTAGTTGGCCATTGGAATGGCCAACTAGCTTCAACTTTCGTGAAGTGAGAATCAGCACTTTTCGAACGTCAAAATTACAAAAGACAGTCCCCCAAAACGCCCGCCCTTCACCACTTCCTAGTGCTTTCGCTGGGAAGAAGAAGTGGCGCAACAAACTCCCCAGCAGCACAGCTGTCTGTTCAGTTACAAAATACTTGAGTGAATACAATACAAGGTATGCAACGTAATTAACATTACAAGACACAGAACACTAAATTAAATTATTTGCTATATGCTAGCTACGCCAATATACCAACAAATACAATAAAAACTATACTCTGTACTCAAGCAAAAAAATAATAAATCAAAATTAAAAATGTAAACAAAACCTGCCTCCAGGTATAAGGGCGTGACCGCTAACATATTTATACAATGCTGGGTTCTGTTTACATAGCTGTCGCTTGAAGTCACAAATGATAAACTAGGACCATCGAAGGAAACTAAATAAACAAGTTATTACTAATGACAACAATAATAAAACCATGGTCAGCAAGACGACCAGTCACCTCAACGCAAAGATCAGTCACTACCCCCCCTCGCCATATTTGAGGTTTAATTTATTGTGGTCTACAAAAAGACTGTAATTTGTGGATCTTTGACAGTCGTTACGGGTAGTCAGAAGCCCGAAAGTCTGACAACCAGTCTTACCAAAGGGTATCTTATTACACAGTAACTGGGTTGTGGTCAGATAGGCAGTCGCTCCATGTAAAATACTGGTATTCAGCTGCATCCGGTTAGACTGGAAGCCGACCCCAACATAGTTGGGAAAAGGCGCCGCAGATGATGATGGTCTACAAAAAGATGAGCGAACATACCTGGCGATGCTTGCACGTTGCTGATGGCTTGCTTCCGTTGCGCCATCTTGCTTCCTTGAGTGACCACTGGTGCTCCACCTGAGGACAATATTTTTAGTTATTTCTTTGATTCATTTTTCAAACAGTTTCTTTGAACTTGATATATTATTCACAGTGGAAAGTCTTCTAAAGGTTGAAGCACAGGGGTCGAACTATACCTACCGCCTTTTTTACCGTCTGGACAAAACAGGGTACAAAAGGTGTACGGAGTAGAAGCCTATGGCGCAGATTTTTTTTCTTTCATAAAAAAATTAATCGAATAAATCGACATCAATTGCCTAGCCTTTTTCCAATTATGTTGGGGTCGGCTTCCAGTCTAAACGGATGCAGCTGAATACCAGTATTTTACATGGAGCGACAGCCTATCTGACCTCCACAACCCAGTTACTGGGTAATACGATACCCCTTGGTAAGACTGGTTGTCAGACTTTCGGGCTTCTGACTACCCGTAACAGCTGTCAAAGAACCACGAAAGACAGCTGGGACCAACGGCTTAACGTACTTTCTGAGGCACGGAGGAGTCCCGGTATGTAAAGATGGTCGTCATTCACAGACCAACCGCGGCAAGCGTAGCTTAACCTGATCGGTCGACCTGTGCGGCTGTTATTATTTAGCCACGGGCCCCTCGAATCGAATAAATCGACAAATAATATTAAAAAAAAAAATGAAAGGCACCCTGCTCTCCGCGCAGAAATTATCATTGAATTCGTAGCGACATTTAATTTACCTTTGATTGAAGCCATCGGCCGGATTAAATCAAAGGATTTAATAAAAAGAGATTTTATTTTTTAGAAAAAGAAAAAAAAAAACAGTCTGCGCCATAGGCTTCTACTCCGTTCAAACTTTAATAGACTGTTTTTGTCCAAACGTTAAAAATAGTCAGCAGGTGTAAAGCTCTATCCAAACAGGTAGACTGGGTCAAGGTCTTCCCGGTTTCAAACCATCTTGGCTTATTGTTTGTGCACGTCAGAGCATGCTCCAAGACTTTGGAAGGTATACAGTTATGGGGAACAGAGTGCAAAGTTCACTCACCCTCCATAGAAAAGGGAGGATCCTCCGACCAGAGGGGTGTCGGTGGCGAACTGCCCGACGTTTGTTTTTTTTTTTTATTTTTTTTTTATTGAACTCTTGCAATTCAACCAAGGAGTTTGTCGTCTGTTTAACCGGACTTGTCTATGGATGCCTCAATATATTATGGGCTGCCCGACGATTGATGTCGAGACATTGTATTACGCTATTCGCGCGGTAAATTCTGCTTCCGCGATGCTTGTCGCGTAGTTCGCGTGTGGCGCTGTAGATGCCGCCACAAAGGCATGGCGTAGAGGCCAGACATGTCCGTATGAACAAGGTCGTGAAAGGACTGCCAGACAACTGTTGTCGTTTGTTCAATTGTCTTAGGGGTACTGAAGTAACACTTACTGATGGAAGCTCTAAGCTCGCACTGAGGGCCTGCAGTGCCGGCTCTGCAGCGACACGTGTAGTCTGACGACGAGCCTTCCTCTCGGACGCAGCGGCCTCCTCGGGCACAGGGGTTAGGTACGCAGGGGTCCTGAAAATAGGTGATGAACACTTTAAGCTCAGAAAGAGTAATTAATGATTTGTTTACGTTTAACGCCCGGTTTCTGAAACTGTAGCAGTTTGTCAATACGTTAACACATTTGTATTATAAAAACTCATGCGCGGAAAATAAATTGAATTTACTTTATAAATTACAAAAGTGGAGAAAAATGGACTTGCCGGTTGGAAGAAACATGAAATTGAAAGCAGAGAGAGAGTGTTGCTAGCCATCAAAAATGTTAAGCTTGATCACAATGTTGCAACTTAATAAATGACTTTGTAATCGATTACAATGAATCTTACTAAAATGACAAATTTTTGCAGATTGAGTATTAAATTGATATAAAATTAAGTTTAAGCATAATGTTTATGTTGAATTTACTTTAACAAAACTGACAAACTATTAGTTTGCTGAAATAATAAAAAGCCAATCAAATCACTTGACGCGAGTTTGATAATCTTGTTGTTTTCTGGTAATGTTTTTGATTAAGTAACGAGTCCCGTTAATCAGTGGAAAATACACTAACTTGGTAACTCAGTATAGGTACCCACGCATATTTCTTACCTGGTTATGTCGCCCCGCGTCCTCTTGCACGAACACAGTGGCTTGCACTGCACTAGTGGGCTCATCTTCTCCGCAGCCTGCTGAAGTTCTCTGTACCCTGACAGCGTTGACGTAGTCCACTCGCTTGTGGTTTATCCAGGCTGCTTTCAGACAACCTGTAGAGGAGGGAAATAAATAAGTAGTACGTAGTAGAACAGCCGTGCGATTCTGTAACCATCTCACCGTGAAAGCTTGGGTGAAGTGAGCGTGGAGTGAGCTGTCATTCGCTAGGGATTAACACTATTAAGTGCTCACTTCACTTATGATTTCACGGTGAGATTTTTACAAAATTGACCGACTAGTTCCATTTTTAGCACCATGCTGCACTAAGAACAAGATTGTTTAATTTTACTATGCACACGAGTACATTTCCTTTTTGTAAAATAAATAAATAAATAAAATTAGTTTAATTCAAGTAACAAGACTCATATAAAAACAGATACATATAGGGATACAGACAGTGCAACAAGCACAGACAAAGACTAACACTCACAAGGTAACAATATGTCTACTGCAGCATTGCCGTATATAAGGGCAATCCAGTCTGTTGGCGATCATCGCCAGGACGGTGTTGGCGAAAAGTAATGACAATTTGAAAAAAATATTTTAAAAAATCTGGAAATCTAAAAGTCCGGAAAAATAAAAC
The DNA here is from genome assembly GCA_949629135.1 of Eremobia ochroleuca. Taxonomy (NCBI): domain Eukaryota; kingdom Metazoa; phylum Arthropoda; class Insecta; order Lepidoptera; family Noctuidae; genus Eremobia; species Eremobia ochroleuca. Next base: position 3,256,076 of record OX451413.1, read on the forward strand.
ATGCTCCGACCAATGTCTAGATGATAGATCAAAATGGCATGTCTGGACTAATCCACCCTTCATGAGAAGACATTACATTATTCTTAGACAAATTTGAAATATGCACATACCTTTGAAACTAGTAATATTTCGTAGATGCCATTTGCTGAATGCTTCCTTGGCGATGTCTTCCGGCACTCCTCCGAGGTACATCGGTCGTTCTAGCCGAAGGTACTCCTTGGCACCTATAATAAAAAGATAAAGACTGTCCCAAGATGGTTTTTTTTTTCTGAAATCAAGCGCTTCAGACTCAGCAACTTTGCTCGACGAAATCCGCAGACTTCGAAAGTATTCGATATCTTTATGTGGATTGTTGCGAAAAGCTTTCGTTAAAAGAAATAAAAGGTACTCTTCAATAAAAAAAGGATCTCTCGATTTTAAACCGTCACCCATCCTCAGACTAATGGTGCTAATCAAAGCTTAACTTTACAGATCCACCGATTCGCATGGCTTAATTACTTTTCACATTCTAAGTTATAGTGATTCGTTTTTTTTTTGGTAATCATGCTTGTTAACTGGAATTAAACATGAGACGACAGTTTACCTTCATTGATGATAGACCGAGCTGGTCCATCATCTACCTTCAGGGTGAAGTTCTTCTTGATGGCAATCAGCTCAGCTTTGTGGTAGTTACCGTCCGATACCATCTCGAAACTGAAATCGAACAAGAATTGTAGCATAAATATTACGTTTGTATACAGGGTCAAATACAATTCACAACACCTAGATTTACTTATGTTTTAACCCTTTATAGTGCAGAAGATCCCGGTTTGTATGTTAAACATAAAACACCGGGATATTAAAACTAATATTTATTGAATTTTTTATGGTACTTTGCATTTGACACACTATTTTGCTCTTTTTTTCCAAAAGCTTTACTGCTGCATTTGTCTAACATTTAGTTTAGCCGCGAAGATTCAAAATGGTGTCCAATATATGGTCAGAGCCCCATAAAGGGTTAAATAATGATTTGACTTTCTCTGGTACAACATAACTTTCAAATTCATGCGTATACTAACCAAATGTAACCTTTGTCTGAAATCCCACTAATATTATAAATGTGAAAGTTTGTGAAGATGTTTGGATGTTTGTTACTCAATCACGCAAAAACTACTGAACGGAATTGGATAACATTTGGCACACAGATAGTTTATAACTAGGATTAACACATATGATACTTTATCTCGATATTCCCACAGTATCGAAACTTATGCAGGTGAAACCGCGGGGCGCTGCTAGAGAAAGATATTTACAAGCATTTCTGAACTGTCCAGAAGTTGTTTGTAAGTTCGAAACTTGAAGCTAGATGTTTAGCAGCTGTATTTCTCCACCAATTCCCAGTGGGAAATTTAAAGAAAAGAAGCATCAAGTCTGAATCAAAACATTTATTGTAGGACTTACCTATACATGGTAGAAGTCGGATGATTGCCTATATCGTAACTAATGCGAATCCGTCCGTTGAACAGCTCCACTGCCAGATGCTCGTTCTCACCGAAGTACATCAGCACACCATGGAGTTGCGTTGTACTGAATACTAGAAAGACACACACACACTTATACACGCACCAACTCACACTGCAAAACGCCATGCATCCCCTTATTATATTTGTTTTGTTTAACTTAACTTCCTTTTTACAATAAAAAACTGTATCTTTGAACCTGATGAAAGAGAGTGGCCTCCACGACACAGGGAATCCTAGTGTGGAGACCAGTGATTTATCTGATAAAATATGTATTTTTCTTGAACAGTAAAGATTATACAAAACAAAAAATACGTGTGGCACTCGGGGACTGCCCCGGTAAAGCTATTGCATAGCTTGTGCACTTATAATATTTGTGCAATATTTTTGAGCGCGGTGAGCGATAAGAAAACAATTTTTTTCTTTTATTGAAGAAATGACGCGATGCTCGATCCGTGCGAGCTTCGTACAGTCTACACGCATACGTCTAGTCGCACGCACACAAACCCCGTGCCGAAGTCTGCCGAACTGAAACGACGTTAGACGATGCACGGCTTTCAACGCCGCACCGCTGTGCCGGTCGGAGTGGGGGGTGTTAGGTTTTTTTCGTTACGGAATTTCTTGATTCAGTCGCCGCGCTCAAAGCCCGAGATAAAAGCTATGCAATAGCTTAAAAATTTGTTTGAACGTCCATCTAGCCTTTCCCGAACTATGTTGGGGTCGGCTTCTAGCCTAAGGGCAGGCGCGCGTTATGCAGGATCCAACGTGGCATAATCAGTCTATAATGTTCCCACTGTTGGGACACAGGCCTCCACTCTGTGCCAGAGAGTGGGCCGTAATCCACCACGCGGGCCCAGTGCGGGTTGGTAGATGTCACATGTCTTCGAACTTTTGGTTCTAGGACATGCCGGTTTCCTCACGATGTTTTCCTTCACCGTTTTGAGAACAGTGCTGATAAAATAATTTACACAAAGTACCAGGCAGGCGCCTGTAAATAATTTACAGGCGCCTGCCTGGGTTTGAACCTACGACCTACAACTCGTAAGTCGCAGCTGGTACCACTGGACCACCGCTGCTCACTTCAGTAGTATTGGTTGATAAATAAGCAGATACAGATGCCACGAAGACGCGCCCCACTCTCTTCCTATTCGTTAGTGGTTATCGCTAGTTAATTCCGCACGTGTTTTAATTTTGGCGATACTTACTAATTAGCCACTAATAAGTAATTACTGTATATTGACAAAACTAAAATAGTAGCGAAATGTTGGACACTTGTACTTTAAGCATTAAAAAGAAGAGTGGGGCGCGTCTTCGTGGATGGCACTATCTGTAATGTGGTGACCTAGCAAGTGAAACAAAGAAGAAGAAAGGTATGACGTACCTAATGTGACATTGGCTTGTGGTGTTGTCCTAAGAGGTTCTAATTCTACCAGAGAATCATTGTGACTGAACGTCAGCGATGTTAGGTACTCGCAGAGACGACCTGGAAAATGAAAAATAATATTTTAGTAAAGTCATTCAGAGTTCAGGGCGCTTATATACCTAAACTTCTTTCCACGAAAGAATAATATGGACATTCCTTTCTGATTAAATAAGTCATCCCAGGTTCCCGGATTGGCATTTTTTGTAAAAACAACTATAACATCCTTAATGAAATTATAGCAGTGGTTATTTTGATTTAGTATCCTTATTTTATTCAAAATAATATTCCATTTTTTTTGACAAAAAAAAAAATATGATAAAGCGCACAATGTGGCCAAGTAGTGTTAATTGATTTATCTATTTAACAGATTAGTGATCGAATGGGCTCCACTGTACTACTTAACCCGGTCGTACGAAACTTCACAGTTCGAATAGCGTATAATCGTTGTTATGTAAAACACTATCACAAAATCCCAAACTCAGCAAACGCATAGTTTTTGAGAAACACAATATAGTTTTTGAGAAAACCTATCATAAAGTTACAGAAAATTGGGCGTTCATCTTCAGGCGCCTATTGTATGGAGACTTGCCCAGTGGTCGTCTTGTATTTGGCTGATGTAACCCGCCCAATTCCCTTGAAAACCCTGGCAGCCTTCTTTCCAACACCCAGTATGCCCGTTTTGGAACGCAGCGTGGTGTTCCGAATTCTGTCCTGTCTTTTTACACCTAGAATGCTTCGTTCCATCCCTCTTTGGCATACTCCAAGGTGGAAGGAACTTTTACGATTTGGTGAGCGACCAGGTCTGAGCACCGCAGTCGTTGTGTACTTACTAAATTATAATAATATGTGTGTAATGTCATTTATACCTGAGTATCCCGGCGCACATTTGCAGAGGTAGTCGTTGGCTGTGCTGAGTAGTGGGCGTTCCATTATAATATCGTCCTGAAAGTTACATAAAAATTAAGTTCTGTCAAATTAGTTAGCACTCGACGTAAATTGACGTATTTTTAGTAGCCAATTTTTTAATCACGTGTAAACTTGTCTATGGAGTATCTTAATTTGACAGGACTAAACTAATACTTATCTTCTGTCCTTTTCTTAATGAAATAGAAAGAAAAAGATGCACTGAACTTAAATTTAGTTTAGTTTGTGAACAAGGGAATTGATTAGATTTTCAACTAAAGATGTATTTATTGGTATAGTATGTCCTGACATTGTTACTCGGGGTGGGGACCTGGTGTCCTATAACACAGGTTATTAACCTAGCTTAGGCACCAGTCTCCCACAATATTGAGGAATACGTTAATATTATTACTAAACAATATTTCCATGTAATGTTTAAATATTGTGGGAGAAAAATAAATGAATTATTATTATTATTAACTATCGCCGCTAGGCAGTGCGTTGAAAATCCAGTGCGCGAATAAAAAACTACTGCGGGATAAACACGCCCGGGCGAATTTGGGCTAGTATCGTGGTTTAAATTACACAGAACCGGTCTTTGTGACGATATTCTTTTTTTTTTTTTTACCTGTAGCGGTGTGGGCTGCGGCAGGTAGCACACGCCGTGCACGCAGTCGTGGTGCGCGCACGGCGACGTGCCGAGCGCGGCGTGCGGCGCCGCCTCGCAGTAGCGCCCCGCGTAGCCCGCGCCGCACGCGCAGCGGTACTCGTCCAGCCCGTCCACGCACGTCGCGCCGTTCTGCGGAGAACCAATACAAATTGTTTATTGAAATAACTTTATTAAAAAATACCTACATGAGATGGGCAAAGTCCATCGTATAATTAAAATTCAATATTTCATTCATTTAATAATGACCTGGAACATTGAATGGACCCCTTTCATATTGAATCACATGATAGGTGACACTAATATTCGACATACTATCATTTTTCAAGAAAAAAAAAAAAAAAAAAAAATTAAATTACTTTATATCGATTTTTGCGGAAAAAACTCCTCTCATAGCTTCATTAATGTTCATTTCAGAGAACCATTTGCGAAAAGGACGAGAGTAGGTTAGCGGTCTTGTTTTGGCAAGAACGTTTACGAGTACAATAGCAAGTTTCACTCCTTTCGATAAATTGCAACGGATAATTACTAAGCAGAGTAAAATTGGTGCTCTGCTTTAATATTCATATTCATTTATTGCATTCCATATTGTAAAAATAGAGGTTATAAAGGGCTTAAAGCTAGCTAAAGAAATATGGCAATAAAGTGTAATATGGCATTTTTGGATCCATTATCCCGTATACAAAATGGTACATTAACGGCAACATGGTACACTGCAGAGGATAGAATTAATCTCATCCAATAGAGCAAGACGAAACAGAAAGTTTTCACGCTATAATTCACCGGGGATCAAACTTCTCGTCCAAGTTGCAGGCGCTGTAGATATCCTCAATCCTATGCTGCTAGATCTAAACTAACTAAAACACGTACCTGACACATATGATTGATGCAATCATCTGCGTTGACAGTGCAGTTCTGTCCGGAGTAGCCCTTGGGACAGGCGCACGTGTAGTGACTGTGGTGGTCAGTACAACAACATACCTGACACATATGGTTGATGCAATCATCCGCGTTGACAGTGCAGTTCTGTCCGGAGTAGCCCTTGGGACAGGCGCACGTGTAGTGACTGTGGTGGTCAGTACAACAACATACCTGACACATATGGTTGATGCAATCATCCGCGTTGACAGTGCAGTTCTGTCCGGAGTAGCCCTTGGGACAGGCGCACGTGTAGTGACTGTGGTGGTCAGTACAACAACATACCTGACACATATGGTTGATGCAATCATCCGTGTTGACAGTGCAGTTCTGTCCGGAGTAGCCCTTGGGACAGGCGCACGTGTAGTGACTGTGGTGGTCAGTACAACAACAACATACCTGACACATATGGTTGATGCAATCATCCGCGTTGACAGTGCAGTTCTGTCCGGAGTAGCCCTTGGGACAGGCGCACGTGTAGTGACTGTGGTGGTCAGTACAACAACATACCTGACACATATGGTTGATGCAATCATCCGCGTTGACAGTGCAGTTCTGTCCGGAGTAGCCCTTGGGACAGGCGCACGTGTAGTGACTGTGGTGGTCAGTACAACAACATACCTGACACATATGGTTGATGCAATCATCCGCGTTGACAGTGCAGTTCTGTCCGGAGTAGCCCTTGGGACAGGCGCACGTGTAGTGACTGTGGTGGTCAGTACAACAACATACCTGACACATATGGTTGATGCAATCATCCGCGTTGACAGTGCAGTTCTGTCCGGAGTAGCCCTTGGGACAGGCGCACGTGTAGTGACTGTGGTGGTCAGTACAACAACATACCTGACACATATGGTTGATGCAATCATCCGCGTTGACAGTGCAGTTCTGTCCGGAGTAGCCCTTGGGACAGGCGCACGTGTAGTGACTGTGGTGGTCAGTACAACAACATACCTGACACATATGGTTGATGCAATCATCCGCGTTGACAGTGCAGTTCTGTCCGGAGTAGCCCTTGGGACAGGCGCACGTGTAGTGGCTGTGGTGGTCGGTGCAGACGGCGCCGTTCTCGCAGGGGTTGAACTCTTTGGTGCAGTAGGGGATCTTCTTCTCGCAGAATTCGCCTGGAAAGAAAGAGGGTTGGTATTAGGTGGTTGCCTGTGCATAATTCTATGATGGGATAGTTCCAGTACAGGTTAGAATCATTTACACACACGGATCAGACGATGTTTTATTGCTAAACAGCTTGAAAAATAAATTCATTTATTCATTCCAAGGACAAACTTTATGTTTGAATTTTTGGAGAAATTGAAAACACTATGCTCAGAATTTTTGTGTAATAATTACAGTCAACCAGTCTTACCAAGGGGTATCGTATTACCCAGTAACTGGGTTGTGGAGGTCAGATAGGCAGTCGCTCCATGTAAAATACTGGTATTCAGCTGCATCCGGTTAGACTGGAAGCCGACCCCAACGTAGTTGGGAAAAGGCTAGGCAGATGATGAATTACAGTGTGATGAAATAATAAAAATCACACAGATAGAATTGTGTGAATGTCATGCCTTTTTTTTTCAGACTTTTACTGCCTAAAACCCTCCCGTGTTCCTTCAGTTGCCTGTGCCAAGGGCCACGGTAACTCTTTCGAACAACCCGCGACCCTGCCAAGTGAATGCTATGCCTTGGTTTTAAACTAACAATTGGAGTCTTGACCGTCATTATCAAATACAATTCAGTTCGAAGTTTTGGTTTATTTATTACAGCTTCTATGTATGATTTATCTTCAGTACAATAGTCTCGGACTTACACAGTCGTCAATTATAGGCTTACCAGCAATCTCAGAAACGTTAAAAACGAACGTTGAAACGTTATTAGAAATTGAAGAGATGTTTAAACAAATCTTACCCATGAACCCAGGAGCACATTTACAGGAGTACCCTTCTAGATGATCGACACACGTTGCGTTGTTTTCGCACTTGTTGGCAACACAGTCGTCGATGTTCACCTCACAGCGCGCGCCGGTGAAGCCGGCCTGGCAGGAGCAGCTAGAATGATGAAAAGACAAGGTTAGTTATAAGGTACTAGTCGATTGCTGGGGAGTTTGTTGCACCACTTCTTCTCCCCAGCGAAAGCACTAGGAAGTGGTGAAGGGCGGGCGTTTTGGGGGACTGTCTTTTGTAATTTTGTCGTTCGAAAAGTGCTGATTCTCAGCCTAGTTTCAATAAATGATTTTTAATTTTGATTGGAATTTCGTTTCATTGAGTTGGGAGTATGTGGGGAGGTATTTTATGGTAACATTTGAAACAGTACTCCATGAAGGATGAGTCTACTTTAGCCAGCCTGAAACCAGAAAATGAGCTTTGAGTTTTGACCCCCAATAAAGATCCCCTGATTGAACCGTGTCGTCTTTTGGCATCAAGTTGTTGTATGCATACTATAACTAACTTCTGTCCCTGACTTCGTCCGCGTGACATTTCTAGCTCCCCCGACACACCCCGTCGCACGAATCACCTGCTCGCACTGTCACCTCGTTTTGGCTTAGCGATCTTTCTAACTTTTTTCTTTTTCCTGGGCTCTTAACCTTTGGTATGCGGGAGCGTTTTGATGTGCGGCAGATTTGAACCGTAAAGAACGCGCACGCCGCATTTTTGAATTTCTCTTTATTTAGCATGAATTGAATGAATCATTATACAGCGTATAACGGAAGGGGGGTATCAACCCTGAAGGAGGTGAATGTGCTCATAAAACTCAACAACTTTCCCCAAAGAACATAGGTCGAAATATGAAAAAAAAATTTGGCCCTTCCATAGTAAATCAATCAGCTGGTAGTCAGTTTTGTAAGGGAGGGCCAAATTTTTTTTTCATATTTCGACCTATGTTCTTTGGGGAAAGTTGTTGAGTTTCATGAGCACATTCACCTCCTTCAGGGTTGATACACCCCTTCCGTTACACGCTATATAAATGGCATAGAATTGACCAAAACGTGAAGGTAGTCCCATTGTAGCATATCTGCACCAAAGCACCGAGAACCCTGGAGCAGATTCGCTCCAAAGCATACCAAAGGTTAAGGGTCATAATGTCATGTTAAATCTTACTCAGAAATAATTTTTCAAATCCGACCTGTAGTTCCAGAGATTAGCGCGTTCAAACAAACAAAATCTTCAGCTTTATTATAATTAAAGATAGATTTGGGCATTAAAATATTGGGGAGCTTAACCAAGACCCCAAATTGCACCTTCCCAAAAGACAACGAAGTAAAATGAGTATTATACTCACTGGAATCGGCCCTCCTCCAGCACCCGGCAGAGTCCATGGGCACACGGGCTTCCATAACACGCGTCTATCTGGTATTGACACGAGTCTCCGTGGTACCCCCTCGCGCACAGACACTCGTGCCCTCCCGCGCCTCTCGCGCGACACGAGCCACCGTTGCGACACGGGTTGCTGTAGCAACTGTCGCACTTGGAGATTACTTCTGCTGGGGGTTTACCTGGAAAAGAGAAGAATATATTAGTTAGTTTTTTCATGTTTTTATGTGGCGCAGGAAATAACCATATTTTAAACTTTTTTTTTAAAAAAAAAAAAAACGTTGCCCCACACTAGGAATTTCTCCTGTATTGTGGGTGCGTTTACAAACATTTAAACTCACATAAACAAACAGCCAGACACGGAACAACTACTTGTAGGTCATACAAATATTTGTTCCATACGGGAATCGAACCCGCGACACGCAGCGCAGCAGTCAATCGCTTAACCACTGCGCCAACCATGCCGTAAATAGAAACAAATAGATTTAAGAGCAAGTAGTTATATTTAAATGTCTTTGTTTTAATGATCCGAGTTGTAGATTCAAATTGAGCGATACGCTGTAGCAATACCCGAGAATATGGACTTTCTTTTTATACAACGTGTAACGTTAAATGCGCAAAACCTCAGACACCCCACCTGATTTTTAATTCAATTGACCTATTTCAGAGAGAAAATAAGTCATTAAAAAAATTGTAAAGGTTTTATGTGTTGTTTTAGTTTTAGTGGCCATTCTGATCGTTTCTTGCGTCTGCGACGACGCTTTACCGAGGGAGGAGTCGTCACCGGGCCGCTGCGCCGCGCTGACATTGGGTTGCTTGACCTATTAATAAATAGACACGGCAACATTTTTAATGAAGTTTTTTTGAAAAATGTGACCTATATTAAAAAGTGGTTCAATTAATTCTGCTCGTTATACTGATCAAACTATTTTCAGGTTTTGCGCATTTAACGTTACACGTTGTATAATTTATGGCGAAAAACCGATGCCTAGACTAGCCAACCAATGCGATGGAACAAGTTTTGAAAAAAAAAAAAAATTGGGAGTTATTTAAATGACATTGATGGCTTTGCAGCGAGACCTAAGCTTGCCGGGGCGCTGCTGCAGAGGGCCCGGGTCAGCTCAAACAGTCATTTGAGTGACATTTTCATTTCCCATTCGTCCATTATTTATCCAACCCACATGTTAATAAGTTTAATGTTTACTAACAATGCCGCCGATTTTCTTGTTCACATACTAAACTAAATTTAAGGTCAGTGCATCTTTTTCTTTCTATTTCATTATGAAAAAGACAGAAGATATAATATATTCGTTTAGTTCTGTCAAATTAGTCAGCGCCTGACGTGAATTGACGTATTTTTAATAGCAAATTCTTTAATCACGTCTAAACTTGTCTATGGAGTATCTTAGTTTGACAGGACTAAACTAATATTTATCTTCTGTCCTTTTCTTATTCAAATAGAAAGAAAAAGATGCACTGAAATCAAATTTAGTTTAGTTTGTGAATAACAGAATCGACACCAATTACGGATTTTCCGAAATAAAATAATTATTATTTTTAACTTAAGAGTTTTAGGGCTAAATAATAACAGCCGCACAGGTCGATCGATCAGGTTAAGCTACGCTTGCCGCGGTTGGTCTGTGGATGGGTGACCATCTTTACATACCGAGACCCCTCCGTGCCTCGAAAAAGCACGTTAAGCCGTTGGTCCCGGCTGTCATTCGTAGATCTTTGACAGTCGTTACGGGTAGTCAGAAGCCTGAAAGTCTGACAACCAGTCTTGCCTAGGGGTATCGTATTACCCAGTAACTGGGTTGTGCCGTTGTGGAGGTCAGATAGGCAGTCGCTCCATGTAAAATACTGGTATTCAGCTGCATCCGGTTAGACTGGAAGCCGACCCCAACATAGTTGGGAAAAGGCTAGGCAGATGATGATGAACTTAAGAGTTTTAGTTTTAATCACAGCTCAGGTTATAAAGGTTTATAACCAGTCAAACACTCAGAATCAACAAGTTTATAGTTAGAGATTACCTTATACGTAAGAAAGGCATAAGTTCAGCAGTTACATACATACCTTTACAAACAAAAGCACTGGACTGCGTACTAAGTATGAGCTTGTCCCTCATGGCGGCCGGTTCCGAGCAGCGCGCAATCCCGGGCTCCACGTACTCTCCGGCGCTCTTCACCCATTCTGACAGCCAGCGGGCGTTGCAGTCACAGTACAGAGGGTTTGAGCCTAAAGCACTGGAAACAAAAGAACAGTTAATTTACAATAGATTTTCAGACATAAGATGTAGGAACTAAAGTTTAAATTACGATGGATATGGGAAGAGAGTGAAGTAAAAACTCTTTTTGTGGGTGTCGTAAAGGCGAATAAGACAAGAGGTTGGGCAGGATTAATATGAAAGGGTCCGGGGAAAAAGGATGATTGTCATCTTTTTTATGAATTTGAGTTTTTAATGCCATCTAGCGGCAAATTTTATGTAGAATCGAATGCAGAAACCACACAGAGCATTAATCTATGTTGCGAGATATTTGACTGTAAAGTTTCCCTGTACCGGCTAAAAAGGGGGAATGTTAAGTCGAAACCAAACAAGAAAGGGGAATGTCATCGTGACATTCCTCCTTTTTACTTAGTTTTTGTAATGGCAACACTAGTTGGCCGCATGCCAGGGAACTGTCAAACATTGTCTGTGCTGCTGTCCGCAGATCTGGTTGTAAACATAATTATATTTGCGACTCAAAACATTTAAAATGGATAGTTAAGGAGTAATAAGCGAGTTCGAAGAAAGTGCGAATGTCACGATGGGGCTGGGACTTTCTGCTGCAGTATACGAGTATTTTTAGAATAAGCCATTAATATAATATGTTCTTAAAATATATAATAATTTGAATAAACATTAATACATTACTTGTAATACTACCGGGCAAGAAGGGGGAATGTCACGTGATATTCTCCCTTTTTGTGAATTCTATTTCGGGTCCAGTTATTACAAAAATACTCTTTCAAAAGATGCAAAACGTTAGTTTTCACCATTTTTTATGGATGACTATAAAGTAATGCAACCCTTTGTATCGAATAAACATTTAAAAATGGTTCACACATCGACAGTGACAGTCTTGTAATCTTAAATTTCGTCTACTGAAAGATTTTGTCGGATTGACATTCATCCTTTTTCCTCTGACCCCTCTATATGAGAAACATGCAACCCTTCCTTTTGGAAACATTTTGAGAATAGTCGAGGTTTTAGTAGATGTTTGAAGACTATCAAGAACAGCACAGATTATCGAGAAAGTAACACAGTGGAGATAAGGTCTGAATAGTCGGAAATCAAGCACGAAGTAAGAAATCCTGGTGATCAATGCTCATTCCTTATTGGTGTGGACATTTGCCTGCTGAAGGGACAGCTTCAGGCTGAAAGGTGTGCCAGACTAAAAGAAGACAGAATACACACATATACAACGTGTAACGTTAAATGCGCAAAACCTGAAAATACATAGTTTGATCAGAATAACGAGCAGAATTAATTGAACCACTTTTTAATATAGGTCAAATTTTTCAAAAAAATCTTCATTGAAAACGTTGCGGTGTCTATTTATTAATATGTCAAGCAAGGCAATGTCAGCGCGCTGCAGCGGCCCGGTGACGACTCCTCCCTCGATAAAGCGTCGTCGCAGACGCAAGAAATGATCAGAATGGCCAGTAAAACTAAAACGGCACATAAAACCTTTACAATTTTTTTAATGACTTATTTTCTCTCTGAAATAGGACAATTGAATTAAAAATCAGTTGGGGTGTCTGAGGTTTTGCGCATTTAACGTTACATGTTATACAGCGTGTAACGGAAGGGGGGTATCAACCCTGAAGGAGGTGAATGTGCTCATGAAACTCAACAACTTTCCCCAAAGAACATAGGTCGAAATATGAAAAAAAAATTTGGCCCTCCCATAGTGAATCAATCAGCTGGTAGTCAGTTTTGTAAGGGAGGGCCAAATTTTTTTTTCATATTTCGACCTTCTCTTCTTTGGGGAAAGTTGTTGAGTTTCATGAGCACAATTACCTCCTTCAGGGTTGATACCCCCCTTCCGTTACACGCTGTATACACACATCGATAGATACTCTTTATTATGTATACCATATAAATTACAGACATAAATATAGAAATTTTACAAAGGGTGACACAATGAGCGGTCTTATCGCTAAGAACGATCTTTTAAAGACAACCTTTGGATGGATTGAAAAGGGAAGGAGAGACAAAAACTGTAGGTAGTCCGTGGTGACTGTTTAACATTATGATACTTACACATGAGAAATGGATTCTAGATCCCTGAACACGCCATCAGCCAACATTGAAATGTTGTTTCCATGTAGGGACAGCACTCTTAGTTGAGTCAAGCCTTTGAGAGCATCACGCTGAAAAGACAAAATAAATTGATCAGAATATTGTGCAAATAACCTTTTTACTATACATTTTCTGAATCTATGATCAAATTTAGTTAATCGACTATCGAGTCTCATCAGGCGTGTCAGCTTGAGCGGTTGAACGTCCCACAAAAAGATTCAAAAATCGCTTGTAGCAGATTGTCTTTATGACCTGGATTCCTCATTTATTGACGTAGCTCGCCTAATTAGTATTATTATTATATTATTCTCGTCAGTAACAACAACAGGACACGATGTATTTTCTTACGCGTGACGGACGTACGCAATCATCAGAGGAAATTAGCCCTAAAAGTCGTGCCTATATGACTTAGGTCCACATCCAAGATCTTGTTTCAGTCTTTGTAGTGGGTAATAAAGTCGGAAAAAGTTTGCTGGTTCTGTGGCCACAAACTTCACTTACCTGTACACATCTCAGCTTGTTGTAACTAACAATCAGCGTGGACAGCTTCGTGAGCCCCTCGAATGTGTTGTTAGTGATAACGCTTATCATGTTGTTGGATAGGTCCAGTCGCGTCAGCTGCGTCAGGTGGCGGATGTGGTCGGGCAGGATCGACGCTATCTCGTTCGATTCTAGGTAACTGAAACAAGAAAATTTCATAACTTATATTTTTCTTTTTCATAACTTATAACTTTTTTCCCTACTTAAGTTAAATCGACACGGTCCACTCATACATTTTAATTGGAAACCCATTGCGAAGCACTGTCTCTTAAGATACAGGATACCCCTAGTTTAAGACACAGAGTTTATTCTACTGTGTACAGATTTCTGCAGCGTCCAAATGTTTTATGTAATGTATTTCAAAATTGTAAACTTAATGTACAATTATCTGTATTTTCGGGAAATAAAGATATTTTATTATTATTATTATTGTTCAGAATCATATAGAAAAAATCACACCTACGTGGTCAACATGTACAGAACAGATTTTTTTTTTAAATATCATCATCTGCCTAGCCTTTTCCCAACTGTGTTGGGGTCGGCTTCTAGTCTAACCAGATGCAGCTGAATACCAGTATTTTACATGGAGCGAACGAACGACTGTCAAAGATCTACGAATGACAGCCGGGACCAACAGCTTAACGTGCTTTCCGAGGCACGGAGGGGTCTCGGTATGTAAAGATGGTCACCCACCCACAGACCAACCGCGGCAAGCGTAGCTTAACCCGATTGATCGATCTGTGCGGCTGTTATTATTTAGCCACGGGCACTCTTTCTTTTTAAATAACTGATGGAAAATGATATAGTATCAGGGCTTTTTTAGTGTCAAGGTTGACTGAAGACCTGGAAAAGGTCACGGGAATCCCTTGGATGCGGGAAGCGCAGGATGTGTTGTGGCAGCGAAGCTTTTCTTGTCGTGATGCTTGCGGGAGGTACATGTCTAGCAGAAGCAGCTGAATGGGGATGATGGTGATGACCAGCACGCTAATTTTTAATTGAATTTGAAGCATATTGCTAATCCATTGCTCCATATGTTCGAAAGATGTGTCTGCTCAACAACGTAAATAACGCAATGAATGTTGTTGAACTGTCAAAATGAAACCCATTGCTACTGATAGTGTGTTACGCAATCAGCCTGCTGGACTTTTCTACTTAGAAACACAAAAGTACGTACAGCTCTGTAGTCTGTTTCGGTATGTTCAGCGGGACGGTCGTCAGCTGCGCTCGGGAGCAGCGCACCACGGTGCCGGCACACGCGCACTGTGGCGGGCAGTAGTCCGACGATAGGCAGCCTTTGTCTTCAGCTGGATAAAGAAGACGATCATAATTAATTTGTGAGCTGAAGAACCTTGGAGACATGGTGTTTTTACATCAATTAATATGTAATTTTTTTGCTTGAGTACGTATAATTTTTCTTGTATTTGTTGGTATATTGGCGTGGCTAGCTGATATATGGCAAATAATTTAATTTAGCGTTCTGTGTCTTGTAATGTTAATTACTTTCCATACCTTGTATTGTATTCACTCAAGTATTTTCTAACTGAACAGACAGCTGTGCTGCTGGGGAGTTTGTTGCGCTACTTCTTCTTCCCAGCGAAAGCACTAGGAAGTGGTGAAGGGCGGGCGTTTTGGGGGACTGTCTTTTGTAATTTTGACGTTCGAAAGCTGCTGATTCTCAGCCTAGTTTGACTAATTGATTTTGATTTTGAATGACAAGCTTGTTTTAAAAACACTCACTGTCACTGATTTGAACGGGACTCGAACCTACTCATGATAAGTGGCGTGCGTATAGTGCTTTTTTAAACCTTTTCATTTTAACAAATTTTTAAACATGGTGACTTAGAAGAGTAGTATGTTTAAGTTCCATGTGACAGGGGGCGATTGATTATATTGCCATAATGAGCAGAAATCCAGACTCCAGTTTGTTACTGAGAAATTACTATTGTAAAACCCAACTACTCTTTGCTAGAACGGGGGTTCGAACCCAGGTCTTCATGGTCGGACACTAGAGCATAAAGCAGTTTTTCTTCTATGACTGATATTACTTTTTTCTTGTATGCATATACAGTCAGATAAGAAGTAACTCACGTGTACACTTGAAGTCAGACACCTCCAGGTGGTGCAAGTTAGCATCTCTTAGTGCTGGTGGTGACCTACAGGTGGCCGACGGTGACAGACGACGGCTTCGGAGCCAGTTAGGCAGCCAGGAGATGTGGCAGGTACAGTCTAGGGGGTTGGATTCCATGTTCCTGTGGAAAGAGAGAAAATATGTAAGTTACAGCATAGCTAAATAGCGAGTGACCACCAGTGTTGATGAAGGTTCTTTCAAAATCGCTGAGAATTGCCACGTTTTCCTTTGAGAGAAACCTATTTTTTTTTTAGAAGAAAATTAGGTTTATCGGTATCTGATGACGTGTTGTGAGGGGTTTGTGGCTAAGTAATAACAGCCGCACGGGTCGATCGATAAGGTTAAGCTACGCTTGCCGCGGTTGGTCCGTGGATGGGTGACCATTTTCACATACCAAGACCCCTCCCTGCCTAGGAAAGCACTTTAAGCTGTTGGTCCCGGCTGTCATTCATGGATCTTTGACAGTCGTTAAGGGTCATCAGTAACCCAAAAGTCTGACAACCAGTCCTACCAAGGGGTATCGTATTACCCAGTAACTGGGTTGTGGAGGTCAGATATGCAGTCGCTCCATGTAAAATACTGGTATTCAGCTGCATCCGGTTAGACTGGACGCCGACCCCAACATAGTTGGGAAAAACAGGCAGATGATGGTGTCTGATGACGTGTTACAAAACGAGTGACGAATCCTTATCAGACGCACTATCACGCAGACGCATCTGTTTCCCTCTGGAATGCTATTAAAGGACCGTCAGCCCCGTTACTGAGGTAGACGGAATAAAGGCTTTGATTGGATAAAACACAAGTATATAATAAGGAAACATAATGTACCTACGCTACGTGTAATTATAACGAAATAAGCAAATAAGATAATACTCACAAAGCGGACAACATTGTGAGATGATCAAAGGCTCCCGGAGTGATGCACCTGATCTTATTATCCGTTAGAGACCTGAAAACAAGGGGAATATCATAAGAATAAAGAAACAAGTAAACTGCTAGGAGTTTACTCTTTTCGGTTTACAATTTTTTCTCAGGTTCTTCTAATGGTGAATTCACGAAGAGAATTAGAAACGCGCTCGACCAGTGAAAGGCTCTGTACCATGTCACAAATGATAATAATACAACTTTCACACAACGCCATCTAGTCCCAAACTAAGCAGAGCTTGTGCTATCAGTACTAGACAACTGATAAACATACATATATATTTCTAAATACATACATATTATAGATAAATTACACCCAGACACTGAACAAATGATCGTGCTCATCACACAAACATTTGTCCTGGGTGGGAATCGAACCCACGACCTTGCGCATAGCAGTCAGAGCCACTGACCACTAGACTAACAGGCCTGACAAATGATGTAATACAAATACAAATAATGTAAAATGATATAATTGGTCAATTGAACATTGACTAATTATATTATCTTACTTAATATGACTAATGAATGAACATTGACTAATTATATTATCTTACTTAATGTTAATTACTTTGCATACCTTGTATTGTATTCAGTCAAGTATTTTCTAACTGAACAGACAGCTGTGCTGCTGGGGAGTTTGTTGCGCCACTTCTTCTTCCCAGCGAAAGCACTAGGAAGTGGTGAAGGGCGGGCGTTTTGGGGGAGTGTCTTTTGTAATTTTGACGTTCGAAAAGTGCTGATTCTCAGCCTAGTTTGAATAAATGACTTTTGATTTTGATTTTGATTTGATTTTACACTAGCGACCCGCCCCGGCTTCGCTCGGGTGCAATGGAGAAACACTGATAATTTTAGAGCCATTATTTCTCGTAAAAAGTATAGGATAAAAATGGTTATTGTGGGTTATCCATAAGAGATAGACATATACCATCGCGGACTTTTTTGTAGACCTTTTTAAGGTGTACAATACTGTAGTACATTATTTTGATCTATCTCGACGGGTTCAGCCAGCGTATACAATGTAAGCGCCAAAGAAAGTGTTTATTTACGACATTACATTAGAAACCTCTAAAATTATCAGTGTTTCTCTACTATATTATGCATATATTATACATATAAACATTCCTCTTGAATCACTCTATCTATTAAAAGAAACCGCATCAAAATCCGTTGCGTAGTTTTAAAGATCTAAGCATATATAGGGACAGACAGACAGGGAAGCGACTTTGTTTTATACTATGTAGTGATTATTTCAATGTTTCAATGTTAAGTCGATGACGGTATTCTCTAAACTACCGAGATTTTAGCTAGAGTTGTTGTTCTTTTGTTGTTTTTGTTTTCTTTTATTATTGTTGTTGGTTTTTTTTTTAGTAACGTGAATGTTGTGTTTTTTCTTCTCTTTTCTTGTGAATGCTGTGCAAGTATGTAATTAACGTAAACACTAGTCTATGTCTCTGTTCTCTCTCATTTGTAAATGTTTCTGTTTGTGTTGTTGATGTGCCTTAATAAATAAATAAATGTCACAGTACTAGTATATTTTAATCTAAAATATAAGAATGTGAGTTTATTTTTTTGGTTCGAAAATAGATTTCGTTTCAAAATATTGGTAGCGTTTTCATGTATACTAAAAAGAAAACTGAAGAGTTTGTTTGTATGTTTGCGTGTATGTCTGTTTGTACGTTTGTTTGGATGTTTGTTTGTGTGTATGTTTGTTTGCGTGTTTGTTTGTATGTGTGTTTGTATGTTCGTTTATATGTTTGTTTGTTTGTATGTTTGTTTGTTTGTTTGTTTGTATGTTTTTTGTATGTTTGTTTGTATGCTTTTTTGTTTGTATGTTTGTTTGAACGCGCTAGTCTCTGAAACTACGAGTTGGATTTGAAAAATTCTTCTTGCACATGGTCACATGGAAACGAAGTAATAGCGCGGACGGACGATGTGATGCGACGGTGTGGGGCGGGGGAGAAAAACAATTCACGCGGACGAAATCGCGGGCAGAACATAGTTCATTATAAAAAAATGGAATATTTACAGTATGCCCAAGCTGTGTAGTCCGAAGAACATCTTATCAGTGACTGTCTGTATCAGGTTGCCGTCCAGCAGCAACTCCTGGATGTTGGCAGCACCGTCAAATGCGTTGTCTTCTATCAAAGTAATACCTGAAAACACAGAAAAGTTTAATTTAATACCTAATTGATGGAACTGATAAAAAAGTCAGTCAGTCACCAGTCTTACCTAGGGGTATCGTATTACCCAGTAACTGGGTTGTGGAAGCCTGATAGGCAGTCGCTTCATGTAAAATATGGTATTCAGCTGCATCCGCTTAGGCTGGAAGCCGACTCCAACATATGTAGTTGGGAAAAGGCTAGGCAGATGAACTGATAACTGCCTCCAAATCGCATTTGAGTAATGATAAAAACAACCGTGGTGTGCAGCATCAGGAAACACGTGCTTTATTTATAGCTTTCATGGCAGCAGCTTCAAAATCTGTTACACATTTTAAGTATATTCTTATTTTTCCTATATGTGGAACTAATTAATACTCCCAGTAGTTCCATAAACGGAACTAGTGAGTTGCAATAGTTCCATGTGGAACTAGCTACATGGAACTACTGAATACTCCCACTAGTTCCATACACGGAGCTAGTGAGTTGCAGTACTTCCATGTGGAACTAGCTACATGGAACTACTGAATACTCCCACTAGTTCCATACACGGAACTAGTGAGTTGCAGTAGATCCATGTGGAACTAGCTACATGGAACTACTGAATACTCCCACTAGTTCCATACACGGAACTAGTGAGTTGCAGTAGATCCATGTGGAACTAGCCACATGGAACTACTGAATACTCCCACTAGTTCCATACACGGAACTAGTGAGTTGCAGTAGATCCATGTGGAACTAGCTACATGGAACTACTGAATACTCCCACTAGCTCCATACACGAAACTAGTGAGTTGCAGTAGTTCCATGTGGAACTAGCTACATGGAACTACTGAATACTCCCACTAGTTCCATACACGGAACTAGTGAGTTGCAGTAGTTCGATGTGGAACTAGCTACATGGAACTACTGAATACTCCCACTAGTTCCATACACGGAACTAGTGAGTTGCAGTAGATCCATGTGGAACTAGCTACATGGAACTACTGAATACTCCCACTAGTTCCATACACGGAACTAGTGAGTTACAGTAGTTCCATGTGGAACTACTGCCTGGAATAAAGGAAATTGAATGATCCACGTTGGGCAACGCATATAATGTTCCCATTGCTAGGACACAGGCCTCCTCTCAGTGAGAAGGAGTAGGCCGTAATCCACCACGCGGGCCCAGTGCGGGTTTTCGGTGCTAGGATATGCCGGTTTCCTCACGAAAAACATCGCGAGGAAACCCTTCACCGTTTTTAAGAGCAGTGGTGATGAAATAAATTACACAAAGCATTAGGCCTGTCAGGGTTCGAACGTACGACGTACAACTCGTAAGCCGGGCCCGGTACCACTGGGCCATCACTGGCAGGTCTGCTGGTCTAGTGGTCAGTGGCCCTGACTACTATGCGCAAGGTCGTGGGTTCGATTCCCACCCAGGACAAGTGTTTGTGTGATGAGCACGGTCATTTGTTCTTTGTCTGGGTGTAATTTATCTATAATATGTATGCATTTAGAAATATATATGTATGTTCATCAGTTGTCTAGTACTCATAGCACAAGCTCTGCTTAGTTTGGGACTAGATGGCGTTGTGTGAAAGTTGTGGAATATTATTATTATCACTGCATCACTGCTCTCAGTTGTAGTCATCAGTAAATAAAAAAATCAATTCTCATAACTGTAAGCTTCGTTTAGCAATCTGCCTGCCTTTTCCCAACTATGTTGGGGTCGGCTTCCAGTCTAACCGGATGCAGCTGAATACCAGTATTTTGCATGGAGCGGCTGCCTATCTGACCTCCACAACCCAGTTACTGGGTAATACGATACCCCTAGGTAAGACTGGTTGTCAGACTATTCGGCTTCTGACTACCCGTAACAACTGTCAAAGGTCTACAAATGACAGCCGGGACCAACGGCTTAACTTGCTTTCCGATTCACGGAGGGGTCTCGTTATGTAAAGATGGTCACCCATCCACAGACCAACCACGGCAAGCGTAGATTAACCTGATCGATCGACCTGTGCGGTTGTTATTATTTATCCACGGGCCACTCTGATGTCGTAATTAGACGTGCCACTATTATTTTTTCAATTGTAATCCTTTAATTTGCTTACCATTGTTGCGAAGGTCCAGTTTCGTAAGATCTGGGAGACGGCCAAATAGTCCATCAGACTTTATCTGACCCAAACTGTTGTCTGACATCAATCTGTAATTAAAAGTAGCAAAATTTAATTAAGAGCAGACGAGTTCTCAAGTGGAGACCTAAGACCATATGGCCTATGTATGCATTTTTTAGTCGGTCGGAGTCGGACATAACCCTCAGTTGTCCTGAAATAGAAGGCACTCGTGGGGATTTTCCCAGAAAAAAAAAGAGAGTTTCTTTTTAAGGTGTGCAATACTGTAGTTCATTATTTTGATCTATCTCGTAGGGTTTCGCCAGCGTTTCCATTGTAAGCGCAAAAAAATGTGTTTATTTACGACATCACATCGATGCTGGAAATATGAAATAACGTAAGGGACAAAACTAAGGTTTTTAGGAGAGCAAAAATAGGGTATTTTTCTTACAAAACAAACGATAATGTTTTAACTATTATGTTTTATGTAAAAGTGTCTAGGACAAAGTTTCTTAGATTCCTTCATTTTTTTAAGCTAAAATAGCAAAATATCAATAAAACCTATAGTTTTAATATATAATTCATTTTCGACAAAATGTCCCTTACGTTATTTCATATTTCCAGTATCGACATTAGAAACCTCTAAAATTATCAGTGTTTCTCTACTATATTATGCATGTATTATACATATAAACCTTTCTCTTGAATCACTCTGTCTATTAAAAGAAAACCGCATCAAAATCCGTTGCGTAGTTTTAAAGATCTAAGCATACATAGGGACAGACAGACAGCAGGAAGCGACTTTGTTTTATACTATGTAGTGATATATATTATAGCCAATCGTATGTACGTGTTTATGTATTTGTCTAGTTTTAATAGTTTATTTTTATCACAGTCTTCTCAACCAAAGCACCTGTCATCTAATCTCTTCACGACCCTTGGTTGACTGGTAGAGAATGCCTAATACATTAAATCCGCCTTTGTACCTTTTGTGCGAAAAGTTTAAATAAATAAATAAAAATGTACTTACAGCGCATCGGTATTAACAGGCAGATCCCTGGGCACCTCGGTGAGCGCAGCGCGCGTGCACGCCACGCTGACGGCTCTGGCGCCGTACTCGCACGCGCACGCCGCCGGGCACGCGGCCGCTGAGCCGCAAGCGTTCGCTGATTCTTCTCCAGCTGAAATTAGTAAGGAAAGGGTGAAGAATGTTAGTGTTCACGTCATACCAGTTTAACACAGTTCCACTGCTGAGCCTAGTCCTCTTCTCATACAGAGAAGGCACGAGCATTGATCACTACGCTTGCTCAAGGCGGGTTGGCGATTTTATGCTGCTTATATTATGATTTCTTATACAACGTGTAACGTTAAATGCGCAAAACCTGAAAATAGTTTGATCAGAATAACGAGCAGAATTAATTTAACTACTTTTTAATGTAGGTCACATTTTTCAAAAAATCTTCATTAAAAACGTTGCCATGTCTATTTATTAATAGGTCAAGCAAGCTAATGTCAGCGCGGCGCAGCGGCCCGGTGACGACTACTCCCTCGGTAAACTGCCGTCGCAGACGCAAGAAACGATCAGAATGTCCAGTAAAACTAAAACAGCACATAAAACCTTTACAATTTTTTAAATGACTTATTTTCTCTCTGACGTACCTACGTAACGTTACACGTTGTATTTCTTTAAATATTCAACATTATTTTTAGTATATGGCAAACCCGAAACACGTGTCTAGTATTTTTCTGAAAAATCACGAAGTTATAAGCTTGTTATGTTAAAGTCCGTACAAAAATTGGGTTACCACTTAACACGCGCCACCGGCCGACCGGCTGTGACCTGTGTTGTGCGCATATGATTGCGGATATGTACTTAGTGTCGCTCGGTGTCTAACTTGTTACCATTTTTAAATATTTTTGGGAGAAAATATAACATTTGGGTGTAAACATTATTGGAATCGATTCAGTTACTTATTCTGAACAAACTATATACATGAAACGAAAAAACGTGTGGGGTCGGGGGACCCCGGCAGGAACGAAGTTCAAAATGAAAATCTAAAATATTGACTGCAAAAATTTCAAAGTCAGGGAAATTTGTACATTTTTGCAGCCATTTTCATTTTGACCTGACTACTGCGTTCAGCACCCTCGAAAACCGTGAAAACTATCTCTTTCTCTGTCTCTCTCTCTCACACTGTCTCTTTCTGTTACATATAATAAAAAGTCACATGGAGCAACGCTTTTTCGTTACGTGACGATTTTTACCAGTTTACTCCTACTGCAAGTTCCGTAAAAGAACTTCGTTCCATTTTTTTTTTCTTGTTTTTCACATCCCTACAAATAAATAAAGACGTATGCTACTTACGTTTACATTTAAAGTTCTCCTCTCTCAAGGCGTCTATTCTCTTCCTGCTCATCCGTTTCGGGGAGTCGCATTTGGCTCCCGATGTCTCGATGGGGTTCTTGCGAAGGTATGCTGCCAGCCAGCGGAGGGAACAGTCACAAGCGAAGGGATTTCGGCCTAAGTGTCTGTGGAGTAAGGTTCAAAGTTGTAAACAATTGTTATAGTGATATAGGCCAGTATGCTGTTGTGCAGCAACTTGAATTCTTGTTATCTCTAAACAAAACAACCTCATTCTTGTATCAGTACACCATAATATTTAGCCAAATATATTGAACAGACTCCTGTTGCTACTGAGAATTTTCTGACAGAAAACATAATGGCACTGTTCGAACTGGGTATTGAACCCGAAAACCGAAAAAACGATTTCCGAGTAGGTAGGTAACGATTACTTGAGATCCTTAGATACTTACAGTGTTTGTATTCCAGTTAAAGCATCGAAGGTTCCATTTGGTAGGGATCTGATGTTGTTGTCGTATAAGGACCTGGAAAAAGACGGATTTGTAGTAGATTAAACAAAGCTTTTCTTATCAATAATCAGGTTTTCAAGGAATACTTACAATAATTTCAGGTTTTGTAAATCACGGAATGTGTCCTTCCTCACGCAGGTGATCTCATTTGAATTCAGCAATCTGTAACATTTAACAGAAGTCATTTTCATTACTTAACTATCCATTTTAATTTTTTTTTTTTTTGTTTATTTATCATGAACAATTAGTATTGTGTTTGACGGTTGACATACATTATTATTAATAATTAATATAAATTCAAATATAAACATGCAACAATAATAATTAAACAAAAAAAAAAACACGATTAACTACTTAAAACAATAATAATAAATTGTTTTTTTTTGACGTGATAACGTCTTATAAATCGATGTACGCCGGCTGCACGCACGGAAAAGCGTGACTCATTGTCACGTTCCGCCTGAGCCGAGCGTGGAAGCGAGAGCGCGGAACAAGCGATAGAGAGGCACGATCGGCCTAAGCATTCGACTTGTGACGCATATATCTCTTTTCCACTACATCGTTATCACGTAAAATTATCGTGCGTAAACCGACTTTACAGACAACCAATTTTTTTTTTCTTTCTTGACTTATGAGCGTCTGACATGTAGCCAGTCAGTATTGAAACTGAACTCTCTTTACATGAATTAACTTTCAACGACAAGACCTCCTATTTTGTCACCTTATGTAAAATCTCTATATTTATATCTGTAATTTGTATGGTTTACATAACAAAGAGTATTCTATTCTCTTCGTACACGCCAATGAAAGTCCGGTGACTGAACTGACATGTAAACTGGCGTCGTGGCTGGAGCTCATTAGATTCTGGAGACTGCTAGCCAAATTACTAACTTAATTTTGTTAAAAGGGAAGTTTTAGTCAATGGTACTTACAACAATTGTAAAGATGTTAATCCATGGAATATTCCCGATGGTAGATCCTTAATTTTGTTCCCGTATAAAACTCTGAAACGGAGAAAACATATTCAGTAAGTAAAATGAAAATTGTAAAATTGATTGTGTGGTAGTCCCCGATGAGTCGTGGGCAGACGAGTCGAGTTTTCGTAACTAGGCGGACGCTGCTACACATTTGCTTGAAATGTCAAGAAATTGTGTGTCCTCCTGTCTATAATGCAAAGCAATAATGGATCAAATATTGCTTTTAACGAATCACCTTAACCTATTCTTTAAACTAAAAGTATAAATCAATAAATAATAGCTAGATAAATAATTAGATATTTTATTTTAAAAAAAGAAACCGCACACACATACTCTTGTGGCCACTGATTTTATGATTCTCCTTTGATGTTTGCTACGGACATTTGATCCTTATGATTGACCCTATCGATTGGTGCCATAAAAGTACAGGATGCTATTTTTTCGGATCTTAGTCGGTTCGATACCCGGGTGTGGCAAGCGTATTTTCAAAAATATTTAAATGCCGTTTTATTTCTTTAAAAAAAATTAAGGTATGTTTCCTTTGATTAAAATTTGCTGTCTTCAGTATTTACTTTCCGTCCAGGTACGCTTCGAAAATTCCACCTTGTATAGTACAATCTCACTAATCCGGCACTATTAAAAACTAGAGGGTGCCGGATTATTGGAATGTTCGGATTATTGGATTATATAGAAAAATCATCACACTAATATTATAAAGGCGAATGTTTTTGAATGTGTGTGTTTGTATGTTTGTTACTTCTTCACGCTCAAACGACGAAACGGATTTGGATGAAATTTGGTACACCGATAGTTTATAACCGGGATTAACACATAGGATACTTTTTATTCTGATATTCCTACGGGATCGAGACTTATGCGGGTGAAACCGCAGGGCGCAGCTAGTAAACAGATAAAAATTACCTAGTTGACAATGCAATGGAGCGATACACACAGTCACACAGCTCGGGCAACGATGGAGATTTTCAAATGCCAATTTCGGTGTCGTGTGTCCGTTTTTTCTTCCATCCAAATGGCAGCCAATTCACATTATGACATTACATTTGCTCCGTTTTGTACTATAATTTTCTCCATAAACAATACACTATACGTGGAACGTGCAACAATGACCGTATTTTTCAAAGGATAGCTTTGTTTTATGTCGCACAGTCGCATAGTTTGTTTTTGAAACGGATACGGAAATATTCGATTTACTTTTATAAACATTTCATGTCAAGGGGGGAGCGGCGTCCTCCTGTCTGCTACTCGTAATAACAATTATACTCCACACCTCCAATGTTTATATTTTTACCCCCTCTATCTTCCTCTTCATCTATAAGAGTTCATTAAATGGATGGATTAGAATGACTTACAATGAAGTGAGATGCACCAATCCGCTGAAGGCATCTGCGGCTAACTTCGTGATCTTGTTATTTGACAGGTCTATCCTCGCCACTCTCTTCACTGAGGAGAAGGCGCCGGCGCCGACCTCGGTTATCTCGTTCTGTTCTAGCCGGCTGGAATGAGACAAAAGAGTTCTTTTAATTTTTGAAGGAAGATAGATTGATGTGGCCAAACTATACCATGCAAAGTAAAATATTGATTTAAAATGGAGAAAATTTCAAGTTGAAAAACCGACAGCATCGAAAAATTCTAAGCAAAAATATTGATAGGTTAAATACATTTATATTGGTCAGTAAAGTGAACGTTTACAAGAAGACCAAAAGCGGAGTCACCTTTATCGTATGTTCACTAATAATTGTCTAGGAATAGTGTAACATAGAAAAGTGCTTAACAGCGTCATGTTTTGGAACTCAAGAAGTGCCGAAGCTTAAAATAAATAAATAAATGGTAATCGAGTTCGAAAACCAGTATTTCTTTTATATCGCCACAAAGATTCTGATGTTTGCACTGACATGCAGGACGGCCATAAGGAGATCCTACTGCATGAGGTGGCTTGTGTATGACAGGTGCTTGGTGTCGCTGAAAGACCGGCTAGCGCAGGTGCTCTGTCTCGTATAGGATCCTAGCATTATGCTGAGGGATGGCCGTTTTGCGTGGATGTAACGCATATTTTCCCCTTGTTCTTTTTTGTGTTTGGGTTCTATATCTACGTCATATTTACCGCAAATAAACGTATTTTCTTTCTTTCTAGGTAACAAAGAGAAGAAGAAGACGAATCTCCAAAGTCGGTATTCCGTTTGTTTTTTAAACTAGTAGTTCCCTAGAAGCATTCTGCAATGTACTTACATTTCCGTAGCTCTATGAGGTATGGTGGCAGGTAGTTCAGACAGCAGCTTCTCCCGGCAGTCGACCGTGCCCTCGGGGGTGCAGCGGCACGGAGGCGGGCAGCGGGGTTCCGCAGAACATTCTACTGTCGTTGTGGTGGTTGGACCTGAGCGGGAAGCAGTCAGGAAATTAAAAATGATAATGAACCACATTTTTTTTCGTGGGGCGGTACTAAAGGATGATCATGACGAATGAGGATCAAGATGATAAATGATAAATGATTTATTTTCTGTAAGTAGGTTTGTACAAACACTTTGACATGTCAATCATATTTTTTTAAAACTAGATGAGGTCGGCGTTTCCTATCTGACTACTCTGAGAAGAAAGGCCGAAACAAACTCAGAGGTCACAGTCTCTTTTAAAGTCCAGACATAATCTTGGTCAGATCATGTGAAGACTGAAGACCATATAGATCGGTGTCTGAAATGGTCTTTTGAGTAAAGAACCACACAGATTGAGCGAACCTGTCCAGTCAGTGCACGCATTTGTCAAAAATCCTGCAGCTCAACTCAGAAGTGGAGGAGCCAATGAAAGGACATTTGGGATAGGGACTGTTCATTTATTACCTAAGACGAATTAAGGATTTTTTTCTTTGCAATTATGGTAGATATCAGTATAAACCATAATTGCAAAGAAAAAAAAATTCTAAAACGACTTTTTCCTTACTTTTGAGATCTTACGTAAGAACAATCTAGACCCCTCCCACTCCCACGTAAGAAAAAATAAGACTAGTTTGGACCCCCTCCCCCCTCAAATAAGACTACTTTGGACCCCCTCCCTCTCAAATAAGACTAGTTCGGACCCCCTCCCCCTCAAATAAATCTAGTTTGGACCCCTTCCCCCCTCAAATAAGACTAGTTTGGACCCGTACCCCTCAAATAAGACTAGTTTGGACCCCCTCCCCCTCAAATAAGACTAGATTGGGCCCCTCCCCCCTCAAATAAGACTAGTTTGGACCCCATCCCCCCTCAAATCGTCTTACGTAATAAATGAGCAACCCCATATAATACCTACGTCAACAAATGTACTAAATGATCATAACGAGATTTAAAGTTGCATAAGTAAGTACCTGTGCTACTTATAACACGACCGGAGAAATCAGGCACTAGGACCAACGGGTTAACGTGCTTTCCGAAGCACGGGGTATCACACCACCAACTTCCAAACACCGGGCTGTTACTAAGACATTCTCAATGGAAAAACCAAATAACACTGCCCGACCCGGGAATCGGACCCAGAGACACTGTTACGGCCCCGCCGCCGCCAGATGGCGCACGACAGGACTTACTACTGCCGTGCTTGAGGAGCCATCCCGCCCGCGCCTCTACTTCGCGCAGCCACGGGCGCCAGTCGTCGTTCCACCATATTATAAAAGTGCTCTGTGTTCCACCATCATCTCGGACGTCACTCAATTTTCTCATACAATATACTCGTAATACAATCAGATTTAAACGGACTTTGTACGATCCGTATATAAATATAAAACAGAAGACCAGCCGGTCGATTCTGGAAAAATCTCACCGTGATAACTAAGGTGAAGTGAGCTTAGAGTGAGCTGTGAGTCATGCTGATGCTAGGAATTGACACTATTGACGACTCACTCCACGCTCACTTCACCCAAGTTTTCACGGTGAGATGGTTACAGAATCGGACGGCTGGAGGACCTTACTTATATCAAACAAAAAGAAGATATGGAACTCGTCAACTCTTGGAGAAACGAGGCACAAGGGAGCGTATCAAACAAAATGCAGTATACAAGACGGCAGTAGATTCGAGTAAATTGTTTGGAAAAATTGGCAAATGACTAGGGTGACATTAATAAGGTTTTTGGAGGATTCCTTACCGCTACAGATTAGCTCATGTGTTTCCAGTTCTGTTAGGAGAGCTCCTCTCAATGCTGCAGGCGCCTGACACCTGGAAATATAGTTTAAACTTCAAGATCATAGTTCTCAAGGCCAGCATGTCGATTCTGTAAAAATCTCACCGTGAAAACTTGCGTGGAGTGAGCTGTAAGTGTCATACCACTGATGCTAGGGATTGACCAAACAAACGTTTACAATACTAGCTATTGCTATATTATTGCTGGTTATTTATACTAGCTTTGAAACTATACAAAATTATCAATAAAATTAGCATAAAAAAATATTATTAAAATCTCGATTATGATTGTAAATGTATTCTTGGTCAATCCCTAGTATCAGGTGGGATGACACTGACAGCTCACTCCGCGCTCACTTCACCTAAGTTTTCACGGTGAGATGGTTACAGAATCGCACTGGAACCATTTTTGAAATATTCTAAACATTTACTGTTAAAATTAGACTAGAGTAAATGGAACGCACGCTAACGCGGTTAGTGACATCATCTTGTTTGGCCATTATCAGCGCAATAATTTTGTCTGAAAATTGATTGATAAAACAGCAACCACATCGTGTTGTTGCGATGTCTTTTTCCCTTTTTTTATCTTGTTATCGATTAACAAAAATGAATCATAAAATGAATCACTGTGTTCATACCTGGCTCCAACTCCAAGAATACCAGCAGCTCGAACAGTGGTCGACAGTCTCGCGACTCGACAATCGCACACGACAGGATTGTCGGTCAGTCGCAGCGTGTTGAGTCGACTAATCGCAACTGGCTCCAGCGAGAGATATGTTAGGTTGTTGTTGTTTAAAGTCCTGAAATTATTGTGAGAATTAGTGAAGGAATTGTCAAGGAAACCGTGGATAGCTATAAAAACGAGGCAGTACTGAGATGACGGCAGACAGAAATGTATGGAAGTCACCGACCACACATTATTAGGTATCTGCCTAGCCTTTTCCCAACTATGTTGGAGTCAGCTTCCAGTCTAACCGGATGCAGCTGAATACCAGTATTTTAAATGGAGCGACTGCTTATCTGACTTCCACAACCCACTTATTGGGTAACAGGAAACCCCTTGGTAAGACTGGTTGTTAGACTTTCGGGCTTCTGACGACCCGTAACGACTGTCAAAGATGCACGAATGACAGCCGAGATCAACGGCTTGACGTGCTTTCCGAGGCACGGAGAGGTCTTTAACGGTAAAACATGGAGGACTCTTATAATAAAACACTTATGTACTAAATGCCCATGTTTGCAAACCAATAAATGATTTAATTTGATATTTAATTTGCAACCTAAACGTGATCATAATTTCAACATCTCCTAAAGGAATCCTTTCAGAATTACACGAGCTTTTTTAGGGTCAGGTGCTTGTATGTGCTCGTAACCTGAGCAGTAGCAAGCTGTATGAATGTGGATGAAGCAAGAAGAGTATGTAAGATACATAGAGAAAATTTTGCATGTGTAAAAGCGTCTTGTGTCTTTAAAATGACTCATAAAGAACACGAACTCGTGGGACAACAGTAGTCCTTTTAACCAATGAAAGGTCATCAATTGACCTGAAGTGACCTAAAGAATATTGATCCGGCCTCTGTCTTGAATGAAGTCTTATTGAATCCAAATTTGACCCAATTACAGGTTCACGAGGAATTATTAAAGTGTTTGATCAAGATTCAAGTCTTTTATTTGATTACATAAATGGAAAAGTCATTTGAGGTTGAAAAAAAACGGCAGTTTGATTCTTAATCAAATTTCTAATCTTTTATTTCTTGTAAAAGTCAACTTTTCAATATTATATTTTATGGGAAAAATATATAAGAGAGCAGTGGTGGCCCAGTGGTAACCTCAGACACCCCAACTGATTTTTAATTCAATTGACCTATTTCAGACAGAAAATAAGTCATTAAACAATTTTTAAAGGTTTTATGTGCTGTTTTAGTTTTACTGGCCATTCTGATCGTTTCTTGCGTATGCGACGACGCTTTATCGAGGGAGGAGTCGTCACCGGGCCGCTGCGCCGCGCTGACATAGGCTTGCTTGACCTATTAACAAATAGACACGGCAAAGTTTTTAATGAAGATTTTTTGAAAAATGTGACCTATATTAAAAAGTGGTTCAATTAATTCTGCTCGTTATTCTGATCAAACTATTTTCAGGTTTTGCGCATTTTACGTTACACGTTGTATACATGGTCAAACTAAATTAGCTAGCGAAACTCCTGTAAATAAGTGGCAGTGGGTTGGCCATGTCTGTCGAAGGATCGATGGCCGGTGGATTACGAGCCCTGGAGACGAGACCGCGTATCGGCAAGCGTGGTGTGGGACGCCCCCCAGCTAGATGGACGGACGAACTAAAGAAGGTGGCTGGGGTAGACTGGATGCGGAAGGCGGAGGACAGGGTGTTGTGGCGCAGTCTGGGAGAGGCCTATGTCCAGCAGTGGACTGCGATAGACTGAGTTGATTGATTGATTAATATAAAACAAAAAAGAAATAGATTTGATGACTTTTTGTGTGGTCATTGACCGCAGTAGTTGTATTCACTTGAAGCATCAGTTTTTTTTGAGTGAAGTATTCACAGAAGTACTTAGAGTACTTATAAGTACTTAGAAATCGATCCCTATCACGCCTGCACAATTTAATTTGACCCTGTATATGCTAGTTGCGCCGTAAACTCTGCTTGCGCGATGCAGGATTTTGCGTGACGTCAGTGTGATGCGTAGTTCAGATGTGGCGATGTAGATGCCGCCACTGTAGTAGTCGAAGTATGTTTTATTCTTCCATACATCTTTATCAGCCGTCATCTTAGTAATTACTCTCTGTCTACTCTTACCCAAGGTGCTACATAAAATATCAATTGAAAATGCTACTTACAGTACTTCCAAACTCTTCAGGTTTTCTAACGCCTTCTCATCAATGCATTTGAGGTGGTTTCCATCGAGGTGCAAACTCTTCAATGCCGTTAATCCTCGGAAGGTTCTTCGACTGATTGCCGTCAGCTCATTGCGACTTAGATCCCTAGAATACAGGATAAGTATTAGACGACTGGATTAAGAAAATGTCTTTTTGATGAAGAAGTATGCTGCGTTTACATAGTCTAGCTCCTGGATTAGACAGAAAAAGGATAAGTTTTAGTTGGGAAGAATATGAAAGTTGTTTTTTGTTTTGTTGCGGGAATATCCTGTGTTTTTAACTGTCTTTGACCCTGTTTTCAATGAGCTGTGATCCTGGAAAGTCAGGGAAATTAATTGTTTAGGAAATTGACAACCTAATTAAACTGTCCGTATATTCAATTCATAACTGTCATTTTTTGACAGTTGTATGAAATGTCTACATGCGTATAACACGGCAAATAGGTGGTCCATTTATTTAACAATAAATTTCCCTGACTGTATGTACTTGAATCTGCTATCAAATCACATGTAAAATATATGATTTGACTGATATAAAACCAATTAGGTTTAACAGTTGACATGATATATTTGAAAACGTTAAATTGAATAGGCTATCAGAAAACAAGGATTTTACATAACATTGAGTTGAGAATAATATTATTTGTGTTCTGACAAAGAAACCTAAAATAATTTTATGGTATTCGAGCGTAAATACGAAATATACAATAACTAACTGACGTATAATAACAAGTTAGAAAAAAAAAGAAAAGAAAAGTGAAGTCATCACCACCTACCCAGCCTTTTCCAACTATGTTGGGATCAGCTTCCAGTCTAACGGGATGCAGCTGAATACCAGTATTTTACATGGAGCGACTGCCTATCTGACCTCCACAACCCAGTTACTGGGTAATACGATAACCCTAGGTAAGACTGGTTGTCAGATTTTCGGGCTTCTGACTACCCGTAACGACTGTGAAAGATCCACGAATGACAGCCGGGACCAACGGCTTAACGTGCTTTCCGAGGCACGGAGGGGTCTCGGTATGTGAAGATGGTCAACCATCTACGGACCAACCGCGGCAAGTGTAGCTTAACCTGATCGATCGACCCGTGCGACTGTTATTACTTAGCCAGAAGCCTCTCATCAGTCCATGAAACAACCCGTTAATCTTAAGTAGTTACCGCGTCAACGCTTATGTGTGGTGCTCTTGCGAATTAGTTTAATGAAATAAACTCTTCAATCTGTACTTTGACAAGCGTCTGGTACTGAATTTTGCTATTATCATCCTTATAAGGAGTCAGGGCTTAATTCTGTATTAATAATAATAATAATAATAATATAATAATAATAATAACGTTTATTTAAAGAAACTTAGACATAAGTTACAAGATATTTTAACAAAATTATTTAAGTCAATACAAGTGGTGTAGTCATCTGTAGTCGAACTAGGCAGAGCCTGTATTTCGACTATCAGCGCCAAACCCCTCGAGTGTTAAACATATATAATTAGCCAGTAACATTTCATTTGTATCTTGTACAATATCACTTTAACAATTGATAATATATTTTCTTTACATGTGGATTAGAGAAAGAATAAAAAGAAAATATATATACAAAATAAAAACATAAAAAGAAAAAGAGTTTGTGTAGTGTTTGCATGCAGGCCCTCTTATTTGTGTGAGATGAGGATGTACGTGTGTGGTGTGTAAGAGGATGTGTATGGCGTCGTCTAGTGTTCTGCTGTGTATGGTGTTGTGGTGTGAGTGAACGTGTGAGTGTTTGTGTGCATGTTGTGAGAGATGTATGTTATATTTTACTATAATGGTTTTTTTTTAGGATGCTATGTACAGAAGAAGTTCAGTCTGCTCATAGGTAAGACTTTTCAGGTATTCAGTAAGTTTCCTCTTGCATTGCATTTTTGTTAACCTGTATATGTTAAGGATTCTGTTTAACCTATTGTAAATTAATGGACCAATGGAGTGGGCAAAGCGTTGACTAAATTTAGTTTTAGACAGCTTAGTTCTTTCGCATACTATGTCTTTTCTTCGTTTTTGGAGGAGTAGTGGGTTGTAGTGTAGTTTGCTGTGTTGTAGGAGGACAACGCTTTGTATGTACAACTGTCTCACGGTCATGACCTCCCATATTTCGTATAATGTTGTTGTAGGGAACCGGATAGGCTTGAATGTCGCCACCTTCAATATTGCACGTTGAGCGACCTCGACAGACTTCAAAGTTGTTTTTGATGTCCCTCCCCAAGATGATAGACAGTATGTTATAAGCGACTGACAAAGAGCATAGTATATCCGCTTTAGCAACTTAAAATCAGCAATGTGCCTCAGATTTTTAAAAATATAAATGAGCTTTCGTATTCTTCCGCATAGCAGCCTAACATGTTCCTTAAAATTGAGATTGCAGTCAATATTAACTCCTAGATATTTCACTGTATGCACGCGTTCCAGTGAAGGACACTTGCAGTTTGTTCCGGAGTGACACACATGCGATATGATATTTCGCACGATGCCATCTCCAGATATATTTCGTATGCTAAACAGGTATACTTTGTTTTGTCCACATTTAATGTAAGAATATTACTCTGAAGCCACTTTCCCACTATATCAAAGCCCCGCTGCGCAGCACCGAAGGTCTCTTCCCATGTATCGGCAGCAAAAGAAAGGGCAGTATCGTCCGCGAAAGAAATGATTTCACCATGGGTAAGCTCAAGACTCGTAAGGTCGTTAATATAAACAAGAAACAAACTGGGTCCCAATATGCTACCTTGTGGTACACCGTGTGTAATCTGTAGGTGAGAACTTTTATAATTTCCTACACGAACACACTGAGACCGGCCAGTCAGGTAACTAGTGAAAAGTTGCAACTGTGTACCTCTAATTCCCAATCTTTCGAGTTTGTCCAGTAAGAGGGGAACAGAAATGGTATCAAATGCCTTTGCGAGATCTAGAAAGATAGTGAGACATTTTTTCTTTTTATCTAAATTGGAAGTTACAAAATTTATTAGTTTATTAACGGCTTGCTCAGTTGATTTTCCTTGTCGAAAACCATATTGGTTATCTGAAAGCATTTTATTTTTTTCTAAATATTTAACTAGTCGTGTATTTATAATTTTTTCTAGTATTTTTGGTATCGCTGGTAAAATAGATATAGGTCGATAGTTATTGATACGATTTCTGTCCCCACTCTTATAGATTGGACAAACTTCGGCTTTTTTAAGGACGTCAGGGAACACTCCGATCTGCAGACAATCATTTATGATCTTTGTAAGAGGTGAAAGAATGATGTGTCTATAAGTTTTCAGAAATTTATTACTAATATTGTCTCCACCACTGGCACAGTCCGATTTTAAGTCGAGGATGAGACGATCCACCTCCTCTTCAGATGTGTCTATGAGAGCAAACGAATGCGGACTACTAGTAGCTGTGTCCGCATTTGTTTGTATATTGCTTACAGCATGCGTGTTTTGCTGATGTATTTTGTTTGCCAGTGAACTTCCTACGCTTATAAAGTACCTATTCACTTCGCTCAATGAATCTTCAGGAGAGGTTGCTAACGTTAGTAGTTCTTTCGGATGATTTGTTACTTTTGATGTATTAGTGATCTCTTTTATGGCTTTCCATAGTTTTTTATTGTCTTGTTGTGCATTTTGAAGTTGATTCTTTTCATACTCCATTCTAACTTTTCTCAGCAACGCATTACAGAAGTTTCTGTATCGCAAGTATGACACTTTTAAGATGAAATTTTTTGGTGCAAGCTTTGATTTCAAGTGTAAATTATCCCTATTTCTTGTGCATCGTAGCAACCCCTGTGTCATCCATGGCTTTATGATTTTGTAACGTTTAGATAGATATTGACTGTACTTTAACCATCCCTCGCACACGATTTCTGTTAGTTAATTTTCATTGCCCCCTAGAGACTAATATTTGTGTACTTTAATATGTGTCAAACTTGTATTTTGCTAATAAAGACTATTATTATTATTAATAAAATAAAATATATTTAAACAAAAACGAGTGTGCTTATGACCACACGACTGAAGTAAAACTTCTTTAGCTCTGTATGTATATACAACGTGTAACGTTAAATGCGCAAAACCTCAGACACCCCAACTGATTTTTAATTCAATTAACCAATTCCAGAGAGAAAATAAGTCATTTAAGTCAAATAGACACGGCAACGTTATTAATGAAGATTTTTTGAAAAATGTGACCTATATTAAAAAGTGGTTCAATTAATTCTGCTCGTTATTCTGATCAAACTATTTTCAGGTTTTGCGCATTTAACGTTACACGTTGTATATAAATTTCTTTCCATCATAAACCAAAACTTTCTTTGCTAACGAAGATAATTTATTAAATTATTGATTAAAATGAGTAAAAGTATAAACTATGTCGGCTCCCTCTCGTTAACAGCTTGAAGGCGTAGCGTCTGGGGTGTAAACAGCAGTTATACTCGTAGCTGTATAGAGCGTCTTCGCACGCCATCCGCGATGCTAAATTATGAAACTTTAATGGGGCAGCCCTAGAGGGAGAGGAATAGAGTGGAATTGCCTGTGAGATCAATTTTCGATCAACGGCTAAGTTCTATTTCAACGTAAATCGTACACAGATGTTATACAGGTCATATTAAATTGCCTAGCGTATCTCCGCAGACGTGATCGGTATCGGTATCTAAATATGATAACGAAGTTATAATTTCCTTTTCCCAACTATGTTGGGGTCGGCTTCCAGTCGAACCGGATGCAGCTGAATACCAGTATTTTACATGGAGCGACTGCTTATCTGACCTCCACAACCCAGTTACTGGGGAATACGATACCCCTAGGTAACACTGGTTGTCAGACTTTTGGGCTTCTGACTACACGTAACGACTTTCAAAGATTTGCGAATGACAGCCGGGACCAACGGCTTAACGTGCTTTCCGAGGCACGGAGGGGTCTCGGTATGTAAAGATGGTCACCCATCCACAGACCAACCGCGGCAAGCGTAGCTTAACCTGATCGATCGACCTGTGCGGCTGTTATTATTTAGCCACGGGCCCCTCCGAAGTTATTATAATACAAGAATATGCTAAAATTAAATATAGATAAAAATGATCGATCATCGCTTTCGACTCCCTAATTGCATGCGTGTGCATTGAATGTTTGCAAATAGTAAGTGTTTACAAGTGAATGCCCCGCCCATTCTATGTATGTGTTCTATTAGGAATTGATTTATCTGATATTGATCTGCTTTTTTCTTAGTGTGCGTGTTCAAATTTTAAGTGTGTGTCGTAAGGACACTGTTGGTTAATGTTGTATTTATTTGGGTGGGAGATGAGCGGTGGTACTAGGACTCCTTACTATTCCGCAATTAACGTAATATCTCCGGATATCTATGGTGTTACGCAAATACCCCGCTGGTCAGTGACAGTTTGTAAATAATTAAAAACTTTATTGCATAAAAGGTTTTGCAGTAAATACAATAAAAAAAATAGTTGCACTTTACAAATGAACACTGGTATACAACATAAATGGTTGGGGTACTGGTACTGTGCTCTTAGATAGGCTACATAATAGCCTGTAGTAAAGAGAAACAGTGCCGTATCCCTCAAGAATAGAGAATCAATTGCTTAGTGTTTAAAATTAAAAATGAATGATGTAGTTTTAATAACATAAAACAGACAGAGTTTGTGTGTTGATCTAACCATGATTCACGATGTCTATGCACAAGTGTGTGCATAGACACTGGTTCTCTCTCTTCCTTCACTCTTATAGTCCGATGGGACGGCAATCCGACTCGACCGGAGAAAGATAAGGCGCAGGACTAAGAAGAAACAAGAGACAAAACGTCTGTAGAGTCAAGGTTGAAACAAATAACTACACGAAGTGAAAAATCTTAGAAAAATTACTGTGCTGTCTCATAATCTGAGTGTATTTGAGTGGTAATGGAAAAATTACCATGCTAGCACAGTAAAAATTCTTATGCTGTACCGTAAAATTTATTGGACAAATAGTGAATTTTTCCCAATCTCACTCAGAAAATTTTCTGTAGATGTCACTAGAACTCACTTTACAGTCACTAGCACAGTAATTTTTCTAAGAATTTTCTCTCCGTGTACCCACAAATAATTAGGTACAGCCCGATTCAAACGTTATGGCGGCTCTGAAGTGCGCCACGCACTGCGCAGTACCCCACCCCTCACCCCCGCTGACAAGTATATTTGTTACTGCGCAACGACTCGCCTCATGTTCCGAGAGGCCATAGAGTTCGAATTGGGCGGTAGCCACTTCTGAAATAATGTATTCGTGATCTGGCAATCTCACGATACACAGTACGAGTAGCGCAGAATACCCAGAGAACATTTACTCGTTCCTTTTTATCTTTAACCTACACATAAAAACCTCATAAATATCCCAATCTAGCCGAAAATAAAGAAAAGAAAGAAAGAAAAATGTTTTACTTGTCAAAGAGCACGCAAACTCCCGTGAGTAAAGTCATAACCAAACCGAAACCTTTGCATCATCAGTTCTTGTATTTCGAACTCTATTCCGACTACGATAAAGTTCTTAATGCAAAAATTGCTTTTAGGCTCTGCCCTCACATCTTATACATCCTTGACAAACACATCATTGACATCTTAGACTCTGGTCTAAGATGTCAATTTTGTATTAAGAACTTTATATCCGTTGGAATAAAGTTCCAAATACAACTACCGGGTTGTAGGCTTTTCCTCAAAGTAAAGAAAGATCTCGTAATAAGACCAAATAGGTTTATCCACTATAATCCAACGTTTAGAAGCAGGGATCGGCAAAATTGTTCTCTATCTGTTTTCACTGAATTATTGATTGAGCTCTCAAATTGGCTCTGTTCACGACAGGATGGAGGCAGAGAATTTTGGATACGGTACAAAAAAGTGTTTGGATTTTTTATTGTGTAATGTATGCCGGTCGATTCTGTAAAAATCTCACCGTGAA
The DNA here is from genome assembly GCA_949629135.1 of Eremobia ochroleuca. Classification (NCBI taxonomy): domain Eukaryota; kingdom Metazoa; phylum Arthropoda; class Insecta; order Lepidoptera; family Noctuidae; genus Eremobia; species Eremobia ochroleuca. The sequence goes on from OX451413.1 coordinate 3,294,838, forward strand.
ATCATGAGTAAAGTGAGCTTGAGGTGAGCAGTGTCAATAGTGTTAGTCCCTAATGACAGCTCACTTCACGCTCATTTCACCCAAGTTTTCACGGTGAGATGGTTACAGGTTCCAGCCGTGGGAACCTGGGACTCAGACCTCCTCGCTGTGAGAAGTAGTGGGCCATAATCCACCACGCGGCCCCAGTGCGGGTTGGTATATGTCACATGTCTTCGAATTTTTTCCTTCACCGTTTTGAGAGCAGCAGTGATGAAACGATTTACACAAAGTTAAGCGCCTGTCTGGTGCGAACCTAAGACCACACAACTTTTCGGACTAGTCTAGATCGAATAGGGGCGTGGGAAAGATCATTTCCAAACGTGTTAACCCTGAGAAAGTTGGTGCAATTTATTAAAATTTTTGCTCGAAAATTATACAAGATGTAACTTAAATAACGCACAACCTCTTAAGGGGTCATTGTACTCATCATTATGAACAACTTTTACTATAAGACCAAACCTGAAATCGCGAAAAAAAAATCAGCTGTTCCCTACATTTATGTTCGCATAACTCGTCAAAATGTAGGGAACAGCTGATATTTTTTGTCGCGATTTCAGGTTTGGTCCCATAGTAAAAGTTGTTCATAATGATGAGTACAATGACCCCTTATGAGGTTGTGCGTTATTTAAGTTACACCTTGTATAATTTTTTTGCCAGAACGTAGCCATTGCAGTAAATGTTTTTTTCTTATTGAACACATGTTTTCTAACTGCGTAAAAGTATTACCACAGGAAAGGTCCACTCTTCTACAACGTCCTCAGTCGTCTTCACTTTTCTTTTTATGTATGATTTTTTTTTTCTTTGAGCACTATGCGAAGTGATTGAAAAAAAAAAACAAAAATTGATCATAATTTTTGAACCGTAAAAAATTACCGACATTCTCAGGCTTAAAAAGTTTGGAAATGACCTTGCCCACGCCCCTATTTGATTTGATCTATACTTCCAGGGACACCCTGTATAAACAAGTTTTAACCCTTAAATGCATAATGTTGCCATATGGCAACAAAGTACGTTTTTTTTTTTTTTTAAGAATGTGATAGCTGTGAGTGTCTGAACGCACCTCTTTATGTCAAAACAATATATATACTCTATGAATATTAATATTTATTATATATATTTTTTCTAAATTCTATAGATAGATACCTATACAATAGCATTTTTTGGAATACGATACAATAAATCATGCATTTAAGGGTTAATACCGTATGCCCTACGGTATTCAGCTGTGGGGCTACTCCAGCCACAGCAATCGTCAAATCATACAACGATTCCAAAATAAAGTACTCAAGGATATAGTCAACGCACCCTGTACAGTAAACGCTCAGAAGTCCATAAGCACGCTAAAGTTCACATTGCCATGAACAGTACGAGCGCGATACAGTCAGTGCGTGTGCGAGTGATGTCTCAACATTCCGCAGATAACACACACTAATGAACTGTCGTCGTAATAGACGAAATAGCATGATATTTCTGTTGCATTTACAATACGCGTCTGTTCTTACCATAGCATTGCTAAAATTCGCAAGCTTCTAATATGTGCTGCTAGCTATTTGCGCCAAGCAACAGGTTCACGATCAATGATGTCTGAGTTCGAATCTGAATTATTATTGTTAGCCGTTTTTTTGTTTCTTTGAAACCATAATGTTAAATAAAAACTTATTAGGTTTATGTTTATTTATAATGTATTCATGCTTATTATCATTTTTATAAGAAGCAGATATTAGTTATTGTATTATTATTTAAGTATTTATGTGATATTTAATTTATTTTTTCGGTTTTGGAAGGTGGAACTAAAATAGTCGTGCTAAATCATAACAAAAATTTATTCGTTTTATTTATTTTTATAAAATTAACAATTTTGATGACAATAATTGTGACGTCACATTCCTACTTAGATAAAAAGAAGTTCTCTTGTAACCGTTCATAAGATTTTTTGTTATATACCCACTTAGTCAATTCATAATAACATAACAAGGAAAGGATGTTCTAATAACACAAATATAATTGTTGATACCCACTTATTAGAGGTATCGGTATTCAGTAAAGTTTATTGAAAAGTAATATATGATTTAGACTTTATAAACATGTTTTTTTTAATGTAACGTCACAATAAATGTATTGAGGTAATAGCTTAATTTTTCATTTTCTTGACGAAAAGAAGATTGAAACTAAACCTCAATTATTTAAGGTCATTAAATAATACGGATATGCTAATATTACTAAATATTTAGTTACACCGTCTAATTATAAAAAACAAAACATTTAGATATTAATATTTTGTATAACTACATAAAAGCTAGTTCTCCTGGCCCTGCTGCACTCATCCATCCCCACATATTAATCGCAATTCGACCTGACTCTGCATTAGGGCATACGTTTTTATCACACCAGCGAGTGTTATCCTTGCGCCATAAATGAAGCCTACCCTTATGGCTGGATTTAAATGTCTTTTGATCTGAAAATATGGTAGTATTCCAGTCAAAATCTAAATAATCCCGTGCGAAACGTAATCGTTCTTGTTTATGTCGTTCTGTCAACAAGGGCTTCTTAGCTGGTCTTCTGTGCAAGCCTTCAGCGTGGAGGGCACGGCGAAGAGTTTACGATGAGGTGTCGAATAGTTCAGCAAAGTGTCTCGTTGGTGTGAATCCATTAAATTCATGCTCGCCCACCATATGTCGTCGCTGTGCCTCGCTAATAAGCGCCAGCCTTCCACTTCGGCCTTTCTCTGCCTCGTATCTTTTGATCCTTGAGACTTACAGTATTCTTCTAAAACAAAAAAAAAAGTGTAATTAGGCAGCTGTAACAAAATACTAAAGTGACTTCATTTTAATATAATATAATAATATTTATTTAATATAATACCGGGCCTATTCAAATATTACAACTTTGCATTTATAAATACAATAATAAACACTAATTATTTATCTTTTAGGCCTCATGATGGACTTAATAATCAATAAAAAGAATCATCCATTGTCAACAAATAATAGGTATTTTCAAATTAAAGTTTAAGTTACAATTCATTAATATTAAATACTCACATTCAGTCCGGTTTCATTAGATATTTGTGTTCTATTAAGACCACTTTTATGCAGCCCAATAATCGTCGCCCCCACCTCAATATTACCTAATATTAGCCTGCATTTTGAGAATAATCAATACCGCTATCTATACCACGCGTCACTAACCAACAACTACAACTAAAACGACAACGGTTAAATATTCATAAAAGTCATGTCTACCTCACAGAAATCTAAATTCTTTATTAAGTTTTTTACGATCTACCTTCTTAACTTTACAAAATGTGTGAACAAAGCGAACAAGATAAAGAATATTATATTTCTGTCCCATTTCTTCCAATCGAGTAAAAACTTGCAAAAAGTCTACATATTCGGCGTGAGATTCGAACTCACGGCTTACTGATTCGCGCATCTATCTGCAGGCACTTAGCCGCTAGGCCACCTTGACTTGTGTTTTACTGTTGAAATTATGAAGTACAATCACTTGTTGACGACAATAATGATAAATGTGTCTATTCTTGAAAATAGAAGGTCGTAAGTCAAACTAAACGTCAAGCTAATGCTTTGTGAGAATGCCTATGGACTTTTGGAGGCCACTGTACATTAGAAACAGCGACCTTCATCGAGACCTCAAGATGGATGCCGTAAACATAGTTATACAGGGTGTAACGGAAAGGGGGTATCAACCCTGAAGGAGGTGAATGTGCTCATGAAACTCAACAACTTTCCCCAAAGAACATAGGTCGAAATATGAAAAAAAAATTTGGCCCTCCCATAGTAAATCAATCAGCTGGTAGTCAGTTTTGTAAGGGAGGGCCAAATTTTTTTTTCATATTTCGACTTATGTTCTTTGGGGAAAGTTGTTGAGTTTCATGAGCACATTCACCTCCTTCAGGGTTGATACCCCCTTTCCGTTACACCCTGTATAAGGTGTTAAAAAATTAACCTTACAAACTTTAAGAGGTGCTTTAGAGTCTAAAACACCTCTTAAAAAGTTGTTCAGTTTGATGGTCTAAAGTTTAGACCATCAAACTAAACAACTTTCACTATGGGACCTAACCTGAAATCGCGAAAAAAAATCTGCTGTTCCCTACATTTATGTTCGTACGAGTCGTCAAAATGTAGGGATAAGCTGATTTTTTTTTGTGATTTCAGAGTTGGTCCCATAGTGAAAGTTGTTCAGTTCGATGGTCTAAAGCACCTCTTAAAGTTTGTAAGGTTAATTTTTTAACACCTTATTGTATAAATATGCAGAAGCTCATGACAGCGGACTTCATCATCACGTGAATGTCGAGGCGATCCAACTCCTTGACAACACTGAATTAGTGCGAAGACTAAAAAGTGTAAAACCTTTTGAGTTAGTTTAGTGCAGTGTGAGTGAACTTAAACTGTAATGCAAGTGCTGAATCTTATAAAGAACACGGCGTGAATCAAGAGTCTTTGACTTTCAGTGAATAAAAATGACGTTATTGGAAGATTTCTTAATTTTCTAGTGACTTAGCAGTTTTAAGTTATACAACGTGTATCGTTAAATGCGCAAAACCTGAAAATAGCTTGATCAGAATAACGAGCAGAATTAATTGAATCACTTTTTAACATAGGTCACGTTTTTCAAAAAATCTTCATTAAAAACGTTGCCGTGTCTATTTATTAATAGGTCAAGCAAGCCAACGTCAGCGCGGCGCAGCGGCCCGGTGACGACTCCTCCCTCGGTAAAGCGTCGTCGCAGACGCAAGAAACGATCAGAATGGCCAGTAAAACTAAAACAGCACATAAAACCTTTACAATTTTTTTAATGACTTATTTTCTCTCTGAAATAGGTCAATTGAATTAAAAATCAGTTGGGGTGTCTGAGGTTTTGCGCATTTAACGTTACACGTTGTATTTAAGTTACTTATTAATTAATAGGTTAGATTGTAATGTAAATAAAGTATCACAAATTGTGCTACTTTATAAAAGCGGAAAAAAAAATATTTGGTCTTTGTTCCCCTTTTCAGGGCGAAGACCCTTTTCTTCCATTTTATATTTAACTGCGTCCTATGCTAATATTGAGCCAATCTTTTCGTTGCTCATATTGATTCGGCTAAACGAAATTTTCTTCAGGGATTTTGCTATATTTTATTGGACACTTCTTGAGCCGAATTTCTGGGTTTCTTATATGAAATCTGTTGTTAACCCTCATATATAATGAGTTATAACTTATATTATTAATTATCTAGTTATTTCAATCATGTTGTCACAACGAATTTACAGTTATTGGAAAGCCAGTTCATTCAGAGTGAATGTGATCAATGAAAATACATATAGTTCGTCAAATCGTTGAGCTCCTTATGTTGAGCTGCACGATTACTGAACAATGCCTGCACTGACTGGACAGGTCCACTCAATCTGTGTGGTTCTTCACAGGTGAATAATTAGTAAGTAGAAAAAAAAAAGGATGGAGTAGTGGTAACGATCACCAGCCAGTCGATTCTGTAAAAATCTCACCGTGAAAACTTGCGTGGACTGAGCTGTCAGTGTCATCTCACTGATGCTAGGGATTGACTAAGCAAGCATTTGCAATCATAATCGAGATTTAAGTAATCTTGTTTTTGCTAATTCTATTGATATTTTATATAATTTCAAAGCTAGTATTTTAGTTGCTAAAACATGGCTATATAAGGACTAGTCTAGGAAAAAAAGAAAAACAACATTGAGAATCTGACTAAGGTTGTGTTTTGCTATTTTATTTTAAGACCCCACAAAATAGTAATGTTTTGGCAACAAAAATATTGGCTTTGAAATTATATAAAATGATAAATCGAATTAGCAAAAAAAAAATATATACAGCGTGTAACGGAAGGGGGGTATCAACCCTGAAGGAGGTGAATGTGCTCATGAAACTCAACAACTTTCCTCAAAGAACATAGGTCGAAATATGAAAAAAAAATTTGGCCCTCCCTTACAAAACTGACTACCAGCTGATTGATTTACTATGGGAGGGCCAAATTTTTTTTTCATATTTCGACCTATGTTCTTTGGGGAAAGTTGTTGAGTTTCATGAGCACATTCACCTCCTTCAGGGTTGATACCCCCTTTCCGTTACACGCTGTATAGGTAACTAAAATCTCGATTATGATTATAAATGTATGCTTGGTCAATCCCTAGTATCAGGTGGGATGACACTGACAGCTCACTCCACGCTCAGTTCACCCAAGATTTCACGGTGACATGGTTAGAGAATCACACTGCAGTTGTAGGTCGTAGGTTCGAACCCAGACACGCACTTTACTTTGTGTTAATTATTTCTTCACCACTGTTCTCAAAACGGTGAAGGAAAACATCGTGAGGAAACCGGCATGTCCTAGTATCAAAAATTCGAAGACGTGACATCTACCAACCCGCACTGGGCCCGCGTGGTGGATTACGGCCCACTCCTTCCCAAAGAGAGGAGGCCTGTGTCCCCGCAGTGGGCACGTAATAGGCTTTTTATGCTTATGCGAAGATATTTGTAACCTTCGAGGTATTGAACAAAAATGTAGGTACGGTATTAATGCAATGCTAATTGGCGTAGAAGTTTTACCCAACTACTCGTATTTTGACATCCTAATTTTGAATTATAATTTGACATCCTAATCCAATTGTAATATTGACACTGTATATAATTGTACAATACTTGACATCTATTCTTACTTTTTACCCGACTACAGTCGGTTATTGATATGCTTGACACTTAAATCATAGTTTGACATCTTTGGTAAACTGAGTGTGTTTTATGATATTATTTTTAACTGCCACATCTGGAAACCTGTAATTTTAATATGTAATTTATGTAATAATACCTAATTTTAATTCGTAATTTATTATTTATATGTACCAAACATTTGCACGCCACAACTGGCAGAATGTGATGATACCACTGACTTATCCTAAGACCATAATTATGTACCATATTCTGACAAATAAATGATTATTATTATTATTATTTGTGGTCGACTTCCAGCTTCACCAGCCAAATATAGCATAACTCCTTTCTTTATTTTCTAGCCTAGATAAACGATTCGTAAGTAAAGTTACCGATGGTTTTCGCCATTGTCGGTAGAATATAGGAACCCGGTAACACAATGCCAACGGCAGCAAGACTTTGTAAAAGTCTCGAGAGCTCATTAAGCAGTTCTTAGATCCGGTTGCGGGCAATATGGCGGCAGCGTTATTTCCGGTGCAGCTCAGTCGACGTCTGAGTGCCATCCGGGGCGGACGTGTTCTACTTTGTGATGATATTGCGATTTTATTGAATTTCACTTTTATTATGGTGTTAATTATTTTTATATTTTGTCTTCTTTAATGATAGCTTTTTTGGGGGTACAATTTATGATTACTGGCAGCTCATTATTTCTGATTAGTACTATAGTCATTTTAACCTGGCTGGCTTTCTCATCCAACCTTCTCCAATACATGATAAGTTATTGTCATATTTTAGAGTTAAACAGTATTCCGTATTTTAGAATAGAAAGAAACCTGGAGAGTCAGCTCAGATAACTGACAGTCTTGATATTCCATAGTAAAAGAATAATTATTCTATCTTAACAAGTACGTGTTTTATTGTAGTAGCTTAGAGTACGAAGATGCCAAGGAGACTTCTGTAGTCTCCTACGACCATAAATGGTGTGGCTACCTATACAACGTGTAACGTTAAATGCGCAAAACCTGAAAATAGTTTGATCAGAATAACGAGCAGAATTGATTGAACCACTTTTTAATATAGGTCACATTTTTCATAAAATCTTCATTCAAAACGTTGCCGTGTCTATTTATTAATAGGTCAAGCAACCCAATGCGAGCGCGGCGCAGCGGCCCGGTGACGACTCCTCCCTCGATAAAGCGTCGTCACAGACGCAAGAAACGATCAGAATGGCCAGTAAAACTAAAATAGCACATAAAACCTTTACAATTTTTTATTGACTTATTTTCTCTCTGAAATAGGTCAATTGAATTAAAAATCAGTTGGGGTGTCTGAGGTTTTGCGCATTTAACGTTACACGTTGTATTTATATTCTAAGTAATACGCTAACGGATTGTTCATTGCAATAATGTCAAAAATAGAAATAATTAGAGCAGTCTGCTGTCCATACTGTAGACATAATAATTCATTGACCAACATTATCAATTTATGAGTTATTTTAGAATGGGAAATAAAAACATGGTTGACAATCGCATTAGGTATCCTCCGTTCTCTCAAAGCTCCACTGACATACATTAAAGACCCTCACGTATGAACGAAGCTCAAAATAATTAGTTTAAGTAATTATAACATCAAAGAGCCTCCCGCCGGAAGTGCCTCCATCTTGTGCAGCCGCGGAATGGCGGCCGGAAGTCGAGAATGGATCCTTAATTGGCGGGATACTGTTGGGGTTTTTGGATGTACTTATTTATTATTTTATGATATTAATTTGTTTGTGTCTTTAATGTAGGAAAAGCGGATATTTTTATGCTTTCCCTGAACCATCGTTTTGAGTGTTTTGAGGTCTGAATAATTTTGGAGTCAAACATTAATCTCTTGCCCTTGTTCGAATTTATTTGATCGGCGCAACATGCCTTTTTTTTCATCCTTCTCTATTAGTCGTCATTTCGCTAACCGCTCCCTTTGTAACCACCATCTTTGACACAGGCCATCCACCGTTTCTTTGGTTCACCCTTAGATACTCGTATAACAATACACGGAGGGAAAAAAATCTTAGAAAACTTACTGTGCTGTCTCATAATATGACTGCATTGGAGTGGTAATGGAAAAAATACCATGTTAGCACAGTAAAAATTCTTATGCTGTACAGTAAAATTTATTGGACAAATAGTGAATTTTTCCCAATCTCACTCAGAAAATTTCCTGTAGATGTCACTTGCACTCACTTTACAATGACGAGCACAGTAAATTTTCTGAGTGAGATTGGGAAAAGTTCTCTCCGTGTGCTCAAAACTTTCCTTTAATGACCTTTTCCTCATTCCTCCACTTCACATGATTATGGAATAAAACCTATCTATTATCAAAATTATGTTATAAGTATGTCTAATTTTTTTTTTTATAGATTAGTACAAAAAAATCTGGTATTGGTAGTATTCTATTGATATTCTGGTTGCCAAATATGTGTAGGAAAGTCGTCCCAGTAAAATAGAAACTTTTGAAAACAATAATTCATTTCAAGGTTGGATTTAATCCGTGGAGATTTCTGTAAGCCATAAAAATAAGTTCCTTTCTCGAACGGGTACCCAAGTCCAGGATGATCGCGAAAAACCAATCGAATATTCATAATAGGAATCTTTACAATAATCCCTAAAGTGTGCACCAAGCTTAAGTCAGCCATTTTGAAATAAAAACGCGGGAGAGTTGCAAATGGCGGCTGCTGGCTTTTGTTGAAAGTAGCTGAGCATAAAGTACTCAAGTTTCTCTTTGTGAAGCTATGCGAAGTAAAAGAAATGTATTTAGGCGCTTTGGTAAAGACGATGCAGTATTTTTAAGTTCTGTATTTCATTGGGGTACCTATGTAAGTATATAAGGTATATATATCTATTCATACAGGAAATATTTTAATAGAAACATACGTGGTAACGAAGCCATAGCAAAGCATTCTTTTTTATCCGTAATTATTATAATTTAAAGATTGCTTGAGATTTTTTGCATAAAACCTTTACTCTGCTTCAATGACAGTAAATACGAAACGAACGAAGGTAGACACTAGCGTATTGGATGTGAAAAAATACGAAGAAGACTGTATTGTGTCAAGTAATTTGAATTATTACATTTTTTAAATAATACACTTATATTTTTTTTTTTCGGGTTCTATGGTTTTTTGACCACCTATATATCTTAAAATATACCCTGTAGGAATTGATAAATCTTATATGTATGGTAACGAATAAAATACATTCTCTCTTGAGGAGACACACACATTTTGATTAGATTATTAAAATAATTATTGAATGGAAATTCTGCCTATATTAAATAATGTCTCAATGAAGGGCAATTGCATTTCTTATTTATTTTATTATTTATGGACACACAATAAAATACAGAGGGATATGACATAATTATAATTTGAGTCCAAAGGTACTGCTTATTTCTTTAAAAAAATCTTCCAGCAGACCTGCGAAAGGAGAAGTAAAAAAGAAATGTAGACAATAGTGTGTGAGAACATGAAGAGAAAAATATGAATGTGTGAAGTCTAAAAGTAACATATTAATAATAGAATCATCTGCCTAGCCTTTTCCCAACTATGTTGGGGTCGGATTCCAGTCTAACCGGATGCAGCTGAATACCAGTATTTTACATGGAGCGACTGCCTATCTGACCTCCACAACCCAGTTACTGGGTAATACAATACCCCTAGGTAAGACTGGTTGTCAGACTCGGGCTTCTGACTACCCGTAACGACTGTCAAAGATCTACGAATGACAGCTGGGACCGACGGCTTAACGTGCTTTCCGAGGCACGGAGGAGTCCCGGTATGTAAAGATGGTCACCCATCCACAGACCAACCGCGGCAAGCGTAGCTTAACCTGATCGATCGACCCGTGCGGCTGTTACTATTTAGCCACGGGCACGGGCGGCATTATCACTACATAGTATAAAACAAAGTCGCTTCCCTGTCTGTCTGTCCCTATATATGCTTAGATCTATAAAAGTTTTGATGCGGTTTTTTTTAATAGATAGAATGATTCAAGAGGAAGGTTTTTATCTATAATACATGCACAATATAGTAGAGAAACACTGATAATTTTAGAGGTTTCTAATGTGATGTCGTAAATAAACATTTTTTTGCGCTTACATTGTAAACGCTGGCTGAACCCGTCGAGACAGATCAAAATAATGTAGTACAGTATTGTACACCTTAAAAAGGTCTACAAAAAATTCCGCCATGGTATATGTCTATCTCTTAGGGATAACCCACAATAACCATTTCTTATCCTATACTTTTTACGAGAAATAGTGGCTCTAAAATTATCAGTTTCTCCATTGCACCCGTGCGAAGCCGGGGCGGGTCGCTAGTAATCCATAATTAAAAAAAAAAGAAAAAAAATTGTTTCAAATAGTGGCGCGTATTATATTAGTACCAAAAAGTACCACTTCGTACGTACCCATCCAATTATGCGAAGTAAAGTGTGTCCGTACTAAAAGTGTCATTTTCCCATCGCACCCCCTAAAACACGGTCCCCGTGGGTTTCTCCGTGACATACAGACGGAGGCATATCTTCACGATATATAATTTATAGGCATTTCATTTTCTTTTGGAAAAGGGACCCTTTGAAGGGTGTTTACCCGACTTGTGTTGGGAAATTGGGGTGCTGTGTTTTACACGCAGTACACAATTTGAAAAAAGTCGTTTAAAACAGAAAAAAACAGACTATAGGCTGTTCCAAAAGTATTTAACCTTTTGAATGTCAATTTACACAGTTCGACATAAGCAATTGTCTTTCTATTGTGTCTCTAATTACGGCATTCGATGAGTTAATGAAAATGTAAACAAATGGATCAGAAAACGTACCCCTGGATGCCAATTTGTACTACTACTTACAAGTTGAGTGCTTGATTTGATTATTTTATACTTAATCCCGAAATTGAAATTTTAAATCACATACTTATTAAAATATTATAGAACTACAACCAGTCTTCCCAAGGGGTATCGTGTTACCCGTAACTGGGTTGTGGAGATCAGATAAGCAGTCGCTCCATATAAAATACTGGTGTTCAGCTGCATCCGGTTAGACTGGAAGCCGACCCCAACATAGTTGGGAAAAGGCTAGGGCAGCACTGCGCCCGAGCGAGCACGAGCGAGCCCGAGCGAACCTTACTGCAGGCGGTCGTTGGCACGTGGCTCCGGGGCCCGACGGGATCCACGGCTGCGTGTTGGCCCTCGCTCTGAAGGAGCTTGAGCCCCAACTGAGAGGACTCTACACAGCGTGCCTGGAGCAGGGCCAGTTTCCCACTTTGTGGAAATCTGGTCGTCTGGTCCTGCTCAGGAAGGCGGGGCGCCCTGCGGACTCGGCGTCCGCGTACCGGCCCATAGTGCTGCTAGACGAGGTGGGTAAGCTGTTTGAGCGGATTATCGCAGCCCGCCTCGTCGGCCACTTGTGCAGAGAGGGGCCGGACCTGGACGAGAGCCAGTTCGGCTTTCGGCATGGGCGCTCTACCATACACGCTGTGTCACGGGTGAGAGTCCTGGCGGAGGAAGCGGTGTCCCGGGGTGGGGTGATGTTGGCGGTGTCCTTGGACATTTCCAACGCCTTCAACACCCTGCCCTGGAGTTGTATTCGGGAGGCACTGCGGTATCACCGGGTGCCTCCCTACCTACGCCGCATAGTTGGGGCTTATTTGTCCGAGAGGTGTGTCACCTACGTGGGACGTGATGGCGGAAACCAGCACCGCATGTCGTGCGGTGTTCCACAGGGCTCGGTCCTGGGCCCGCTCCTGTGGAACATCGGGTACGACTGGGTGCTGAGGGGCGAGCTCCAACCGGGCGTGGACCTGACGTGTTATGCCGATGACACGCTGGTCACTGCCCGGGGGAGCTCGCACAGGGAGGCAGCGTTGCTGGCGACGGCTGCGGTCTCACAGGTGGTGGGCCGCATACGTCGCCTAGGCCTGGAGGTGGCCCTCAACAAGTCGGAGGCCATGGTGTTTCATGGCCCCCGGCGGGCGCCGCCGCCCGGCTCACACATCGTGGTCGGGGGGGCTCGGATTGCTGTCGAGTCCACCATGAAGTACCTGGGATTGGTGCTCGACAGCCGGTGGAATTTCGAGCCCCACTTCCGGCGGCTGGCGCCCAAGTTGTTGGGCGCTGCTGGGGCGCTGTCAACGCTGCTTCCTAATCTGGGGGGCCCGAGCGCCGCCTGTAGGCGGCTCTACGTGGGGATCGTGCGATCCATGGCCCTGTACGGGGCCCCGGTGTGGGCTTCTGACCTGACGGCCGGCAGCATTGCGGTTTTACGAAAACCGCAAAGAGCGATGGCCGTCAGAGTCATCAGGGGGTATCGCACGATCTCCTACGAGGCGGCTTGCGTACTGGCCGGATCCCCGCCCTGGGACCTCGAGGCGAAAGTACTCGCGTCACTGTATCGGTGGCGCGAGGAAATGAGGGCGCGGGGCGAGCGACCGATGCAGCGACACTGGGAGCTGCGTCGGTCTCAGCTCCGCGAGGTCCTGGTGGCGGAATGGCGGGACAGGCTTTTGCGCCCTACCGCCGGCCTCGTCACCATCGAGGCGGTCCGGCCGGTGCTCGAGCGCTGGCTCGGGAGGAGGCACGGCTCCCTGTCGTTTCGTGCGACGCAGGTGCTCTCGGGGCATGGTTGCTTCGGGAAGTACCTGTGTCGCATAAACAGGGAGCCGGACGCCCGGTGTCACCACTGCGTCGACTGCCGGGAGGACACGGCGCGGCACACGCTGGCAGAGTGTGCCGCTTGGGAGGAGCCGCGCCGTGCCCTCATCTCAGGAGTAGGCAGTGACCTATCGCTGCCGGCCGTGGTCGAGTCTATGGTCGGCGGCGAGGAGTCCTGGGACGCGGTGGTTTCCTTCTGCGAAACAGTCGTCTCGCAGAAGGAGGCTGCGGAAAGGGAGAGGGAGATCTCGTCCCCTCACCCCGCCCGCAGCAGACGCACCGGGCGTCGGCGGAGGGCGGACAACGCCCTCTTCCAGCCCCCCTAAATGGGTCCAGGGGCGACGGACTTGGGGACGTCCGTCGTCCCCCACACATCTGGACCCGAGGCGGCGGCGCGTAGTGTTCCACGCGCGCCCCTCTTAGACGTCGCGGGGGGAGTTTAACACCTCACTCCCCCCCTGACACGAGGAGAGGCCCGCTGGAGCGGGCCAGCACCAGCCGGGGGTTGCGGAAGTATCGCTCGTTCCCGCGACCCCCGGCGTAGGTGAGAGAGGGAACACCGGGGTGGTTTTTAGTCAGTAAGAGTCTGACAGACCCCGCCGCCCGCCCCAGGGCGGCGGAAATCCATGAGGATTTTCCACCCCGAAACAAAAAAAAAAAAAAAAGATTGATTTGAGCCTCCCTGAATGGATATCGTTAACTGTACGCGGGACGCAACCTGGACAGTTAGCCGTGGGGTCGAATTGGTAATGGTACCAACTTGCTGACTGGTTAATATTTTAACTACGGCATCAGCTATTCTCTCCTAGAAGAACGGTGGCCGCTACATAACGGCCGCAGTGACGGTGGTCAGGAAAACTATGGCAGCGGGGTTTGACTTTACGGTGTTAAAAAGCGCTCTTTACACCAACTTACTTTCATAAATAACGTTTCAGTAACGAGTCAGAGTAAATGGCAGACGCTAAATAGCGGCCACCGTTTTTCTAGGCAACTATAGCTTTATAGTTCGTTCGTTTTCAAGAGAAGAAGAAGAAAGAAAAACACACGAACATCGACACATCACTTTAAATAAAATTGTGCATTCTGTTTCTTCTTCGGGAGCCGTATAATATAATTTACGTAAGTGCCCTATAACATTGTATTGACAAACTTTAGGGTGCAAACCTTCATGTTAGAGGGAGAACGTCATTATGTTCAACAAGGATAGAGGACAACCTTTTGAATTTGCATACAAACAGTTGGTTTCATTTTCTTACTAGAATTTTGACCGCCATCTCATAAAACATTGAAGATATAACATGACAGCTCTTTCATCTGCATCATAATAATCCTAACTTGTTCCCAACATGTTGGGGTCGGCTTTGAGTCTAACGGGACTCAGCTGTATTTATTAATTTTTTTTATTTTTTTTTATTTTACCATTTATGTGCACACATATACAACGTGTAACGTTAAACGCGCAAAACCTCAGACATCCCAACTGACTTTTAATTCAATTGACCTATTTCAGAGAGCGTTTTATGTGCTGTTTTAGTTTTATTGGCCATTCTGAACGTTTCTTGCGTATGCGACGACGCTTTATCGAGGGAGAGTCGCCGTCTGCGAAGATTTTTTGAAAAATGTGACCTATATTAAAAAGTGGTTCAATTAATTCTGATCGTTATTCTGATCAAACTATTTTCAGGTTTTGCGCATTTAACGTTACACGTTGTATAAACAGACATGAAAAAACGGAACAGAAAAATAGGTACAAAATTGATGCTTATTTCATAAGAAATCTCTTCCAGCATACCTGCGATAGGACATTAGATAGAGAGATGTAGACACCGTGTGAAAGATAAAGCAGACAAAAATACATAAAATCGTAATCAATAATTCCGTGGCTGGCGTGAATATGTTGACATGTCTAAAATTGCAATTTGTCAGGGCGCCCATTTTAACCCTTAAATGCATGATTTATTATATCGTATTGCAAAAAACGCATATTGTATAGGTATTTATCTATAGAATTTAAAAAAAATAAATATATAATTATATCATAATATTAATATTCATAGAGTAAATGTATTGTTTTGACAAAAAGAGGTGCGTTCAGAAACTCACAGCTATCACATTCTTAAAAAAATTAAATGACTTACTTTGTTGCCATATGGCAACATTATGCATTTAAGGGTTAAAGTTTTGACGTCTCCTGGTACTATATCGGTAAATTAGTTTAACATGTGTGTGTTTAAGTTGTTCTAAAGGTTATTTTGTTCTATCTTTTGAATGATAACAATAACTAACATGTGAATTGCTAATTTGACATGTGGTTTTGTTAAGTTAGACACGTAAAAATACGAGATGTCAACAGGGCTCAATTCTTGGCCCATTTTTATTCCCCCAGGGCTCAATTCTTGGCCCATTTTTATTTCTTATTTATATAAATGACTTGCCTTACCTCATAAGGGACGAACATGATATAGTGTTGTTTGCAGATGACACTTCACTTTTATTTAAACTCAAACGTCAGCAGCTGGTTACTGACAATATAAATAGTGCCCTCGCAAAAGTAGTTAACTGGTTTAATGTTAATAACCTACATCTTAACGAAAAAAAAACGAAATGTATTAAGTTTACGATACCAAATGTTAGACAAGTAGAAACTAGTGTTCTTATAAAGGGTGATGAGTTAAAACCCGAAAATACCACAGTATTCTTAGGCATAACTTTGGATGCCAAGCTTCAATGGGGCCCCCATATAGATAAATTGTCAAAAAAGCTTAGCTCTGCAGCATACGCCGTTAGGAAAGTTCGTGACTTAACTGATTTAGAGACAGCCCGTTTAGTTTAGTTATTTTCATAGTGTGATGTCATACGGTATTCTGTTGTGGGGAAATGCCGCCGATATTCAGACAATTTTTATTTTACAAAAAAGGGCAATTCGTTCGATTTATAAATTAAGTCCCAGACACTCCCTCAGAGACAAATTTAAAGGGATTAATATAATGACTGTGCCTTCTCAGTACATTTATGATAATCTTTTGTATGCACATAAAAATATTAATCTGTTTAAAAAATACAGTGATATCCATAATATTAATACTAGGAACAAACACAAATATGTTGTTCCTACAACAAGGCTTAAGAAAATAGGTGGCTCGTTTAGATGCCAATGTATACATTTTTATAATAAACTTCCTAGCCACATTCAAGAACTAAGCATTAATAAATTCAAAACTTTCATAAAGCTAAAACTATGCCAGAAAGCCTATTATACTGTAAAAGACTATATTGAGGACAAAAAAGCTTGGGATTGAGCTGCTCCAATAGGTCTAGACAGTGAATGTTGTTTATTTATTATTTTGCTGATTTACACTTTGGTTTTTTTTTTTTTTTTCTTTCTTTCTAAATATCTATTTATATACATAATGACATGAACATTTACTGTTTAAAGTCTTATATTATTTTAATTATTGTGAATGTGAGGACTATGTGGGTCATTGTTTCCGTTTTAATCATGGTCTGGCAGTTTGAGTGGTGTATGCGGTCTACACAAATGTCCTGTCCCTGGTATTGCTCGTCGAATCGTTGAGCTCCTTAAGTTCTGAGTTGAGCTGCACGGTTACTGACGAATGCGTGCACTGACTGCACAGGTCCACTCAGTGTGGTTCTTTCCTCAAAAGACCACTTCAGACACCAATCTACATGGTCCTCAAAGATTATATCCGGATTTTTATATACACATTGACATTGATGAATTTTATATAAACAATGACATGGATATTTACTTTGTAAAGTATCTTATTTTTATTATTATTACTGTGAGTGTGAAGACTATGTGGGTCATTTCTTTTTTTCGGTTTTCCTTCTTAGTTAGTTTTAATCATGATCTGGCAGTTTGAGTCATTTATGCGGCCTACCCAAATGTCCTTTCATTGGTATTGTTCGTCGAATCGTAAGGCTCCTCAAGTTCTGAGTTGAGCTGCACGATTTTTGACAAATGCGTGCACTGACTGGACAGGTCCGCTCAATCTGTGTGGTTCTTTACTCAAAAGACCATTTCAGACACTAATCTACATGGTCTTCACATTATCTGACCAAGATTATGTCTGGACTTTAAAAGAGACTGTGACCTCTGAGTTTGTTTCGGCCTTTCTTCTCAGAGTAGTCAGATAGGAAACGCCGACCTCATCTAGTTTAAAAAAATATGATTGACATGTAAAAGTGTTTGTACAAACCTACTTACAGAAAATAAATCATTTATCATTTATCATTTATCACCAAAGTCGATTGCTCCAAAACTTATGTATATTTGGAACTGTCAATTTTTTTCATATAAATTCCTACTGCGTAGGATGTAATAAGCCAATAAAAACAAAAACATATAAGTCGACATGTCAATGTGTTCACGCCAGCCACGGAATTATTCACTTAATAAAACTAAACAATTTACATGGATCGACTGATTATCTGACCTCCACAACCCTGTAACTGGGTAACACAATACTAAACCCGCAACCTAGTCCTTTCAAAGAGGGTTTGTAAATCTTTGGGCCATATTCATACCTTAAATCGAAAGAAACTCTGTCAGTATGTTACTTTTCACACTTAAACCACTGAAAGAATTTCGATAAAATTTGACACATAAGTAGACCTTAGCTTAGCCTGGGTTAGGACATTGATTACTTTTGATGTGAAACATCTATAGCCGCACGTAAAACGGATTTCTGGCGTGGCGACGCATGCTGTGGCGACGCGTCGCCACTACGCGCGCAGTACTGCGCAGGATTTGAAATAAAGTCTTAAATTTTTGTATTTAATGAAAATAAATGTTTATTAAACAAACAGTCATCATTTTGTGGAAAAAAATCGTAGTATTTTATTTTATCATTATGCCATATTTATTGGGTTGGCAAATAAATACTGAAACACTTTTATGTTTTGAAAGTTTAAAAATATTTAACTACAAGAAAATACTAGTAAATTGTAGAACGTTCTGGAACGTATCGGCTGAGGGGTATATAAACGCGCACGGTTCCGCATTAAAGCATTAGTGATCAAAATGAAGGAAAAACAAATTCATCTGTTAATGTTATACGAGTTTAAAAAAAACAACAGCGCACACCAGGCAGCTGAAAACATCAACGCTGCGTTGGGCCAGGGCACCACGCGTTCCCATCGCAAATTTGTTTTTAGCACTTTTGGTGACCGGATTTGAGAGTTACATTCTTTACGAGAACGATACGGGGCACGCTTTTTGGATTCCTCGTGGGGATAACCCGCCAGTTCAGTCAAAGCCGAACCCCCATTGCCGTAAAATTCTTCTTAGCTGTTTCTGGGATGCGCAAGGCATGCTCTTCTGGGAGCTTCTCCACGACAAGCAAACTGTCACCGGGGAGCTCTACGCCGAACAACTGCGTCGCCTTGCCACTGCTATCCAAGAGAAGCGGCCAAGACGCATCGAGGTTCACTTACTACACGACAACGCCCGGCCGCATGTTGCTTCAGTTTCTCGTTGTCAACTGGAACAACTAGGCTGGGACGTGGTACCACACC
Organism: Eremobia ochroleuca; assembly: GCA_949629135.1. Lineage (NCBI taxonomy): Eukaryota > Metazoa > Arthropoda > Insecta > Lepidoptera > Noctuidae > Eremobia > Eremobia ochroleuca. Next base: position 3,313,781 of record OX451413.1, read on the forward strand.
CAGCATATTCTCCAGACCTAGCTCCGTCGGACTACCATCTCTTCCGAGCTCTAAAGTATTTCCTACGCAAAAAAAAAAAAAACTCCGCGATTTTAATGATATTAAATGTAACCTCGATCTATTTTTCAACTCTCAGACTCAGAAGTTTTGGTCCGATGGCATTCAGTCTCTGCCCTTAAGGTGGTCACAACACAAGGTGACTACATTGTAGATTATACGTGATTAATTATTAAATTAAAAAATAAAAATAAAATTGTTTCAAGTGTTTCATTACTTTCTTGCCAACCTGATAGTTCCTATTACAATATGTTCTTTTCTGCATATTACTTTTACAAAATAATGTCGATGTTTCACATCTGCCAGGCGCCCCGTGACGGCTCATACTTTTTTTTTATCTCGGTAGTACGTTCCTCTAGGACATAGAAACGTGGGCGCTAACGGTTAATGTTTGAGACTTTCAGGAGGGCAGTAGAAGACCCAGACGACCGCCGACCTCATCTACATAGTTTTTAGAAATATGATTGATGTGTAAAAGTGTTTGCGCAAACCTACTTCATCATCTGCCTAGCCTTTTCCCAACTATATTGGGCTCGGCTTCCAGTCTAACCGGTTACAGCTGAATACCAGTATTTTACATGGAGCGACTGCCTATCTGACCTCCACAACCCAGTTACTGGGTAATACGATAGCCCTAGGTAAGACTGGTTGTCAGACTCGGGCTTCTGACTACCCGTAACGATTGTCAAAGATCTACGAATGACAGCCGGGACCGACGGCTTAACGTGCTTTCCGAGGCACGGAGGGGTCTCGGTATGTAAAGATGGTCCCCCATCCACAGATCAACCGCGGCCAGCGTCGCTTAACCTGATCGATCGACCTGTGCGGCTGTTATTATTTAGCCACCGGGCCCTCTCCTTGCACAAACCTACTTACGGAAATAAAATCATTTATCAGTTATTATCAGAGAATCACTACAACATAGTATAAAACAAAGTCGCTTCCCTGTCTGTCTGTCCCTATATATGCTTAGATCTTTAAAACTCCGCAACGGATTTTGATGCGGTTTTTTTTTAATAGATAGAGTAATTCAAGAGGAAGGTTTATAAGTATAATACATGCATAATATATCTAGTAGAGAAACACTGATAATTTTAGAGGTTTCTGATGTGATGTCGTAAATAAACACATTTTTTGCGTTTACATTGCAAACGCTGGCTGAATCCTACGAGATAGATCAAAATAATGTACTAAAGTATTGTACACCTTAAAAAGGTCTACAAAAAAAATCCCAATGGCATATGTCTATCTCTTAGGGATAACCCACAATAACGATTTTTTATCCTATACTTTTTACGAGAAATAATGGCTCTAAAATTATCAGTGTTTCTCTACTATATTATGCATGTATTATACATATAAACCTTCCTCTTAAATCACTCTTATCTATAACAAAAAAACCGCATCAAAATCCGTAGCGTAGTTTTCAAGATCTAAGCATACATAGAGACAGACAGACAGCGGGAAGCGACTTTGTTTTATACTATGTGGTCGTGATCAGCATTGCACCCGTGCGAAGCCGGGGCGGGTCGCTAGTATTTTATAATACTCGTATTACATGTTTAAATATAACCGTAGCTTCAGCTATTTCAAATTCGCGACAGATAGTATATAAAAAAAATTGGGACTCTAGAATGAAGAAAAAAAAAAAAAAAGTATTTCAGCCAATATTTCACGAAAATCAGATATTATTTATTTTCGTGTCTTTTTATGGTATAATCAAAGTCACAATTTTAACAAAATGTCATGGCATTTTCTATGGGTTTGTGAAAGCCTTCCTGTGTTTCGCATTGTTATAAAAACAAATTGCCAAGGGGTAGGGAAAAGGGAATCAAAACACCGATGACGTATTCCAGCTGTATTTAGTGTCCTATTGGTATAAAGGTTCAAATCCTGAGTCGAGCAAAAATTTCCATAATATATGTTTTTCTTTTTCTGTATTTTATCATGGAAAAACCCAATGGGGTTTTCCATAACAGATGAGATTTTACAGTATAAATGTTTACTTATACAACGTGTAATGTTAAATGCGCAAAACCTCACACACCCCAACTGATTTTTAATTCAGTTGACCTATTTCAGAGATAAAATAAGTCATTAAAAAAATGTAAAGGTTTTATGTGCTGTTTTAATTTTACTGGCCATTCTGATCGTTTCTTGCGTCTGCGACGACGCTTTATCGAGGGAGGAGTCGTACCCGGGCCGCTGCGCCGCGCTGACGTTGACTTGCTTGACCTATTAATAAATAGACACGGCAACGTTTTTAATGAAGATTTTTTGAAAAATGTGACCTATAATAAAAAGTGGTTCAATTAATTCTGCTCGTTATTCTGATCAAACTATTTTCAGGTTTTGCGCATTTAACGTTACACGTTGTATGTTAAATTAATAAAGCTGCGGAGTTTGTTCGTTTGAACGCGCAAATCTCTGGAAATATCAGATGGATTTGAAAAAATCTTTTTGTACTTGATAGCCCGATTCTTGAGGAAGGGATTGTCACTCTAAGACCCTAGGGATCCGAGCAACGTCAAGGGAAAATGAAGTTAAAGCGCAGGAGGGTGATGTGATGCGACGCTGTGGGTCGGGGGCCGAGGGAGTCTTAAAAAAAGTGTTGTAAAAAAATATATATAAATTATTACTTCTTTCATATTTGCAAAATACATGTAGTTGGGCAAACGTCATCTAAAAATATTTTAAATTTCAAGTTTATAGCATTAGTAGTTCTTGAGATATCCAGCTGTAACAGGCGGACAGACAGACATACTGAGTCGCACCATAAGGGTTCTTTTTTACCATTTTGGTACGGAACCCTAATTAAAGGGAGACTGGGGGGGTGTATATTTTGTAGTTTTTGAAGTATTTTTTTTATATTGTGTATTCTTGTGTTGTTCAATAAAGTATATCATCATCTGTCTAGCCTTTTCCCAACTACGTTGGGGTCGGCTTCCAATCTAACCGGATGCAGCTGAATACCAGTATTTTACATGGAGCGACTGCCTATCTGACCTCCACAACCCAGTTACTGGGTTATACGATACCCCTTGGTAACCTAACTGGTTGTCAAGACTTTCGGGCTACTGACGACCCCTAACGACTGTCAAAGATCCACGAATGACAGCCGGGACCAACGGCTTAACGTGCTTTCCGAGGCATGGAGGGTCTTGGTATGTGAAAATGGTCCTCCATCCAGAGACCAACCGCGGCAAGCGTAGCCTAACCTGATCGATCAACCCGTGCGGCTGTTATTACTTAGCCACAAGCCCCTTCCGATAGGAGAATAGGTCCTGGGTTCGAACCCGATCAATAAAGTACTCGTATCGCTCATCCAATGGATCAACGACGTAATTACGTTTTAGCTATTTTTCAGGAGAACGTTTTAAAAGTTTGAAATTGAAAATATGATATATCATCCAATGATTATGCTAAAATGTTTAATATTTTTATGTATGTTACTTTACTATCAATAATAATTTGTAATAATTTCATGAGAAAACTCAAGAACTGTTAAAAAAACATTTTCGTAATTACGTCGTTGTTCCATTGGATGAGCGATATGTATATAAATAAATAAAGGGAGACCCCCTTTAATGCTTAAATTTTTTATTTTATTTTTTATTATTTGTTGTTATACAATAAACGTGTTTTTTCGGCGTATTTTGCCTTGTGGTACGGAACCCTTCGTGAGCGAGTCCGACTCGCACTTGGTCGGTTTTTTTAGTACAAATATTCAGAATGATAAAAAGCCTATAATCTTCTCCGGGTCCCAGGCTACCCATCTGTCATATTTCATAACGATCGGTTCAGTACCTAGTTTAGGCGTCAAAAGGTAACAGATAAAGAGTTACTTTCGCATTTAATTGAGTATAATTGCCTCATTGGGCGTTGGGCGTTGCTCTCGTTGGTTCCCAGGTCGGGAAAAGTGTTACTTATTTATTTATTTATTAAAACTTTATGCACAAGTAAAAAAGTACTGTACAAAGGTGGACTAAACCCTTAATTGCATGATTTTTACTTCTTAATCAAATTAAATTTATTTGGACGTAACATTAGCTCTATTCATCTGCCGGTGTTGCGGGCGCATCTTGATTACTGTATGTGTTGTCTTTGGTCTCTGGCCCTGACGTCAAGCGCTTGAGTACGAGGCTTTTGGCTACGTTGTATATTTTATGTCTTTTTTATTTTTTATTATTATTTTGTTTTTTATTTGTAGCTTGCGTTTTGTTTGTGCAGAATTAACGTTTTTTCTTTCTTTCTTCTTTCTATAGTAAGGAAAAAATATTAAAAAAAAATATATTCATAAAAATACTTTTTATTTTTTAAATGGCCTCGTGCAAATTTACATCTCTTTATGTAATCAGAACGAATCTACCGGGAACAATATGAGTTGAATATCTCTAACAATTGGGGAATCCCCGTGCTTTGTGGAAACGAAAATATGGCATTGGATTGTTTGATGGTAAATTTACATCACGATGCATTTAAGGGTTAATGCCTGAGGCATTTTCTACCAGTCAACCTTAGGGCGATGCAGAGACAAAATATGGCAGGTGCAACATACGGGATAGATAGAAATTTCTCAGTAGCTGCCCGGCGCACAGTAGGCTGAAATTCAACTTTCATAGACATTTTCATTTAATTTTTTGAATGGCTGTTTTTTTGCATGGATGTGCTTCGGAAGACTAAGTATATGCTTATAAATATAAAATTTACGGAAAAAGATTGCAAACGGCTCACAAAGAATTTTTTTTTGAAAATGTTGTATGGAGTTGACATTAAAATCGACGATAACTCAGCTATCGCACGATTGCGCCTTATTTCCTCGTAGGTGTTTTTACTACCATTTATTTAGGATTTTTTGGCATACTACTTAACCCGGGCACTGGTGCGATTTATTTTTTAAAAATCCTTAAATATTTTTATTTTTTTATTTTTATTTTTATACTATGTTTCGATCTTAGGTAAAGGTTAACATAATATGAAGTACCTAAGTCACGTCTAAATTATAATTGTTCTAATTTCTGTTCACTCTTGGTGAAAGTGGACCTGTGCCCCTGTAGTAAGGACTTTATAGGCTGCTGAGCCAAATAGTAAGAGTCTTAATTATTGAAATGCTAACAAAAATTATATCTTCAATATAAGATTTTATTATATTAAAAGGAGGCAAAAAATATAAACTATTTGAATACATCCTAAAATAAAATATCTTGAAGATATTATTTATTCAATTAATACGTAAATATATAGGAGATGAGACGTCATATTGGGGACATGAGTCTACTACTGGGTATCGCAAATGGGCACATTGACTGTCCCGAACTTGTTGCTAATCTGTCGTTGCGCACGAATCTGATGGGTTTGCGTCAACGACCAATATTGAATGTACCTTTCGCAATGACTAATTATACGCGGAATGTCTTTTCAATAAGAAGTGCACTTGGGTTCAATAGGCTTCCTAGGGACCTTAATGTCGACTTGTTCTGCACCAGTGTGGCGACCTTAAGACGGCTTTTGGCACAGTTATTTTTCAAGGGTGATTAACTTGTCTACACTTTATTTACTAATTATATTAACTTGTATGTACTTTCTATTTTTCTATTTTTTTTATCGACTTTTTCCTTTTTTTTTTTTTTTTTTCTAACTATATGTGGAGGCTTGTAATTAGCTATTTGTTTATATTATATTCTTTATGTAATTGTCTGTTAGTCTGTAAGCCTTCTGTAAAAATAAATAAATAAATAAATATATACGGTGAACATGTATGTAACAAAGAAGGTAATCACGAAATCGGGTATTAACTAGTTGAAGACGTCAATTAGTTAATGCCATAAAATTACTAAACGACTTAAAAATAATTCATATTTTTTTTGCATTAATCGATATTTTTACGTCATCATCAATAATAATAATTACCGGACAATGCAATCTTTTGAGATTTTTAATGCTACCTTCATTATGAAATTAAATGCATTAGCAAACATTAGGAAATTTTCTAATGGGTAGAATATTAGTTACTAATTAGCTAACGACAAGAGTATTAAGTTAACGTTTTGAGGGTAATTAGTAAATTAGGTGCAATCATTTAAGATTTTTAATGCTACCTTTATTATGAAATTATATGAAATACATTAGGAAGTTTTCTAATGGGTAGAATATTAGCTACTAATTAGCTAACGACAAGAGTATTAAGTTAACGTTTTGAGTGTAATTACTAAATTAGGTATGTCTACTTCACCGTATATAAGGAAGTGCAAACCGAATTAATGCAGTTTGATTTACGCATTGAAAGTTAGTACAACATTAATTGATATTTAAACATGGAAAGTATCGTAGCCAATCTGGACTTGTTTGTTATTTTACAAAGTTTAGAAAAAACATGTGATTACAATCTTTTATTCGAGGCTGTAGTATCTCGACTCAATTGCAGCCTAAGTGAAGAAGATCAAATGACTTTACGAGAATTTTGTCGAAGATTTGTAAACTCAGTAGCAAAGCGTTGGAAATCAGCCCACCGAAAGATGGAACTTTTTAGACAAGATTATGGCAGTTGGCTTGAAGCTGAAGTTGACTGGCCTAGCTGTATTAAAGAAAACGTTCCAGAACCTCAAGCATCATCGACAGAACAGGAAGAAGGTGCTAGTGCGTCTATTCCCGAGCCATCAACATCGGTTGGGACTATGACGAAAAGAATACATTTCTAAAATACCTTTTGAAGAGTTGGGATCTAAACAGAAGAAGAGACGGAGTTCTGAATATATAAACAGCGAATCCAGTGAACTTTTACATGCAGCCATATCCAAAATGAAACAAACTGGTCAAGAGAATTTTGCTTCCGTGATAGAACATTTGCTAAAGCACCCAGAAACTGTTGAAATCTTTCACGACCTCATTAAAAAACCACTGACTACGTTCACACCTCAGAAGGCACTTGGTTTATTAATATCACTTCACCTATCAAAGTGGCAATATATGACGTTGAGAGAGTCAGCCATCCGAGAAGGTCTAAAGAATATGTACCCTTCCTATTACCGTATACAGAAAGAAAAACAAGAGTGTTATCCACCTGAACCAAAAAAATATATAACAGTTACTGACTCTTCTGCCAGAATTACACTGCAAGCTATTTTAGATTTAACAGCGAAACGGATTTCAAAAACTTTGCCTGAAAATATTCAAAACAAACAATTGCAGTTGATCAGCAAGTGGGGTTTCGATGGTGCATCAAGCCAGAGCAGATACAAGCAAAAGATGGATTCCGCACATGATGATTCCAGTATATTTATGACTTCATTGGCACCATTGAAAATGACTTGTGAAGGAGCGACAGTATGGGAGAATCCGAAACCCTGCTCGGCAGCATTTTGTCGTCCAGTGCAGTTTACGTTTGTTAAAGAAAGTGAAGCAGTAGTAAAGGAAGAAGAAAAAAGAATAAAGAACGAAATAGAATTTCTAAGACCATCTGTTTGCGAAAGCAATACAATTGACCACAAGCTTATGTTAACTATGGTTGATGGTAAAATATGCACATATCTTTCAGATGCGAAATCTTCAGCAACATGCTATCTTTGTTTAACAAAGCCATCTGAGATGAATAAGTTGACAGAAGTGAAAGTCAAGCCAATATCAGAGAATATGATGGAACTTGGACTTTCTCCACTTCATGCGCGCATAAATATGATGCAGTGCCTCTTGCATATTGCATACAGATTAGATTTCAAGAAGAGCGCTGCTAGAGATGCTGACCAAGAATTGATGAAGCAACGACAGAAGATGATTCAAAACCGGTGGTGCGGCGGCTTATGCCTTGGGGTGAAAATCGAAATTTTCTTAGTGGACTGTATGAGGGGCGGTTCGGTGATACAAATACGTGTTTGGTGGTGTGGGAAATGATGATGGTAGGTACCTGCCTGCTGAGCTATGGTGACACGGTGAGGTTTTCCTTAGCCACGTGGCTGGCGCTTCCAGGATGGCACGTACGGACGAGAATCTGCACTTTTCACAACACACAGACACGCACTTGACAGTTCAATAACAATCCTCGTTCCTTGCGGTGAAATTTGAGTCCTTTTTTCGACTTGGGATTAATTTTGACCCACACGCGTCGATGTCAGTTAAGAACTAGCGGGTTTTTCTTTCGGCAGCGTATGCGCCATTGCGAATCTTCCTTCTCGCTTTCGCTCAGGCATTATAAGGATTGCGGAAGGGAGACGGGAAGCGGAAGGAACTTTATGTTACACAGATACCAATTAGAGTTGCCAGTAATTAGGCATGAAATAGAAAAGTAAATTAAATATGGCGTCAACAACCGGTTTAAAGAGGATCTAAATCTGCTTATTGATGTGGTTAAACAAGGACACGGAACAACCAACGACAGAAACACAGCCAGAAGGTTTTTTGAATTCCCCGATAAAACTGCTGAAATAACGGGGCTGGATATAGAACTTATCCGCAGGTTTGTTGTAATTTTACAGACCATGACATCAGGTGAACATATAAAGGTAGAAAAGTTCAAGGACATACATGGCAAACTGCTGAGAGGTTCGTGTCAATATATGGTTGGTATAATATGCCTGTTACTGTGCACAAGATATTAATACATGGAGCAGAGATTATAGCTCATAACGCAATCGTACCTATTGGGAGTCTTTCTGAGGAGGCATCGGAAGCTCGCAATAAAGATTTCAGAAGACTAAGAGAGCACCATTCCCGCAAAAAGAGCAGAGTATGTTCGAACGAGGACATTTTCAATTTCCTTCTCCTTTATTCAGATCCACTTATTTCAGCGACAAGGCCTACTATGGATGCAAAAAAGAAAAAAGCCTTGTTTGAAGAAGTATGGGATTTATTAAATATTCAAGAACCAGACAATCAAATAGAGTTCTGCGATATCACTAATTTGGATCCTGAATCGTCAGATTCTGATTCTATCAGTAGTGATGATGACTCGGAGTAGATAATTAAGTGCTTTATCCATTATTTAATTCTTTTTAAAATAATTTTATTTTATATAATTCTTTTTCATTATCTTTTAATTTATAATAATATATAATAATAAGTATTTCCATTAGATCTTTTTTTTTAAACTTTTTTATTGATCATTAAATGTTATATTCAAGATATAATTTTATTGTTACATATATTCAAATTGTTTATATTTTGTTTGCATTTTAATATAATAAAATCTTATATTCAAGATATACTTTTATTTAATGATATATTCAAACAGTTTATAGTTTTTGTTAGCATTTCTATGGTTAGAGTCTTTCTATTCGTCAGCAGCCTTTATTTAAATCTTTATTTTAAATAAGATGTTAGTATACAAATACAAACGTGATCATGTCGTCCTCGTAATGCTATCAATACTAACTAATTTATTATTAAAGGGCACAGGCCTACTATCACAGAGATTGAACAGTAAATTATTCAATGAACCATTATAAAAAAACTACCAAGACTTTAGTCCCCAATTTATCTGTCATTGATCTAGACGTGACTTAGGTACTTCATATTACGTTAACCTTTACCTAAGATCGAAACATAGTATAAAAATAAAAATAAAAAAATAAAAATATTTAAGGATTTTTAAAAAATAAATCGCACCAGTGCCCGGGTTAAGTAGTATGCCAAAAAATCCTAAATAAATGGTAGTAAAAACACCTACGAGGAAATAAGGCGCAATCGTGCGATAGCTGAGTTATCGTCGATTTTAATGTCAACTCCATACAACATTTTCAAAAAAAAAATCTTTGTGAGCCGTTTGCAATCTTTTTCCGTAAATTTTATATTTATAAGCATATACTTAGTCTTCCGAAGCACATCCATGCAAAAAACAGCCATTCAAAAAATTAAATGAAAATGTCTATGAAAGTTCATTTTCGGCCCACTGTGCGGCGTCTGGATTTGTGCCCGGACGAGGGCAAAAGCCTCGCCCCCCTATTACATGGGAACTGTTGAAATGTAGGTGGCACTAAAGGTACAACTGTATTTAACCCTTCGGGGTTTCTTCTAGGTTTTTCGTCTACACTAATATTATAAAGAGGAAAGATTTGATTGTTTGTTTGTATTGAATAGGCTCCGAAACTACTGGACGGATTTGAAAAATTGTTTTACCATTAGAAGCCGACGTTATCCCTGATGAACATAGGCTACTTTTTACCGCGGGAAAATGCTTCATTCCTACGGGAAAACGGGTAATAGGATTTAAGCGGCGGGAATTCCGAATTCTACGCAAACGGAGTTGCGGGCGGATGCTAGTCTATGATAAAGGAATAGAGGAGGTAGTGGCCCAGTGGTAACGGCTCCTACTTACGAGTCGTAGGTCGTAGGTTCGAACCCAGACAAGCTTTTACTTTGTGTAAATAATTTCATCACCACTGTTCTCAAAACGGTGAAGGAAAACATCGTAAGGAAACCGGCATGTCCTAGAACCAAAAATTTGAAGACACGTGGCATCTACCAACCCACACTGGGCCCGCGTGGTGGATTACGGCCCACTCCCTCTCACAGAGAGGAGGCCTGTGTCCCAGCAGTGGGAAAACTATAGGTGCAAACTGTATATGCTACGCGTAGGAGGCGTATGAGAAGAACCTTTGTCCTGTAGCTGGACAAATACAGGCCGATGAAGAAACATTTCTCCTGGGAACCGAACCCTGACCTTTCGACGGCCCTAATGAAGATTTATGTTATCCAAAGTGGCCCTAGGGTCCAGTGGTGCATGTACAGACGCCAGCACATCAAGCTACCCGAAACTGTCAGAATTTCCCAATCAACATTGAACCTTATGCTTTAGCGCTAAAGTTTAAAATCTATTAAAGAAATCTGACAGATTGTAGTAGCGTGATGTGCTGGCGTCTGTACCTATCCTAGAAGGGACATCACTATAACTAGGACAGGAGATAATGAAAAAATTCTATAATAATATCCGTTGGTACAGTCACACTCATATAAATCATTCGCTGTCAGGATGGTAAGAAACGTGCGCCGGCGCTGGGCTAGGGAGGGGACGTTGGGGTATCGATATATCGATAAAACTGTTGCTTGATAAAATCTTAATTCGAATGGTGGTGTTGGTACAGCACCCTAATTGCGTAACACACTATTACTCTCAATTTGAACTATTTTGAAGCATATTGCTAATCCATTGTTCCATATGTTCGAAAAATGTGTCTGCTCAACAACGTAAATATCGCAATGAATGTTGTTGAAATGTCAAAATGAAACCTATTGCTACTGATAATTTTTTTACGCAATTAACCTGCAGCATCGATATAAGGTGTGTTTATGATAAATTAAACAAAGTTTTCTTGATAAACAAATAGGTTTACAATTTACAATTTTAATAACTTTTTATACGGAATGAACAGAGAATTTTTTGCAAGATGAATTTTGAACGAATGAATACAAGAAAGAAAGTTAAGTTGAATGAAGACTACTGAGCGAATGTGTCGTAGACAAGGTGTTTTAATAACATTGTTTCTGGCCAGTCAAGCTGTGTTTTGAAGACTTATTCTGGGTTAGATACTGCGACCAGTTTTAAATGCGAAACTATCGATCCAAATACAGGTAGAAATATCTTCAGGAATAGTGACAATTAAAATATTGAAATCGACAATAAATAAACTGAGGTGAAAATATCGATTACTTTATTAATATCTTTTACTAATCGATTTATTTAGTTTCCGAGTGTAAAATGTTGTTTGATGTAAAAAAAATATTGCGAGTATTTACCATTTAATTGACTAACGTTTTAGAACAAAAACAACTGCAATTCATTTTAAATACTTGTCCATTTAACATTACTTAAACGTAGACAGCCAAACTATAGTATAACTAGTTACAGTAGTGCATTACCCAAATATTTGACAGGCATAAGCGATGTATTTTTTTTACCTTTCTTATTACTTATATAATCTACTTATGTTCTGAACAGACATACTGCAGTCAACTCCGTCTACTTACAACCCGACCCTCCAAACGGTTGCTCTACAAACTTCCGTTGAACTACTGTAAGTAATTCCACTGTAACCAAACGCAAGATCATTACTCAAATGACGTAAACTTCTTATTCCATTTAACTATTTCAAACACACAAACATAAAAATAAGTACGTAGACACTATTCATACGCCACACGCCACTATTTCCAAACAAATAAATAAGAATAACATCACAAAAGGCAGCCAAATCCGATTTACTTCATTACAGCAAAGCTTCCCCACAATGAAACGAACGTGCCTCAACATAGAGCGAGCAAATCATTCATTCCATTCATTCTTTAGTTTTATCGATATAAAAGTGTCGAGCTAATCCCCACACTAGTTAGGTGGACACGTTCAATGAAGCGGTTATTGTTGATCTGTTATTTGAGAGTGTGAAGAATGCATCCGGTTTTACTTGTATAGTAGTTAAAGGATGGAAGCGGTGAGATTTGGTGAATGTAGGTAAGATGTTACGCAGATTATGTAAAGATTATAACTAGTAATAATTGTGATTGTCGTTAATGTGTTGCATTATTTTGACATTAAGCTTATTAACATTACACATTACGACACATATTCTTCATTATATGATTTGCGAGAGATTTATATTTAATTCATTGATAATTTTTATTATTATTACTATTATTATTATTATTTTTTGTTTTAGGCTGATCTGTAACTACATATTAAATTTGACTAGGGCTAATAATAATCGTATCGATAGCTGTATCTATAGTACTATTTAACTCAAACCTAATATGTTGCATGCCGTAAGGTAAAATGTATCGGGACACTTAACAAACATTCCAACTTATATGTATACCTACATTATCAGCAAATAAATGATTTCTTTCTTTCTTTCTTTCTTTCTTTCTTTCTTTCTTTCTAGGTGGCGATCGAAAAAGTCTAGCGTCACTTTATTTATTTAAATACACCAGAAAATACAACACAAAAAAAAATACAACTGTTACTAAAAAAACATACAATGGGCGTCCTTATCGCTTTCTGCGATCTCTTCCAGGCAACCTTGGAATGGACAGTGATTGCGTGGATATAAAAAATGATAAATGATAAATGATAAATGATTTATTTTCTGTAAGTAGGTTTGTACAAACACTTTTACATGTCAATCATAATTTTTTTTTTAAACTAGATGAGGTCGGCGTTTCCTATCTGACTACTCTGAGAAGAAAGGCCGAAACAAACTCAGAGGTCACAGTCTCTTTTAAAGTCCAGACATAATCTTGGTCAGATAATGTGAAGACCATGTAGATTAGTGTCTGAAATGGTCTTTTGAGTAAAGAACCACACAGATTGAGCGGACCTGTCCAGTCAGTGCACGCATTTGTCAAAAATCGTGCAGCTCAACTCAGAACTTGAGGAGCCTTACGATTCGACGAACAATACCAATGAAAGGACATTTGGGTAGGCCGCATAAATGACTCAAACTGCCAGATCATGATTAAAACTAACTAAGAAGGAAAACCGAAAAAAAGAAATGACCCACATAGTCTTCACACTCACAGTAATAATAATAAAAATAAGATACTTTACAAAGTAAATATCCATGTCATTGTTTATATAAAATTCATCAATGTCAATGTGTATATAAAAATCCGGATATAATCTTTGAGGACCATGTAGATTGGTGTCTGAAGTGGTCTTTTGAGGAAAGAACCACACTGAGTGGACCTGTGCAGTCAGTGCACGCATTCGTCAGTAACCGTGCAGCTCAACTCAGAACTTAAGGAGCTCAACGATTCGACGAGCAATACCAGGGACAGGACATTTGTGTAGACCGCATACACCACTCAAACTGCCAGACCATGATTAAAACGGAAACAATGACCCACATAGTCCTCACATTCACAATAATTAAAATAATATAAGACTTTAAACAGTAAATGTTCATGTCATTCTGTATATAAATAGATATTTAGAAAGAAAGAAAAAAAAAAAACCAAAGTGTAAATCAGCAAAATAAAAAATAAACAACATTCACTGTCTAGACCTATTGGAGCAGCTCAATCCCAAGCTTTTTTGTCCTCAATATAGTCTTTTACTGTATAATAGGCTTTCTGGCATAGTTTTAGCTTTATAAAAGATTTGAATTTATTAATGCTTAGTTCTTGAATGTGGCTAGGAAGTTTATTATAAAAATGTATACATTGGCATCTAAACGAGCCACCTATTTTCTTAAGCCTTGTTGTAGGAACAACATATTTGTGTTTGTTCCTAGTATTAATATTATGGATATCACTGTATTTTTTAAACAGATTAATATTTTTATGTGCATACAAAAGATTATCATAAATGTACTGAGAAGGCACAGTCATTATATTAATCCCTTTAAATTTGTCTCTGAGGGAGTGTCTGGGACTTAATTTATAAATCGAACGAATTGCCCTTTTTTGTAAAATAAAAATTGTCTGAATATCGGCGGCATTTCCCCACAACAGAATACCGTATGACATCACACTATGAAAATAACTAAAGTAAACTAAACGGGCTGTCTCTAAATCAGTTAAGTCACGAATTTTCCTAACGGCGTATGCTGCAGAGCTAAGCTTTTTTGACAATTTATCTATATGGGGGCCCCATTGAAGCTTGGCATCCAAAGTTATGCCTAAGAATACTGTGGTATTTTCGGGTTTTAACTCATCACCCTTTATAAGAACACTAGTTTCTACTTGTCTAACATTTGGTATCGTAAACTTAATACATTTCGTTTTTTTTTCGTTAAGAAGTAGGTTATTAACATTAAACCAGTTAACTACTTTTGCGAGGGCACTATTTATATTGTCAGTAACCAGCTGCTGACGTTTGAGTTTAAATAAAAGTGAAGTGTCATCTGCAAACAACACTATATCATGTTCGTCCCTTATGAGGTAAGGCAAGTCATTTATATAAATAAAAAATAAAAATGGGCCAAGAATTGAGCCCTGGGGGACCCCCATTTTTACTACAGATCCGGGTGACCTTTTTCCGTTAACATCAACTCTCTGAATCCTATCACTCAAGTAAGAAGTAAGAAGATCCAGAGAGGCGTTCCGAATTCCGTAGTAGTGAAGTTTCCTGATTAAGGTTTCATGAAGAACACAATCGAATGCCTTGGACAAATCGCAAAAGATGCCCAAAGCATCGCATTTGTCCTCCCATGCATTATAAATATGTCCTAAAAGTTCAACTCCGGCATCAGTAGTTGAACGACCCCTTGTAAAACCGAACTGTTTGTTATGCAGTAATTTATTTTTGTTAAAAAATCTTTGCATTTGGTTTAAAATAAGCTTTTCAAAAATTTTACTAAAGGTAGGTAGTACTGAAATAGGTCTATAATTAGTAGGGTCTGATGTACTACCCGATTTAAACAATGGTATGATTTTACTATGTTTCATAAGATCAGGAAACTCACCACGATCAATACAATTATTAAATATAACAGTTAAAGTAGGTGCTACAATGTTTATAATTGACTTAGCAACATCCACAGAATTACCCCATAGATCTGCAGTCTTTTTAACATTTAACATGTGAAAAGTTTTAATTACATCTGTACAGGTGACATATTGAAAGTGAAATTCAGAATCACCAACTGGAACGTTTTCTTTAAGTAAAGACTCTGCAGCAGTGGGTGACGAGCTTAGAGATTTAGTTGTTGACACGGGAATCTCTGAAAAGAAATTTTCAAAGGCCGCGGCGACTTGAGAATCTGATCTAATTACATTGTCATCAATAGCAAGGCTGTAGTCACTACTTCGGTTGCAAGACCTTCCTGTTTCGCTATTAATGACATTCCAAGTCATTTAAAAAAAAAAAAAAAAAATGGGGTTGTCATTGGTGCAAAATAATGAGTATACTATAATACTTAGATACATAGATTTCAATAAATACGGTTACGGTATTTCAAGTCATACGGTTGTAGGTAAAGCTTTAGTAAACGGTCACATAATAACGGCTGTCCAAATACGGAGCGTTTTTTGACACCTTTATGTCAAATGCCGTGTCTGGGAGTCGAACCGTCGCTCGAGCCCCGTCTCCTGTCCGTCGCACTCTCTGCGCTCAACGCTGTCTTGAACGCTAAGCCTAACTGTGATTATGTTCGAAAATCTTGCCTCTGTTACTTAGAAGTAGAGAAAGTACATGTAAGTGACAGCTATGTGAACAGAACTCAGCATTGCATAAATATGTAAGCGGTCACGCCCTTTATACCTGGAGATTTTTATTTAGGTAGCAAGTTTTTGTTTACGTTTTTAATTATAATTTTTTGCTTGAGTATTGTATTCAATTAAGTATTGTCTAACTGAACAGACAGCTGTGCTGCTGGGGAGTTTGTTGCGCCACTTCTTCTCCCCAGCGAAATCACTAGGAAGTGGTGAAGGGCGGGCGTGCCGGGGGACTGTTTTTGTAATTTTGACGTTCGAAAAGTGCTTATTCGCAGTCTAATTTTATTAAATGACTTTTGATTTAGATTTTTGACACCTACATGTCGATAATTATGTCTCATGGGAACGAGTCTATTGCTTTAACTGGGTACAAATCCAGACTTCGAGCTTCTAGAGTTCCTTGATGAAAAACCCCTATAACACATTGCCCGAACCAGAGATCGAACTAACTACCCCATACTCTTCACTAGGAAACCAAAGATATCTTTAAAAGAAAAAAATACCGCTTTCCTCAACCAATCGGAAACCGATGTATGAAATACGATACCCCTACCAATATAACCCATAGTTTTATTACCAAATAATGTTTCATATTTTCGAAGGAAGCCATTTTCTTGTCGTTCGGGCTACGGAGGGAAGGGGGGAGGGGGGAGTGTGAAGGAAACCTTATAATACACGCATGGCTGACTCGAAGACGCCTTTGTGTTCTTACAGCTGGGGACTGGATTATTGGGCAATATTTAAAACTTTGTTTTGTTATTTGGAGTGGAGAGATGTTTGTGAGTGTCGTTTTACTGTGTTTTAACGTGAAACTGATAAAAAGCAATTTGAACGATTTATAGTATGAAATAAAAACAATTTATGGTTGACAGAAATTGGTCGTAGATATACGTTCCGACCGTTTACGGATACAAAATTTGACGCGTAGATCTACGCTCCGATGTACCAGAGATTAAACAACTGTTACAGGATATTAAAAATTAAAAAATACCTCTTCTTCTTTTCAAACAATTCGGGAAATCGACACGCTAAGGAGAAGAATTCTTGGGCATATTTCATGTTTCTAGACTTGACTGACACTAAAAGACAAGGCACAGTTCATACACTGAATACCAGTCAGTGAATGAATGAATTTAAGATTTTTGCTCAGTAAATACTTGTGTATAATAATAATAATAATAATATTCCACAACTTTCACTCAACGCCATTTAGTCCCAAACTAAGCAGAGCTTGTGCTATGAGTACTAGACAACTGATAAACATAGATATATATTTCTAAATACATATTATAGATAAATTACACCCAGACAAAGAACAAATGATCGTGCTCATCACACAAACATTTGTCCTGGGTAACCACCCACTCACTAGGAAGTGGTGAAGGGCGGGCGTTTTAGGGGACTGTATTTTGTAATTTTGACGTTAGAAAAGTGCTGATTCTCAGCCTAGTTTGAATAAATGACTTTTGATTTTGATTTTGAATCGAACCCACGACCTTGCGTATAGTAGTCAGGGCCACTGACCACTAGACCAACAGGCCTGCCAACACAAAGACACCTTTAATAAAGGTACAGTGTCTAAATAACTATTGTTCCTGTTAAGTGTTTCCTTAACAGGTAATTTTCCTTAACAGTAATCTGATTTTGAGAATTGAGATTACTAAATCTTTTTGATTTTCCTTAAAATAACTAGCCAATATACGTATGTATATATGTATTGTTGTCTGTGATCCAAATGCCGGATGAACTATGAAAAACCTTGGGTAATCGATTTTGTAAACACGTAAATTCCGCGTGTATTGTGTCAATAAACAAACAAACTTAAACAAAACATAGGTAATTAGGTAAAGTCAAGTTAAATTGCACACGAAAACCCAAATAAAATTGAGGTGAGCAACTTTTCCATACATTTTTTCTAGTTAATAACATTAATGGAGCTAGCTGGACCAAAGAAACGCTTCAAAACAAGCCCTCAAAAATAAAACGACCTAAATAAAAGCGGGGTTTGTATCCTCGGCCGACACTGTACGTACTATGCATCTTTTATCCTTCTCACGCTCGACTAGAACTGAAAGCTCTTTCAAAGTTACTCTTTTCAAAAGATATGTATAAAAGATACGGTAATCTTTTTATTTTTACCTTTTTTTAGATGTAGAACAGTAATGTTAAACTATATTTTGTGAACTGATTTAGGTTTTTTAGAGTTACCGACATAGCTTGCAGAGTAAGCAAACTGAAGTGGCAGTGGGCTGGCCATGTCTGTCGAAGGGTGGATGGTCGGTGGAGCAGACGAGTCCTGGAGTGGAGACCGCGTATCGGCAAGCGTGGTGTTCGTCAAAAAACCGACAGTTGGCGGAGCACAGTCGAGCACGAACCAAATGCTCGAAACGCGCTCGTTCGAGGCTCGTAAGTCGGTCCTCACGACACGAATTGGTGCTCGGCTCGTGCTCCGCTCGTGCTCGACTCCTCTAGCGTATTTATGGGATTGCAGTTATTACTTACAATTAGCCAGGAGCCCCTCAAATGCTCTCGCCAAATACATGTATACATACATACACGAATATATTATACATATATGCATAATGCATATGTATATACATACGGGGTGTCCGAAAAGTCATGGATTACCTTTTACCTGCTGATGGGCCACATTGGGATCTACAAATAAAAAAAAAAGGATCTTATTAAAAGTCTTATGGTTTCAGAGTTTTTTGATGTTTAATGAAATTTTGGAAAATCTCTACCTTTGATTAGTTTTTTCCATGTAATTTCAACGAATGAAAACTTTTTCGAGTACAGTTTTTTTTGTTTTCATCTTGAATCATCCTACTATCGATTGAATACAAGAAAGTTACAGATATCATCTTTTAAATACCTAAAATTTAGGTTCAAACTTAAAATTTTCACCAAAAAAAATTTTACCTTATTTTTGATCGGCCCTGGTGACAAAAAAAAATTATTGGTAGGTAATTTTTTTTTATTGATAGATCTCAATGTGGCCCATCAGCAGCTAAAAGGTAATCCATGACTTTCCGGACACCCCGTATATACATACATACTAGAACTACGGAGCTAAAGAAGTTTTCCTTCAGTTTTACTTAACATTCAGTCAAGCAAAGTCGTACGAAATCCACGAGAACCTACTGCCGACAAATTGTTTTGCAGTTTAGCAGGTGTTATATTAAAATAAAACTTTATGAATAAAATAAATAAAAAATAATAATAATATAATTTCGCCGGTAACATAATTAACATTCATAATTAATGCCAGTTCGTGTGCAAGAACGATATCAGGCGTACATATCATTACTTAACACCGGAAGCTGTAACAGACCACCGGAAGCCGCCATCTTGTAACGGATGTGCAGGTTAAATGGATTATTATGTCATTTTAATATTATGTCAGTTAGGTGGTTTGGTCTTCATGCCTCTGTGGGCGAAAAGGTTATTCAGAGGCGTCATAATAAGCATAAATAGTCTATTCAAGTCATTGTATCCAATTCATGGTATGTTTACTTACGAGTAAACGATTATCAACTTTATTTTTGGTAGCATTAAGTTGATTTCAGAATGACAGAGTACTATTGAAAAATTAATAAAAGTGTTTGAAGTTGTTGCGCAAACTGAACCTAATATGAGAGTGTTAAAGTTGATTTTCCAAAAAAAAATATCATTTGTTTACATGTTTGTAAACTAAATCGCAAACACAGTATAGTTTTTTGATGAAAGTATTCAGGTTAGGTTAAGTCATGTTAGGGTTAATGGATCTGTGTTCTGCTGCTCTGAAAAATCAATGAAGTCGAATATAAAAAGGCGCTCTTCTGGTTATAACCGCAAATTAATTCGGATCCAGCCTGTCCCTTGCTGCCCTCCCTCACAGGGGGTGCCCTTAGCGTGTAGTCGCTTAGTTTTTAAGCTTTTTAAGCCCTGTCTGGAGGCCTTAATTTATTGAGGCATCCACAGGCAAGCCCGGTTAAGCTGCCGACAACCTCATAGATTGAATTGCGAGATGCCAATTATAAAAAATTCAAAAAAAAAAATACAACTGCACTCGCAGACGTCTATAAAAGTTAATGAACGATTAATTTAAAGTTTACTCCACGATAAACAAAATGAATCGCGAAAAGTCTCAAATCAGTAAATCTGCTGCCTAATCTCATGTTATTTGCCATGAGATTGGACAGATAATAAAAATGTAGGGTTTTAAAAAAGGTATGGAATACCTATACTTATTCTTAAGTATTCTTTTTTTTGAGCGGATTCACGTTAATGTTTAAAACAAGTAATAAAGTACGTAGGTACTTACAAATAAAACAAATGTTAAAACGACATTCCCAGTTTTTGTTTTTGTTAATTTCTCAATAATTATACAAGGTGTAACTTAAATAACGCACAACCTCTTAAGGGGTCATTGTACTCATCATTATGAACAATTTTTACTATGGGACCAAACATGAAATCGCGAAAAAAAATCAGCTGTTCCCTACATTTATGTTCGTACGAGTCGTCAAAATGTAGGGAACAGCTGATTTTTTTTTCGCGATTTCAGGTTTGGTCCCATAGTAAAAGTTGTTCATAATGATGAGTATAATGACCCCTTAAGAGGTTGTGCGTTATTTGTGTTACACCTTGTATAGTTTTTTTTTTATTTACCACTGTTTTAACTATTATATTTCTGTACAATAAAAGCTTATTTTACGGGGTTGGGTGAGCCTTTCGCGGTGGGACCACACACTAACGAAGCTTATGAGATGGATCAAATCAAGCCAATAATGTGGTTACACCATGAACAAAATTGCAGTTTTTTTTTGGAAAAAAAAAGTGTTTTCTTTTTCTCCAGTCCACTGGAAAAGTGCACCTATATCTTCAATTTTTTTTTTAATAATCTTTTCGCGTTAAGTATTAATCGACTTAAAATCGCACAGATATCGTCAATAAAATCAAAATAAAACATTTACAAGGTTGTATTTTTTGTTGGTAAAACTGTTAAAACTAAACAAAAAAGAAATGTTAAAACATGTTTTTTTTTAGTTAATATCCCTTTTTTATATTATTTACTTAATTATTTTAATTATTATATTTCTGTACAATAAAAGCTTATGTTACGGGGTTGGGTTAGCCCTACGGGTTGGGGGTCACACCGTAGCGAAGCTCATGAGATGGAACAAGCAAATACTGTTAGGCCATGGGGATTTTTATGACGATTTTATAACGTTTTTTATGGGAAAGTTTTCTCTTTTTCATCTGACCAATTTGATTTGCAAGCTTGAATTTTATTGTCTCAATATTTTATTAGAGATTTCGGTCTGTTAAATGTTAGCGATGTATTTTCAGAATTGGCTGAGATTTTTTCTAACCATCTGCCTAGCCCTATCCCAACTACGTTGAAGTCGGCTTCCAGTCTAAGAGGATGCAACTGAATACCAGCAGTACGACTCTGTAACCATCTCACCGTGAAAACTTAGGTGTAGTGAGCGTGGAGTGAGCTGTCAGTGTCATCCCACCTGATACTAGGAATTGACCAAGAATACTTACAATCATAATCGAGATTTTAATAATATGTTTTATGCTAATTCTATTTTGCATAATTTCAAAGCTAGTATTTTAGTTGTCATAACATTACTATTTTGTGGGGTTTTAATGTAGGAAAGAATAGAAAATAAAACAAAGTTGATATTCTAAGTTTCTGTTTTGGTATTTTATTTTAAAATCCCACAAAATAGTAATGTTTTGACAACTAAAATACTGGTTTTGAAATTATATCAAATGATCAATAGAATTAGCATAAAAAAATATTATTAAAATCTCGATTATGATTGTAAATGTTTGCTTACTCTATCCCTAGCGTCAGTGGGATGACACTGACAGCTCACTCCACGCAAGTTTTCACGGTGAAATTTATACAGAGTCGACATGCAGTATTTTACATGGAATGACTGTCTACAAAATCCTCAAAAATCTCAGATACCTCTAGGTGTGTTTTTTTTAACAAGGCATGCATAAAATAATGATCCAGAGGGCTGTTGTGGAAGCTAGGTTTTGGCAGATGTCGCTGGAATCCTTTATGAATCCCTATTAAAAATATAGGTCGCGTGTGTCTATTTGTTCAGCAATAATCCTCCATATTTTTTGGGGTTTATTTTTAGTTTTGATCTTTTTAGTCTCACAAGCTTAGTAAAAGTTGATTTTTTGCTAAAAATTCCGTGCATAAAATCAGTATTCTCGAAAGATCCCGCAAGAAAATTTTCCCACAAAAAAACAAAAACATCGTCATAAAAATGTAAAAAAAAACAGTTTTATTTGTTTTTATTGTTGTTATATGCTAGCGGCGCTGGGTAGAAAATTAAAAAAATTATAATAAAAGTATATAGACACTGAAGAACCCGGTTTTAGGCACAAGCTCATGGGGTTGGGGAGATGAGTGCTGGAACGTTATTAGGTTATGGTGAAGTCAAAATTTTCCTAAAAGGCGGAATATAAAACGTAGTTCTAGCCATTTCCCTAATCAATTCAAATTTATTTGCTTGAAGATGGGTGGCACACATCACCACAAACATTACATGTGATATGTATTACGTATAACAAAAATTCTTGAAGTCATTTATCCTATATGAACAGGTGTGCAAATATCTATTACGATTAAAATATTTCTTACATCACAATTAGAATGTTTTACAGGCAGCATATATGCATAATATGTGAGTGGATCGTCCTAGCGTTCTAGCCCTCTCCAAATTATAGAATATTAGAGAGTAGAATACTCTTTATTATGTACACCATATAAATTACAGACATAAATATAGAAATTTTACAAAGGGTGACAGAATGGGCGGTCTTATCGCTAAGAGCGATCTTTTAAAGACAACCTTTGGATGGATTGAAAAGGGAAGGAGAGACAAATACTGTAGGTAGTCTGTGGTGTACCATTTACACGATACAATGAATACATACATAAAGTATATTATACTAGCAATAATTAGCTACTGGTCGCTTTGAAGGGCCGTATTCTAGAAATATATAATAATATACTGATCTAAATAAATATATACACTACCGGTCAAAAGTTTTTGCCCACCCTATAGTTTGTGTGATACACAACAAATAAAAACAATACGATTGATTTTGATATTTATATTTTAAAGAACATTTATAGATAAGAATGTAGTGATAATAAAATTAAAGTCTGTAATTGTTACATATTTAAATTTTTGATTCATCGATGTAACCCCCTTTTGCTTTTATTATTTCGGTGCACAATTTTGGCATTCTCCGTAACAACTTCGACAAATAATCGTCGTCTATTTGGTTCCATTCATTTCTCAGGATATTCCAAAGATGTGAAGTGGAAGTAGGACACTGCTTTCTGACTTCCATGTCCAATTTGTCCCACAACAACTCAATTGGGTTGAGGTCGGGTGACTGTGACGGCCAAATCATTACTTTCAGTACATTCTTCATTTCCAATTCTTTCAAATACTCTTTGCACAGCTTCGAGGAATGCTTGGGATCGTTGTCATGCTGGAAGATAAATTTTCTGCCGATCAGGCGCTGGCCAGAACGTACTACATTTTCCTTAAATATTTTTTATAGCCTTCTTTCTTCAAAATCCCTTCAATTTTTACCAGGTCTCCAGTCGCCTTACCTCCAAAACATCCCCAAACCATCACAGAGCCTCCGCCGTGTTTTACAGTCGGGATTACACATGGATCTAACATACGTTCTTCCTTTGACCTGCGCACAAACACTCTTTTCTTAGACCCAAAAACCTCAAACTTTGACTCATCACTCCATAAAACTCTCTCCCAGTCTTCATGCGTCCAATTTTTATGTTCTTTAGCCCACTGCAACCTCTTAGTTTTATTTTGACGTCTTAAAAGAGGTTTTTTCACTGCCACCCTTCCTAAAAGGCCAGCTTCTCTCAATCCTCTTTTCACTGTAGAAGTACTCAAAGGCAAATCCCTAGATTCATTGATCTGAGCTGCTATCTCTGGGCCCGTGAGTCGTCGATCACGTTTACTGATCAATACAATACGTTTATCTTCAGCGGTTGTGGTTTTTCGAGGCCGCCCTGAACGTTTTCTATCGCCAAAGCTCTCGGTGGATGCATATTTTTTCACATTGTAGTCCACGGTACGTCGAGTTATTTTTAATTCGGCGGCAATGGTACGGTTACTTTTGCCTAGACTATGAAGACTTGCGATTAATGCACGAGTTTCAACCGATAGTTCCTTGGTTTTACCCATTTTAAAACTTACAAGTCTGAATTTGCGAGAGCGAAAACAGTTCGTAGACGAACTTCACAAAAAGATGTCTTTGTCCAAAAAGTATAAATCACAGCACGTTCTTGCGTCTCACATGGCTAACTGGGACTAAACTAAAATCATAAACACCGAAGAAATAATTCACAGTTAAAGAATAATAAACAAATCGGCCGGTACCTGCAAGTTTAAAGTTGTCGCACTCACCGTCAAAATATAAACATGCGCTCGTATAAAGTAACCAAATAACGGACTTTATTATTTTTGGTTTGTAAAACACCGATTTGACCTTCGCTTGACAATATGAAAGAGAAATTTGCTAAAGTGTACTATTTTGAAATTTAATGAATGGATTATGGGGTGGGCAAAAACTTTTGACCCGTAGTGTACATATAACAATAGACATGAAACAGGAGTAAAGAAAATATAATGGTCCTGTTTAAGGAGAGAGGAAGTGCTTTTTATCATAATTTTAAAAGTGGACAAAGACTGAGCAATTATGCTGACTACTGTTGAATACATTCTAAACTGTATCCATTCATGGCTTCTTAATATGACATTTGGTTGCCAATAAATTCACTGTATTTAAGAGAAATTGTCCTAACCTATCATCTACACCTAAAATCAAGACTCACATGATATTCATCGATCGGTGTAGATCACACAATACATTGAATTGATCCGAAGCTGCCGGTCGATTCTGTAAGAATCTCACCGTGAAAACTTGCGTGGAGAGGGCTGTCGGTGTCATTTCACTGATGCTAGGGATTGACCAAGCAAACATTTACAATCATAATCGAGATTTTAATAATATTTTTTATGGTATTTCTAGTTAGTTAGTTTGCTTAGTTTTTTTTAAATTATTTGTATGAGCATTTTCATCAGTCTAGTAGCTGTCTTACACGTGAATGTTTTATTTTATGTATTGTTCTGTTCGTGCGTGACGCGCTCGCGCCTTAGGCATGTATAAGGATTAGTCTAGGAAAAAAACGACATTGACTGTTTCTGTGTTGCTATTTTATTTTAAAACTCCAAAAAATAGTAATGTTTTGACAACTAAAATACTAGCTTTGAAATTATACAAAATGATCAATAGAATTAGCATAAAACATATTATTAAAATCTCGATTATGATTGTAAATGTATGCTTGGTCAATCCCTAGTATCAGGTGGGATGACACTGACAGCTCACTCCACGCTCACTTCACCTTAGTTTTCACGGTGAGATGGTTACAGAATCGCACTGCTGGTAGGCACATTCGACGTGATTGATGTATCGACGACTGATCTAAAATCGATTGACCAGTGTTATCCCCACCAGATATTGTGGGATGATTGATCGTTCTGAGCTACAACCACAAGTGAAAGTGTGGATCTAGCAAATCCTTTTTAACAATTGTTTCCATCTGGATTTATTATCTGGCTCTAGTGACACGTGTCAGTGGTCTTTTTTACACAAATCTAGTGTCTAACCCAACTACTGTTATTCCTGATATGACTATTCTCTAGTCTAAGCAGATTTATTATTTTAATGTACTTTTACAGTCTTGACAGTAATCTTCAGCTTTATTCAACATCAGTCAAAGAATATCAATCGAAAATATTTTCGAGTCGAGAAATATTTCTTAACATACCCTTTGAGAGACGTTTGGTCGACTCCATTCATTTTTTGAAGGAATTCGAGAGTCACGCAATAGTTTGCAAATATTTTTTCTACCTACTACCATCATAATACTTCAAAAACGACCATTTCAGAAAGCTATTAGGGAATAGCTTTACTTAGCTGCCTTTCTCTCCCAACCCTCATTTTGACTCCACCAAACCCAAACGTCCAGCACCATCCAGGGGTAAGTGAACACCAAGAACCTTGGGACGAACAGGGACCACACCATTGACCTGCTACGCCAGGTCAATTACTCACAGTCTCTGCAGGTGTCTTAGTCTCAAAAATAGCCCCTCTGGCAAGTGACCCAGGCGGTTATTGTTGAGCCTCCTGGAAGGAAATATTAATATAGTCTAGCGTTTCTTAAACTGTGGAGTTATTTAAAAAAAAAAAAAAATACAAAAACAGAATACTCTGTGTTCCAGTCAACTCTGGACAAGTGTTTTAAAATAGTTAAAATTAATGAATTTCAAACATGAGGAAGTAGCGAGGATACCATTCTGTTATTTAATAAGTATTCATTTTTAAAGCTAAACAGACATTCTTTATCAATAATGACATAAATGTAAACAATTATGAACTCCGAAATAAAAAAAATAAAAGGTTTAAGAAACGCTAAGACGACGCTGCAAAGTCATTGCATACGGAACAAACGCAATCACCTATTCTAGCTGGAAGTTTTAAAATTGGAACTTCACATTTTTCTGTACGACGAAAGTTTGTAATGAGGTTTTACACTCCAGACTTTTAATGGTTTTGGAATTTAAAACTTAGTTTGTAACTGCAATCGTATAAATAATTATGGTAAAAATAAGAAAGGTCCCTGAAATGTACTGAAAGAAAGAAAAAGGAAACAACGATGCAAAATCGCCATCGCTCAGAATAATGCTGTGAACCTATGCGAGACAGAGCTATGCGCTTGATTTTTAGCGACAGCTGGCGTTGACGTGACGACGTCAACCAGTCCAGAACAAAATGCCTCGCATTACTTTTTTTACATTTTGATTTTTTCCTTAACCTTCAAGCGGGCGCGCGGCGTCGAATCGACCGCGATGCGATCGATTCTCGATACATTTATGATGCCAAATTGCTTACAAATCCAAAGAAAATTAGAATATTATTTTGATTTTATAATTTTGTTTATGTCCTAACATAATGATAATGTGATAAATACAAAAAATATTAAATAATTAGTGTTTTAAATCCCTGAAATATCCTATAGGTCTTTTAGGTTACGCGCGACCGCTGGCGTTACAAATGTCCGCGCGCCCGCTTGAAGGTTAAAACTTTCCCCTAACCAATCATTTATCCCCTTAGTTCTAAATTATGAAATGCTGCTCGTCCAAAGTATTTCAGGATTAAGACCATTAAAATATCTGCATGTAATTTGAGTAAAATTAATTAAAATATATGCAAATGTACTTACAGTCGTTCTAACGCGTTCAGCTCTAGGAAGGCATCCCTCTCGATCGTGTGTATTAAGTTTTCTGATAGTTGTCTGTAAAGATATAATAATATTATAAAACTAAGCTCAAAATAGTCACTTACTCGTATTTTAAGAATAATTAAGCAGCAAAGTATCTACCAGCATGTCGATTCTGTAAAAATCTCACCGTGAAAACTTGTTGTCAGTGTCATCCCACTGATGCTAGGGATTGACTAAGCATTTTTTTTTTTTTTTCTCTACACGTTTTCTCCTATCACATCTGACTTTGGCAGAATTGTCGACATCGGCACCATTGCCATGAAGAAAAATAGAATTGACTAAGCAAACATTTACAATCATAATCGAGATTTTAATAATATTTTCTATGATAATTCTATTGATAATTTTATATAATTTCAAAACTAGTATTTTAGTTGCCAAAACACACTATTTTGTGGGGGTTTAAAATAAAATAGCAAAACAGAAACTTAGGCAGAATATCAATTTTGTTTATTTTTTCTTTTTTTTTCTTTACAACACCAATTAAACTTCCTACTAGCTTTGAAATTATATAAAATAATAATCAATAGAATTAGCATTAAGATATATAATTAAAATCTCGATTATGATTGTAAATGTATGCTTGGTCAATCCCTAGTATCAGGTGGGATGACACTGACAGCTCACTCCACGCTCACTACACTTAAGTTTTCACAGTGAGATGGTTACAGAATCGCACTGCAGAATAGCTGTGCAATGATAATTTTGACTAAGGGATGTAAGTATTATTTTTTTGTATAAATTGCACTAATTCTCCCATCATCATCTGCCTAGCCATTTCCCAACTATGTTGGGGTCAGCTTCCAGTCTTACCGGATGCCGCTGAATACCAGTATTTTACATGGAGCGACTGCCTATCTGACCTCCACAACCCAGTCACTTGGTGATACGATATCCGTTGGTAGGACTGGTTGCCAGACTTTCGGGCTTCTGGCTACCCGTAACGACGGTCAAAGATCCACGACGGACAGCCGGGACTAACGGTTTAACATGCTTTCCGAGGCACGGAGGGTCTCGGTATGTAAAGATGGTCACCCATCCACCGACCCACCGCGGCAAGCGTAGCTGAACCTAATCGATCGTTTTGTGCGGCTGTTATTATTTAGGCACGGGCCCCTCCAAATTCTCTATAAATACTTAGTTATTTCTTATCTACACTGTTCTTGTGTATTTATACGACGTGTTAACGTTAAATGCGCAAAACCTCAGACACCCCAACTGATTTTTAATTCAATTTACCTATTTCAGAGAGAAAATAAGTCATTAAAAAAATTGTAAAGGTTGTATGTGCTGTTTTAGTTTTACTGGCCATTCTGATCGTTTCTTGCGTCTGCGACGACGCTTTATCGAGGGAGGAGTCGTCACCGGGCCGCTGCGCCGCGCTGACATTGGGTTGCTTGACCTATTAATAAATAGACACGGCAACGTTTTTAATGAAGATTTTTTGAAAATTGTGACCTATATTAAAAAGTGGTTCAATTAATTCTGCTCGTTATTCTGATCAAACTATTTTCAGATTTTGCGCATTTAACGTTACACGTTGTATAAATATATTCAGTAGGTACAGCAAGGATACTCCACATATTACATTAATATTAGGTATCTACTTTTAAGAAGGGCCCGTGGCTAAATAATAACAGCCGCACAGGTCGATCGATCCGGTTAAGCTAAGCTTGCCGCGGTTGGTCTGTGGATGGGTGACCATCTTTACATACCGAGACCCCTCCGTGCCTCGGAGAGCACGTTAAGCCGTTGGTCCCGGCTGTCATTCGCAGATCTTTGACAGTCGTTACGGGTCGTCAGAAGCCCGATAGTCCGACAACCAGTCTTACCAAGGGGTATCGTGTTACCCAGTAACACGGGTTGCGGGGGTCAGATAGGCAGTCGCTCCATGTAAAATACTGGTATTCAGCTGCATCCAGTTAGACTGGAAGCCGACCCCAACATCGTTGGGAAAAGGCTAGGCAGATGATGAGGTATCTACTTTTAAGTTAATACAAAAACTATTTGTTCACAATCATTATTAATTGACGTTTCACAGTGCGGCCGTAGATAAATGAATTATCAGAAAATATTTAGGTATTAATTTACAACATATTAATTAATGACAAAGGTCAGCCGTGCGATTCTGTAACCACCTCACCGTGAAAGCTTAGGTGAAGTGAGCGTGGAGTGAGCTGTCATTAGGGATTAACACTATTGACACTGCTCACGTCAAGCTCACTTCACTTATGATTTCACGGTGAGATTTTTACAGAATCGACCGGCTGTACTGTAAGGATTCAAATAAAATTGTTATTTTATATATTCCCGTCAAGTCGGGCGTATTTTTCCCGCGGCGATTTTTTTCGCGCACTGGATTTTCAATGCTCGGCTCACCACCTAGAGTTGAAAATCCAAGGCGCGATAAAATCCAGTCGCGATATTTCAACGTCCATGCGAATGGGGGCTTAAAGAAGGTTGATACTTACAATGTTTTCAAGTCCTTCAGGCTTTGGAAGTCGCTCTGAAAGATGATTGTGATGTTGTTGCCCTGTAGATCTCTGAAACAAAAGATAAATACAATTAATTCGACATCTTTCAAAATAATAAAATAGGCGTCGATTCCCTTGTTTGCAAACTCATCATCTGCCAAGACTTTTCCCAACTGTGTTGGGGTCCCTTCTTCACAAAGTAAACTACAGTCCGCGCGCGAGCTCCGAGGAATCGGTGGCTGAGGAAGCGGGCGGGTGTGCGCCGCGCCCGACCGTCGCCCCATCCCCCGCACTCTCCCACTACTAGTGTCGACCTTGACGCGAGAACACGCTTATCGAGGCATTTTTAATTTTGCGATAGTAGGTAGTGTTATTTTCTACTATAAATAGTACTACACCAATAAAAAAGCAAAGGGATGGTTTAATGGAGAATGTTGTCGACTCATTTATTATTGAAGTGCGTGAGGAGATTGACGATAGTACAGACGCCAGCATATCATGGTACCCGAAACTGTCAAATTTTCGTAATCAACCTTGAACCTAATGCAAATAGCGATAAAGTTGAAAATCTATTAAATAAATTTGACAGATTATAGTACCTTGATGTGCTGGCGTCTGTACTATCGTCGCTTTAATAGATTTTCAACTTTATTGCTAAAGAATTAGGTTCAAGGTTGATTGGGAAAATCTGACAGTTTCGGGTAGGTTGACCTGCTGGCGTCTGTATATAATACCCTCATAAAATGATTTCATGAAGTACACTCGCACGGAGGCTCAAGATGTATTAGTATCGACAGTGCAATATCGACTAAATCACAACTCTAGCTCATTACGTCAACATTCCTTATCATTCCTCGGAGCTCGCGCGCGGACTGTAAATTTCAATTCAGTGCATCTTTTTCTTTCTATTTCATTAAGAAAAAGACAAAAGATAAATATTAGTTTAGTCCTGTCAAATTAAGATACTCCATAGACAAGTTTAGACGTGATTAAAAAAATGGCTACTAAAAATACGTCAATTTACGTCAGGCGCTGATTAATTTGACCGGACTAAACTAATTTATTTATTTATTTATTTATTTGGCTCACCAACAATTGAGTACACTCAAACAATTCTGTGTTACACTGAATCAAATCGGGTCTAGTGTATCAATCTCTTACAGGTAAGCACATCATGCACTAAATATTGATTAAATTTGTATAAAAACTTACTTAATTACAGGATATTTGATACACACAGAACAATCAGGCTCCTCAGGCCAAATTAAACTAAAAATTGAAATAAAACATCAAAATCACAGGCAGAAACACAGTTGAGGACGAAATAAAATTATAATCGAAAACCTAATTGAATTAAAATCATAATAAAATTAAAAGTTAAACAAATTCAAAATACGAGTAGTTATAAAAAATTAAATATAACAAAATCTAAATCCATTAGCATTCAACAGAATATAATCAAAATAAATAAAAAAGCATCATAATTAAAAACCTTAAAAATTATTTACAACGTGATTGAACTAAATTCATACGGATATATCTTATGAAAATAAAAATAAAATCATAATCAAAGTCAGCCGGAAACATTGTTAGAATGGAATTAAACAGAATTATATTTAAAAAACAAAATAAAATAAAAAACAAAATCGTTCATTGTTACCTAAAAACATCCTTGAATTAACAGTCATATAGATAGATATTATTATCAGTTAAATTTCAGACAGAATTAAAAACGAAATCATAAAAGGATTAAAATACAAATTGAAAATAAAGACAAACATGTAAAACAATTTCACAGAAAGATTTCACCCATTATTTATAATACTTCTGAACTTATTAAGTGAGTCCGAGTGCACATCGACCAAATCACTGCAGTTGTTTAATAATTTGCACAGACGGGGTATAGGAGAGTTAGCGCCTAGAACGGTTCTGCGCAAAGGAGGACGTAATGGGGTTATAGGAGCTCGTGGGATTTTTGTAGGCACACGAAGTTGGAACCTGCTCAACAATTGCGGACAGTCAATAATTATCTTCTATCCTTTTCTAATATTTATCTTCTATCCTTTTCTAAATGAAATAGAAAGAAAAAGATGCTCTGAACTTCAATTAAGTTTAGTTTTGTGAACAAGGGAATCGAAGCCATAATTATTCAAATCGGTAAGAAAATACCGGATATGAGCAGTAGATAACACCCATACTGTATGCAGTCAAATTAAGAACCTGTAACTTTCAAATCAGTTAACGATAGACTTATTGAGTTACTAGCTGCATAAGTCTCGATCCCGTAGGAATATCGTTATAAAAAGTATTCTATGTGTTAATCCTGGTTATAAACTATCTCTGTGCCAAATTTCAACATAATTGGTCCAGCCGTTTGAGCGTGAAGAAGTAACAAACATACAAACACACACACACACACACAAACTTTGGCCTTTATAATATTATAGTGTGACAATCGGAAGTAGCTCGTTGTGCAAGACGGATAAGTAGCCTGTGACTTGGAGAAAGTCATAGACTACTATTCATCCTGAATATTTGTATTAAAAAATAAGCAAAATCTCTAATAATAAAGCTGATTAGTTTATTTGTTTGCTTGAACGGGCTAGTCTCTGAACCTATGAGTCGGTTTTGAAAAAATGTCTTAGTATTTGATAACCCAATTCTTGAGGAAGGCTGTAGGTTATTTAACATCACGCTAAGACCGTTAGGAGCCGAGCAAAAAGAAAAAAAAAGAACAGAAAGCACGCTGCGTGAAAACGAAGTAATGGCGGCGGCAGGCAAAGCGATGCGACTGGATAAATTGTGATTTATTTCTGTAAGTAGGTTTGCACAAACACTTTTACATGTCAATCATATTTTTTTAAAACTAGATGAGGTCGGCGTTTCCTATCTGACTACTCTGAGAAGAAAGGCCGAAACGAACTCAGAGGTCACAGTCTCTTTTAAAGTCCAGACATAATCTTGGTCAGATCATGTGAAGACCATGTAGGTTGGTGTCTGAAATGGTCTTTTGTTTTGAGTAAAGAACCACACATATTGAGCGGACCTGTACAGTCAGTGCACGCATTTGTCAAATATCGTGCAGCTCAACTCAGAACTAGAGGAGCCTCAAGATTCGACGAACAATACCCATGAAAGGACATTTGGGTACCTAGGCCGCATAAATTACTCAAACTGTCAGATCATGATTAAAACTAACTAAGAAAGAAAACAGAAAAAAAATGACCCACATAGTCTTCACACTCACAATAATAATAATAAGAAATAAGATACTTTACAAAGTAAATATCCATGTCATTGTACAGACGCCAGCACATCAAGCTACCCGAAACTGTCAGATTTTCCCAACCAACTTTGAACCTTATGCTTTAGCGATAAAGTTGAAAATCTATTAAAGAAGTCTGACAGATTGTAGTAACTTGATGTGCTGGCGTCTGTGCATATAAAATTCATCAATGTCAATGTGTATAATAAAAATCCAGACATAATCTTTGATAGGTCGGGGGAACTAGAAATAATATAATATTCCCGACATAGGAATCAAACCTTGAACCCCATAATCGACGCTACAACTTCTGGCACCATACCACATTACAACTTAGTCACCAAGAAAGGACTCCATCAGTCCTTCGGCATCAATAAAACGGTTTATAACCCTAGATTGCAGACGTTAATGCCAGCTGTAAATGTTAGTAGTTTATGACTAAATTGTTGTTGGAGTATTATGACCCTTGGATCAGCAGCGGTGGCACAGTGGCACAGTGGTAGCTGCGACTTACGAGTCGTAGGTTCGAACCTAGACACGCGTTTTACTTTGTGTAAATTATTTCATCTCCATTGCTCTCAAAACGGTGAAGGAAAACATCGTGAGGAAACCGGCATGTCCTAGAACCAAAAATTCGAAGACACGTGACATCTACCAACCCGCACTGGGCCCGCTTGGTGGATTATAGCCCATTCTCTCTCATCGAGAGGAGGCCTGTGTCCCAGCGATGAGAACCTTAATGATTTTCGGACTTTTTCCTGTGCTGTGAGGCCTTACTCAACGGGAAGTAGCCTTATACAACGTGTAACGTTAAATGCGCAAAACCTCAGACACCCCAACTGATTTTTAATTCAATTGACCTATTTCACAGAGAAAATAAGTCATTAAAAAAATTGTAAAGGTTTTAGGTATTGAACTTTTGTATTAAATAGCTGATTTTGTTTTCGTGATTTCAGAGTTGGTTCCATAGTGAAAGTTGTTCATATTCACCGGTAGAACACCCTGTAAAAATTTGGAGCCTGAAAAAAAAATCATCCGGTAGATCAATTTGTTTTTACATTTCTTTATTATTCGAGTCAGGGCTGATTGTTTAATCGACAGATAGTTTTTATTCATGGAATAAAATTGACGTCTGACAGTTGCTGTATGGAAGAATTATCAAAAATTCAAAATTATTCCTTGGATAAAATCTCAAGTTCGATATGTATGTACTTATGTTACGTTTTTATTTCTGTGACAAAAAAGCTTATTTTCTTTCTTTCTACAATGATTCCGTTTTTCCTTACGAGGTAGGGAACCTTAAAAAGAAGAAACCAGTCTCAACATTCGTTCTTTCTCTTTCATACGAAAACGACAGTAACCTCTTTAACATAGTTAAGTAAATACTCTATAGAATTGGCCGTATTAACTCATATATACATAGGTAACTATGGCGCCCCGCGGTCACACAGAAATGGCACTTAAATGGCACTTAGTGCCACTAAATGTGCACGCTTCACTAATACACTAAGTGCCTCACAACTTAGTAAGCGAGGGTGTTTGATGTAACTTTGATTACGAATATGAAGATGTGTGGTTTTGGGACAAAGTGTGAAGGTAGCCTCTGTAGAATACTATATGGATCTATTTGACGTTTGTAACATATCTTAGTTAATAATAATATTATATTCCACAACTTTTCCACAACTTTCACACAACGCCATCTAGTCCCAAACTAAGCAGAGCTTGTGCTATGAGTACTAGACAACTGATAAACATACATATACAGGTTGAAATTGAAAACATGCGACAAATCGAAATGAGAGATTGTACTCATCATTGTGAACCACTTTTACTATGAGATAAAACCTGAAATCGCGAAAAAAAATCAGCTGTTCCCTACATTTAAGTTCGCATAACTCGTCAAAATGTAGGGAACAGCTGATTTTTTTTTCGCAATTTCAGGTTTGGTCCCATGGTAAAAGTTGTTCATAATGATGAGTACAATCTCCCATTTCGATTTGTCGCATGTTTTCAATTTCACCCTGTATATTTGTTTTCTAAATACACACATATTATATATAAATTACACCCAGACACAGAATAAGTTGGTCTAATGCTGATGGTGAGGAGGCCAGCAGGGCAATTGCGTAACACACTATCAGTAGCAATGGGTTTCATTTTGACAGTTCAACAACATTCATTGCTTTATTTACGTTGTTGAGCAGACACTTTTTTCGAACACATTGAGCAATGGATTAGGATATGCTTCAAAATGATTCAAATTTAGAGTAAAAGTGTGTTACGCAATTAGAGTGGGCTCCATTCCCGGGTCGGGAAATGTGGTATTGGGTTTTTCCATCAGGAATTCCTCAGTAGCATCCCGGAGTGTGGATTTGTGCCCAGTTGAAGTAAGCTTGCCCTCTATTACATCGGACTCATACGTAACTGACGAAATGTGGGTGTACTATGTCACCTCTGATTTATCCTTCAACCAAATATGATTTGTGGCCGTAAAAAATATGACTTAACGGCAACTTAGTTGTCCAGCAACTTTTTGTCTCCGTCGCTGTCTCTTTGGATAGCACACGGGAGCGACAGCAACTCTCCTTTTGAGGGTTCCGTAGTCAACAAGGAACCGTCCGTTTGTGCGTCCGTCTGTCCGCCCGCAGCTTAGCTCAGAGACTTAGTACTAGAAAGCTATAATTTGGCATGGATATACATATTATTCACGCCGACAAAGTGGTAAAATAAAATCATGAAAAAACATTTTTTTAGGGTTACGTCCTCTATACGTTGTAGGGATGTTTTTTTTTCTCATCTAACCCCTGGTATGGGGTATCGTTGGATAGATCTTTCAGAAATATTGAGGGTTTGTGACAACACACAACGTGTCTTTAGATTCTGATGTGCGCATGGTCTTAAATAAAATTAAATCACTTAACTAAATAAAACCGTAACATTTCCAACCATAAACAACAAATAATCATAAACAAAACGTAGTGTTGTCCAACAAAATTAAATTAGTCTATTCCCAAGCCCATAAAAATTAATCTAACGATTATTACTAATCGAATCACTTGGATTCTCACGTCGAAACGATTGCGGCAATTCTATCGATTATCGAGCTATCGGGAACAGACGATAATTGCTTGATACGAGTATAATTGCTGGATTTACAAACAGCGCTCCGAATAGTGATGTAATGATGTCGGTTTTAATTTTTATCGATGCTTTTTTTTTGTTGTTTAGTTTGTTGTTTATGATTTTGATTATGTTAATGTTTTTATGAATGAATTTAAGAATGAAATACGTGTGATTTATTGTCTTAAGTGAGGTCAATTTGTGCATTAAAATGTTTAGGTATACAAACAATTATTACACAAGTAACTAGAAGTAACTAAGACGCCGCCGGTTTCCACACGATAACAAAGTAAAGTGCCTACCTGGGTTAACTCACTACTGGATCACCGCTGCTCTAACAAAATTATAATCTAATAAAACATATCCCGGAAATTTGATTTAACTAAACACAGATTTAAATGTTTACCTGATTGTTTCAAAACATATTGTTGCACAATACAGCGCATTATGATAAACAGAACAAACAGGCAGTTCTGTTAACTTCTGTTGTTATTAATCCTACAAATTATATCCAAACGTTCTGCTTTGATCTATTTAACCAACTGGACATTAAAAGGCAGGTGTTGTTTATTCAAAATCATATTTCATGAGAAAATAAATCTTATCAACGTAAGGATCGTTTGTTTCGAAATTTGTGTGAGATTTTCCATAGTTATAACAATAATAATAGTTTAAACTTGTATCTGTTTCACTGCAGGATAAGGTCGCGAAACCGGAGACTTTTCAGCTTTGTCTCTGAAATGGTAATGCACCTGCAATACTATAGACAGCTACCACCCTCTATCAGGTGGGCTGTCGGCTTGTTTCATGTTTGATATCAACACAGCCTATCGCAGTTCACTGCTAGACATAGGACTCTCCCAGATGGCGCCACAATACTCTGTACTCCACCTTCCGCATCCAGTCTGTTCCAGCCACCTTTTTGAGTCGTCGGTCCATCGTCGCTGGGTGCTCCCACATTACGCTTCCCAATACGCAGTCTCCACTCCAGGAGTTGTGTGTTCCACCGGCCATCGGTCCAGCCAGCCCACCGCCACTTCAGCTTGCTTACTCTGCAAGCTATGTCGATAACTGTCGTTTGATATTCAATAACAAAAAAATGGAACAATAAATCTGGTAAGTGCTAGTCGGATCCACGCACTAAGGGTTACAGTTTAAGGAGGACGCCAAAAGGAAGGCCGTTCTAAGGATTTTAATACTACGTTTGTAATCCTTTTAGTTATACAACGTGTAACGTTAAATGCGCAAAACCTCAGACACCCCAACTGATTTTTAATTCAGTTGACCTATTTCAGAGAGAAAATAAGTCATTAAAAAAATTGTAAAGGTTTTATGTGCTATTTTAGTTTTACTGGCCATTCTGATCGTTTCTTGCGTCTGCGACGACGCTTTACCGAGGGAGGAGTCGTCACCGGGCCGCTGCGCCGCGCTGACATTGGTTTGCTTGACCTATTAATAAATAGACACGGCAACATTTTTAGTGAAATTTTTTTGAAAAATGTGACCTATATTAAAAAGTGGTTCAATTATTTCTGCTCGTTATTCTGATCAAACTATTTTCAGGTTTTGCGTATTTAACGTTACACGTTGTATATTGGAAGGTGTGTTTACTAATATTACGTGAGACGTGTGAGCATACACAAGACTAAAAGTACGTTCACTATGCGAAATCTAAGTAAGGATTTCGGTTAAGTGGTAAAAGGGCAGGGATGGATACAAAAAATAATATTTACGAGTTAGAATGAGAAAATCGATAGTGAGGAAGTAGGATCGATTTGTTTTTGCTATACTCCAACATTTGGTACCACCATAACTGCTAGTTTAATTTTTGAAGTAAAACTTCTTTAGCGGCGTTGTACACTTTTTTTGTAACGGGTAAAAAATGTAAAACTCGCGTCAGGACACGTGACCCTGATCGAAAATTCGTAAGACTGATGGTGAGTACACAGCCGGCGGCGCGGCGTAGGCGAGGAAGTATCCCCCTCTCTTTCTACGGCACGGCGAAAATGTATGCCTGCGCCTGTTGTTTAGTTTAGGTGGGGCAGGGTGCTTGCGCGAATGTTCGTGTGTGTTTATGTTATCGAAACAAACTTAACTTAAATGAATGAATTAATTAGAATTGTAGTTAGAATGTATTGATAGACTTGAAGGTACATCTCTCGACAATGAATCTGCAATTTGGGAACTACAGATAACTGGTGGAACATATGGCACACCTCCGGTGGACGTGAAAAAATTAAAAGATTAATAAAATAATGGTTCTGGTAATAATGATGGTGAAATTATGGATGGAAGTTGATTTTTCTGAGAGATAAACTTTTTAATGTAATATAAATTGTCATGTTTGTGCAAGATAGCGCAATAAATAAATATTGTATTCTACGACATAAATGATAGTACTTTTATACTGATAATTAAAGCAATTCGTGCAAAATGATTCCCTAACCATTCCAAAATATAAAAAATGCACAACGTTAATATTTAAGTTTTCACTTCTGCCGGCACTCCCGGAGTGCAACCCCTCGTTTTTTTTTTTTTTGTATACTTTGCTATTCAATAACAAAAAAAAGGAAATTCTGTGAAAATTTCAATTAAAGCACCATTTAGTGACGTAGAACTAATTATGAAGACCACAGATAGCCATCGGAGGTACTCAATAATAAGTATTTCACCGGTTGCGATTAGATTAGGTACTTTAATAGGATTGCTAAGCAATGTATGCTCGTCACAATTCGTATGGTGAAGTGGAGCTGATAGTGACTTCTCAATAAGCTCCAGTGCTCCTGGTTCTTACTAGGAGTACTCCTCAACAATTAACGCCCCTACATCGAGAAAAGCAATATTTTGTAAAAGGTGATGAGCGGTTGACATTAGGCTTTTGTAACTTAGATAAATTACAAACTGACCCACTAAAAAGTCAAAACTAAAAAACTTTTTATTAAAAAAAAAAAAAAAAACAACCGACTTCCAAAAAACATTACTAAGTGAAAAATAACTTTAAATTGGGAAGTCGGTGGCAAAAAACTAAAATACAGATCCAAAGACACCGACTTCCGAAACTAAAGTTATTTTTCACTTTGTAGTG
The DNA here is from genome assembly GCA_949629135.1 of Eremobia ochroleuca. NCBI lineage: Eukaryota > Metazoa > Arthropoda > Insecta > Lepidoptera > Noctuidae > Eremobia > Eremobia ochroleuca. The sequence goes on from OX451413.1 coordinate 3,353,329, forward strand.
TTTTTTTGGAAGTCGGTTATTATAATTTTTGTGTAAAATTTTTTTTCGATCTATCGAATTTCCGTACAACGCTGGGCTAGTTTAAGGTCAGTGTTACCACTGACGTTTCGTCTACTGTACCAGAAATAACAATGGTTCCATGGGATACGGAACCCTAAAAAATGGTTGTTTAGTTATTAATAAGCAGTGTTTGCAGTAAGTAGTCAGTCGTTTCGTATCCCTGCTGCGAACGTTTCGCCATTGGAGTGCATAATTCATTCGCTTAGTGCGAAGTTTATGAGCAGTATTCATCATTATTATATGTGGTATTGCACAGATAGGGCGCAGAAGTTTCAGAGATACTGGTTGTAAAATTAATGCATTAAAACCAGACTTCAAAGGAACCAAATAATAGTTGGCGTGAAAGACACCGCCACCCCCTTCGACAGAAGTCAGATTTTTGTCCGGTAAAAATACCGGAAAAAAATCTGACTTCCAAACAAATGACAGTTAGGCGTGATAAACACTTCTTCGGGTCGGCATCAATCGGCACAGCCGAACACGTGTACAGCACGTCTTAGAGTGCAAGAAGACAGTGCTTTTGATTGCAATATTTTGACACCGACTTCATACACGAACTATACACAAAGTTGATAGGTACCTAATTTTGTGTTAAACAAAATTGTGGAACTATTTGGATTGGAATTCGAATTGAATACAAGAAGATATCTGAGAAGAGGAAGGAAGGAGATACACCTTTCTGCCCTTATTCTCAAAACATTTCTATCGGCCAACATTTATTTATTTATTTAAACTTTTCGCACAAAAAGTACAGACGCCAGCACATCACGCTACTACAATCTGTCAAATTTCTTTAATAGATTTTCAACCCACTGGGCCACCACTGCTCCAACAAATTATTATAATTATGATCAATATCTATGAAAAAAATACGATTATTCGAACTATCTGTCCATCTACAATGGATAGCTTGATCCCTATAACAAGCTATAAAAATATATAAAACATAATTTCCTTACCAAGTCAAAGATTTACGTTAAATTTGTGTTCATATTGAAACTTCTGCCCACATCTCTGTGCGCACATAACTCCCGAACGAGGAGTAATTGCTTACGCAATGCAGTTTATTTTAGAACCGTTTTGTACCGTTTTATTGTTACAACAATGTTTTACTTTCTCCCCATGAAAGTTACTTCAAGATTGGGGAAAGGATATTATTATTGTCAATTCATAGTGTTTATAATATGATTTGATTATACAATTATACATTCTTGTTATGTCATTATTTTCTGATAACTGTGATTATTTTGTTTCTATTTTAATTTTATTTTTAATTTTGTAGTCATTTTGATCTCGTTAGCTCCCACTGTACCCAATATTTATACCTTTAATAGATTTTTTTTTTGTTACTTACCGGATATTTGTAATTTCGTTATGTTTTCTTTTCAACTATAATTTGATTATTTGTAATTTTATGTCGTAATTCCTTTGTCAAGATTTTAATAGCTAATAATAATTAAGTGTTATTTTACTCACTTAGAATGTTGGTCGACCTATTATTGGCGACTGTATAAGTCTGATACTTTTGTTACCATTATTCTTATGTAATGCTGTATACAGAAGCTGTTGGTTTGCTTTTAATAAATAAATAAATTATTCTGACGTTTTCTGAGAGAATTCACAAGGAATAAATTGTTTATAATAAACCAACCCGCACTGGGCCCGCGTGGTGGATTACGGCCTACTCCCTCTCACAGAGAGGAGGACTGTGTCCCCGCAGTGGGGACATTATATGCTGAATGTTAGTAATACATAGTATTGATAAAGTTAGGAGAAGTGCATTTATCGAGTTATCCTGTTATCTACACTAATATTATAAAGAGGAAAGATTTGATTATTTGTTTATATTGAATAGGCTCCAAAACTACTGGACCGATTTGAAAAATTGTTTTACCATTGGAAGCCGACATTATCCCTGATGAACATAAGCTACTTTTTACCGCGGGAAAATGCTTCATTCCTACGGGAAAACGGGTAATAGGATTTAAACGGCGGGAATTCCGAATTCTACGCAAACGAAGTTGCGGGCGAATGCTAGTCTATAATATACTAATAATAAAGCTGACGAGTTTGTTTGTTTGAACGCGTTAATCTCTGGAACTACCAGTCGGATTTGAAAAATTCTTCTTTATCATTTAATAGCCTGATTCTAGCACGATGTCTTCTATAAGACATCATGCTATGACTCGTAGAAATATAACTAAATGAAAAAAAAAAAGAAAACGTTTGGAGGTGGTGAAGGGCGGGCGTTTTGGGGGACTGTCTTTTGTAATTTTGACGTTCGAAAAGTGCTGATTCTCAGCCTAGTTTGAATAAATGACTTTTGATTTTGGTTTTGAGATCGGAACACAAAATCCGTAGCTGCCGCAGAAGTTACGGGCGCTTCCAACTCCGTATCACATTCGGACATAAGATTAGTTCGGGGGCCGAACTAAAAATGCAGAATGCAGATTGGACAGTTATATCCTTACTCTCGATGTGTTTTTGCTCGTCCGACAAAGTTAAGTAATCGGGAGTAGGGTTCACTCCGAACTATCGTACTACTTTTGGATGGGCCCGTATCTTCGTTTAGGACTTGAAGAGTACGCCCCCTGCATCTTCATGTGAGAGAAACGGGCGTTATAACATCCGGGCTGATATGACTAGGACATAAAAATATAAATAACAAAATCATCTATAAGCTTATTGTTTATTCAAAGTACCATAAATAAAAACATAAGTGTATGCCAAAGACAAGGCATAGATTAAATAGACCATCTGTGTATGTTCAAAAGAGGATTATGTCTCTAAACCATAGATTATAGAACGTATAAAAAGATTCTGAAGCGTGTCATGGCATACATTTAACGTGTTTAGAAAAGATGATTTTAAATCTAACTTATTTGAGTTGGGTTTGGTATTATAATATTTTAAGCTACCTATGCCAAGTAGCTATACCGGGTCAAATGAAATTAGCTAGCGAAACTCAGCAGACGTGATGGGAATCGATAACTAAAAAGCAGGGTAATTGCGTAACACACTATCGGTAGCAATGGGTTTCATTTTGACAGTTCAACATCATCATTCATTGCGTTATTTACGTTGTTGAGCAGATACATTTTTCGAGCATATGGAGCAATGGATTAGCAATATGCTTCAAAATTATTCAAATTGAGAGTAATAGTCTGTTACGCAATTAAAGTGCAGGTTAAAATAAATTAAATAATCCTTTGATGATAATTTATTTTGAAGTGAACGACCATATGTAGTGTATTTGCTTGAAATATCAGTTTATAAATCTGTTTTTTGTTTCTGTACACTTCACAGACTTGATTTGTATCGATACCTAAACACAAAAAAAATACCAGATTTTTTCAACTCATACTTCATGTAACCACACTACCAGCTGTCATTGACCCCAAAATCAATTACAGTAGTACTATCTGATCTACACAACCCAGTTACTGGGTAATACGATACCCCTTAGTAAGACTGGTTGTCAGACTTTCTGGCTATTGACGACCCGTAACTAAAAGATCCACGAATGACAGCCGGGACCAACGCCTTAACGTGCTTTCCGAGGCACGGAGAGGTCTTGGAATGTGAAGTTGGTCACCCATCCATGAACCAACCGCGGCAAGCATAGCTTAACCTGATCGATCGACCCGTGCGGCTGTTATTACTTAGCCGCAAGTCACTCTCGTTCCCGTGGGATAACTTCCGAAGAAGTCTCGGCAAAAGCTGGTATGAAATAAGTGTTCTCTAATAAAACTTCAAATATCTTTTATACTGCTATACATCACTTTACTTTTTACTTTCGATCGACTTGGAAGTCGAAGTCGAAGCCGAAGCCTGAAGCAAACGACTTTAGTTTAAACACAGTTTTAATTAAACTTAGTATTTGCATTGATTAATATCCGTCTGCAGCGGTACAGGTGAGGAGAGAAGTGATTTCAAATGTAACTCTTAATTGCATGATTTTTACTTTTTAAGCAAATTAAATTTATTTGGACGTAACATTAGCTCTATAGTAAGGAAAAAATATTTAAAAAATACATATATTAATAAAAATACTTTTTATTTTTTATTACTTATTTAAATGGCCTGGTGGAAATTTACATCTTTATGTAATCAGAACGAATCTACTGGGAACAAAATGAGTTGAATATCTCTAACCATTGCACATACAGGTATTTGCACGATCTACGCGGCCAAAAGTCCCATTATCAAAATAACAAAAACATTCATAAAAATGGGTTCCGGGAACAGAGTACGAACCCGGGAACAATACCCATGCTTTATCTTTCTGCTACCGCGCACCCCGCACCTGCAGCGTCAGTCAGAATTTGACCGTTTCACCTAGTGTACGTATCTGTTCTCGGCGCTTTTCTAAACATTAAACTTTCAAAGTGAAGTTTTGTGTTATCACGTTCTTCTTACGAATTGAAAGTGATGGATTCTGATGGACAAGGTAAGAAACTTATAAACTACATAAATAAAGTTATGATAAACTATCAAACTACATTATTTTTTTTATAATCAAAAAACTCATTTTCATACCGTGATTTCCTTCAATATTTTTTCTTTGCTAGAGTTTTTGTTTATGTATCGGGGTAGATCCGGCTATAATTTTTATTACAGGTTATTATTTGATCCCTTTTCTTATAAATACTATCAAAAACATCTCCGGAAACGTCCGGATAAATATAGTTTTGAGGGATTAAAGATATTCAGCAAAATTTCGTCTAATATTGGAAATATTTGTTAGCGACTTTTAACATAGTGTATGTTTGTTTTAGGTTCAGAGGGTGCATCAGGCGTAAGGGTTGTGACCCGGCAATACTTGTTTGACCTCATGAAGAACGAAAATTTGCCTAATTTTGATGCCAAACTAAAATATCTAAAAGATCAACTTTTGTCATGTGAAGGTTACAATGAAGACCAAGTTGTTAAATTGAAACGTGGTTTTTCCCGTTTCAAGTCAGAAATCAAACGAAGGTGGACCAAAGCTCATTATAAAGAAGAAAATTTTATCAAATACAACCGGACTTGGCTGGAAGGTACTTTTGAAATACCTGTTGTTAAGACTTCACAAAAACGGCCAGGTCGACCATCCAAGTCGTTTGAAGACGCAAGTGTTCTTTCACTTGCGTCTTCAAACGACTTGGATGGTATTATTACATTTAGCCTACAAACTGCAGGTGAAAAAATACAGAGGAAGAAAATCGAAAGACGAGAAAGACCTAGAAGATCAAACCAAAAAAGAAATACAAACGATGTTTCGCATTGAGACAGGTCTAATAATAGATATGCCTAAATCCAATTTTGGAAATACTAATGATGGCAATACCAGCAGAAGGTTCTTTGAGAACCCCAGCTTAGCCGCTGAAATAACTGGCATCAGCTATGAGCTAATTTATAGACTCAGTTATATTGGAAGCAATTTCAAGCGGGTTCAAAATTGATCCCGTAAAATATGACAGATATGCTTCAGAAACTGCTCGTATTTATGTGAATCTTTATGATTGGCATCCTATGACGCCAAAAATGCACAAGATTTTAATCCATGGCGCAGTAATAATTGAAAAGGCATTATTACCAATCGGACAGCTTTCCGAGGAAGCAGCTGAGGCTCGCAAAAAACATTTTAGATGTTATCGCCAAGATTTTGCGAGGAAATTTTCCAGGGAAAATTGTATTTTTAACCGCCTTCTGCTCAGTTCAGATCCTCTGCTCAGTAGTATGCGAACTGTAAAAAAAAGGCAAAGAGAAACATTTTTGCCTGAAACCTTGGCCATGTTTGTATCCGCGGAATCCAACTTATTAACAGAAAATTCATCAGAGGGCGATGAAGAAACTTAGTATTATTATGTTTTTTCCTTTGTACCAATATAGCGATATCAATATATTTCTTTTTTTTAATTTGTGTTTTTTTTTTTTAAATATAGTCATTTTTATTTTTTTGGTATTTTTTTATGTTTATTTACCTTGTTAAGATACCAATTAAGCATTAAAATAATTTTGGCCGCGTAGATCGTACAAATACCTGTATGTGCATTGGGGAATCCCCGTGCTCTGTGGAAACGAAAATATGGCATTGGATTGGTTGATGGAAATTTCCATCACGATGCAGTTAAGGGTTAATTACACCAAGCCTTCATAATAATATGTAACTATTTTCCTTTTCTTTTGTATCTTTAATCTCAAGCTTATGCTTCCTGTAAATTCTTACCGCATGAACTATTGTATTGTACAGACGCCAGCACATCAAGCTACTACAATCTGTCAAATTTCTTTAATAGATTTTCAACTTTATCGCTAAAGCATAAGGTTCAAAGTTGATTGGGAAAATTTGACAGTTTCGGATAGCTTGATGTGCTGGCGTCTGTACATAACATTAAAATATAAGCATTACCCAAGGGGTGGAGACCAGCCGGTCCATTCTGTAAAAATCTCACCGTGAAATCGTAAGTGAAGTGAGCACTTAATAGTGTTAATCCCTAGCGAATGACAGCTCACTCCACGCTCACTTCACCCAAGCTTTCACGGTGAGATGGTTACAGAATCGCATGGCTGGTGTCCTGAAATGCAGACCTCACGTCTAGCTTAGGCACCAGTCTCCCTCTGTATAATTATTGCTGTTACGTAGTTTATATTGACACCTCTCTAATGTACAGACGCCAGCACATCAAGCTACTACAATCTGTCAAATTTCTTTAATAGATCTTCAACTTTATCGCTAAGACTTAAGGTTCAAGGTTGATTGGGAAAATTTGACAGTTTCGGGTAGCTTGATGTGCTGGCGTCAGTATCTATATTGTGGTGAGAAATTAAATCATTATTATTATCAATTACAGTCAGGTTTACGTTCTAGGATGGATGGATCCAGTTCCAGACAAATTAAAAGGGTGATGAAAAAATCAAAAATGTGAAAAATAAGCTCCACGGATTCACATATTTGCCTATTTGACCACTGAAATGAAATTAAATGTTTTATGTTCCTATACAATGTGTAACTTGATTAACGCACAACCTTTTAAGGGGTCATTGTACTCATCATAATGAACATATTTTACTATGGGACCAAAGACGAAATCGCGCAAAAAAAGTCACCTGTTCCCTACATTTTGACGAGTTATGCGAACATAAATGTAGGGAACAGCTGATTTGTTTTTCGCTATTTCGGGTTTGGTCCCATAGTAAAAGTTGTTCATAATGATGAGTACAATGACCCCTTAAGAGGTTGTGCGTTATTTAAGTTACACCTTGTATAAATATTATGTATTTAGAAAAAGATGGGGCTTGTGTCTAAGTAATAACAGCTGCACGGGTTGATCGGTCAAGTTAAGCTACGCTTGCCGAGGTTGGTCCGTGGATGGGTGACCATCTTCACATACCAAGACACCTCCGTGCCTCGGAAAGCACGTTAAGCCGTTGGTTCCGGCTGTCATTCGTGGATCTTTGACAGTCGTTACGGGTCGTCAGAAGACCGAAAGTCTGAAAACCAGTCTTACCAAGGGGTATCGTATTACCCAGTAGCTGTGTTGTGGCAATCAGATAGGTAGTCGCTCCATGTAAAATACTGGTATTTAGCTGCATCCGGTTAGACTGGAAGCCGACCCCAACATAGTTGGGAAAAGGCTAGGTAGGTAATGATTTATGTAGGTTTTGGGGATAGTTTAACTGTACGAAAAAAGGACATAATTGAATCTGTCCAGTTGATGTTACATCTCAATGAGTCCAATAATTGTAAATTTATTTTTTGTGCCTTGCCGTATTCTCATTATTTGTCTGATGAGCAAAATAGGCACATTTATAATTTAAATATGTTAATTTATAATAGGACATGTCATCACAGTGATGCTATTTTATATTTTGATTGTAATCAATTCATTACTGATTACAAACTGACAAATTATACTATGTATTTGCCACCTAGTTGTAGGAGACAAATTGCTAATCTTTTAGCATACAACATACACAGTGACACCGGTACCTGTAGGGTACCTTCGATTACTGTTAGTAGTGGTACTAACACTACTTTTGATACACCTTGTAGTTTAAACTATTAGGTGCGACAACGGGTCAGCCACATATGTTGAATGTTGTACATCAAAATATGCAGGGTCTGTCCGGCAAAGAGCTAGAGTTAAGTTTATTTATGGAGAACTATGATGTTCAGGTGTTATGTTTGACTGAACACTGGTTGAAAGAACATGAAGTAGTGTTTATCAACGATGATAACTTTACCGTACAGAGTGCATTTGTGAGAAAAAGTGCTATTCGCGGTGGCTCTTTAGTTCTTGTTTCAAACAAGTTGAAATGTAAGCAACGTTTAGATTTAGTTAATCTTTCAATCGAGCGCACTATAGAGTTGTCTTGTGTTGAACTTGAGCGATACATTATAATTTGCGTTTATCGACCCCCCTCTGGGGATTTTATTAGTTTTGAATCGGTAATGGAGGATTCTCTCAATAGGTTGAAATCAAGTAACAAAAGTATTATTTTATGCGGAGATTTCAATATTAATATTTTAGATGTTACTCCATTAAGTATTAGACTCCTCAATTTGTTTAAGTCTTATAATTTAATTAACTTGTTTTTTGAACCTACTAGAATCACGGCATCTTCGTCAACCTGTCTTGATAATATATTTAGTGTTTTTGATGCCAAAAACAAATTAGTCTTAACTGACTTAACGTCCGACCACTGTGGTTTATTAGCTAGCTTCCCCATGCCATTACATAAACAGTCGCGTAAAATTGAATGCAGGCCTTATACAGCTGCCCGTTGCAAAATGTTTAAAAATAATATAGCTCATAGAATTACACCATCTATAGTAGAACACGAGAATCCTAATGAAATTTATGGTGCCCTTTTTGATGTTGTGCAAAAAGAGTACCAATCTACTTTCAAGACCAAAACTATTAATATTAATGGATCCTCCGTTGGCTTTAACCAATGGGCTACTCCGGGTATTTATAAAAGTAGAGCGAGACTATACGAGTTATATGGTTTGAAAAAATACAGGTTTGACACTCCTTTCCTAGAGTATGTAAAAAATTATTCAAAATTATTTAAAAAGATTAGTGCTTTTGCTAAATCGAAATTTTTAAGCGATGCTATTAAAAATTCTAATAATAAAGTAAAAACGACTTGGAAAATAATTAACAATGAAACTGGTAAATCGGTTAAACAAGAAAAACTACTTGAGATTATGGTAGATAATAAATTAGTTAATAAAGCCGCTGACGTAGCTGAAGCTTTTAATGAGTTTTTTGCCAACATACCTATAACTACGACTCGCTCCTTAAATTCGTCCCCGTCTAAAGCTGAAACCCTTTTGCATAGTAGTGTCCCTAAATGTATTCGTTTATTTAGTTTCGAACATGTAACCCCACATGATGTAGTTAATGTTTTTAACCTACTAAAGTCTAAAAACACCGGTGACTACTGGGGCATCTCCATTAAACTTTTAAGTAATATAATAGACATCGTAGCCCCCTATCTAGCTGTTACTTTTAATAAATGTGTTGATTTAGGAATTTTTCCTGACCTCATGAAGAGTAGTAAAGTCATACCTTTATTTAAATCAGGTAATAAAAACGACGTTGGTAATTTTAGGCCTATTTCCATCTTACCTGCATTTAGCAAAATATTTGAAAAATTAATACTCAAGCAGTTGCTAAGACATTTTAATTTAAATAGCCTCCTTCATAATGAACAGTATGGCTTTACAAAAGGTCGTTCGACTACAGATGCGGGTGTTGCTTTGCTGAAACACATATTTAACGCATGGGAGAGCTCGCAAAATGCTATCGGAGTTTTTTGTGATCTTTCCAAAGCCTTTGATTGCGTGCACCAAGACACGCTTTTGCGTAAACTAAGTCATTACGGTGTCCAAAACGAAGCTCTCAACGTAATAAATTGTTATTTACATAATAGGTTCCAATGTGTAGATGTTAATGGTGTGAAATCTTCCGCGCTACCAGTTCAGTTAGGTGTACCGCAAGGCTCAATACTGGGTCCATTCTTGTTCTTAGTGTATATTAATGATTTACCATTCCATTTAAAGGGAATCTGTGACGTTGTACTGTTTGCTGATGATACATCTCTTATTTTTAAAGTAGATAGGAATAGACAAGATTTTGACGACGTAAACAGTGCACTCTCAATAGTTACGGATTGGTTTACGTCAAATAACCTAGTTCTCAATGCCAAGAAAACGAAATGTGTAAAGTTCGCCTTACCGAATGTTAGAAATCTAGGACCCAACATCGTCTTAGATAAAGAGGCGCTTGAAACTGTGAGTTCGGCAGTTTTTCTGGGAATAACAGTAGATGCCAAACTTCAGTGGGGACCACATATATCGAGCCTAGCAGGAAGGCTCAGTTCGGCTGCCTACGCCGTCAGGAAAGTAAGACAGTACACTGACGTTGATACAGCTCGTTTAGTATATTTTAGTTATTTTCACAGCGTTATGTCCTACGGTATTCTGCTGTGGGGCAAAGCAGCTGATATACAAAATATATTTGTCCTTCAAAAACGAGCTGTTCGAGCAATTTACCAGCTAGGTGCTAGAGTTTCTCTAAGAGATTTTTTTAAAGATATTGGTATTCTCACGGTTGCATCACAATTCATCTTTGCCAACATCTTATATATTAGGCAAAATATACACTTGTATACTAAAAACAGTGATATTCACAATGTTAACACCAGAAATAAGGACAAACTACGTGCTCCCTTTCACCGGCTTCATAAGGTTCATAACTCATTTGTTGGTCTTGGTATAGCCTTTTATAACAAGCTACCCTCTTCTTTGCTAGATTTGCCTTTTAATGCATTTAAAGCTCAAGTAAAATCTAACCTTTGTTCAAAGGCATACTATTCTATCAACGACTACTTAAACGATAAGAATAGTTGGTCGCCCTGATTAACTCAAGACAATGTTTATGTTCTTTCTCCAGAATTAATTTACAAAGAATTACTGATAGGTTATATGAGCTCATTATACAAATGTTTTTTTATTGGGCTGTATAAGTCAAATCAGTTTAATTTAATTTTAATTTTATTATTGACATAATCAACCCATTGCAATGTTTTCTAATGAGTTGATTGCAATATGTGGTTAGCTAGTGACCTCGACAATTGATCATATTATTCTTACCTGAGCAACCGGCAGCAAGTTCGTCATGCTCCCTTAGATGTCACTGCTTGCGGTAGCGTCGGGGGTCGGGTTGTCTCCTTCCCTCAAATATGGCGAGGGGGGTAATGGCTGACCTTTGCGTTATGCTCGTGAACGGGCGCTGCTTGTGGTGACTGGTCGTCTTGCTGACCATGGTTTTATCATTGTTATCATTATTAATAACTTGTTTATTTAGTTTCCTTATGGTCCTAGTTTATCATTTGTGACTTCAAGCGACAGCTATGTAAACTGAACCCAGCATTGCATAAATATGTTAGCGGTCACGCCCTTTATACCTGGAGGCTTTTATTTAATTTCCATTTATTAATTTTTGCTTGAGTACGTATAGTTTTTTATTGTATTTCTTGGTATATTGGCGTTGGCAGCTGACATATGGCAAATAATTTAATTTAGCGTTCTGTGTCTTGTAATGTTAATTGTTTTGCATACCTTGTATTGTATTCAGTCAAGTATATTTTCTAACTGAACAGACAGCTGTGCTGCTGGGGAGTTTGTTGCGCCACTTCTTCTTCCCAGCGAAAGCACTAGGAAGTGGTGAAGGGCGGGCGTTTTGGGGGACTGTCTTTTGTAATTTTGACGTTCGAAAAGTGCTGATTCTCAGCCTAGTTTGAATAAATGACTTTTGATTTTGATTTTGATTTTGATTTTGTAGAAAAAAATGCGTATGAGTAAAAAATCAAGGCTCTGATATGACCTTACGCCTTAACACGTTCAACGCCATGTCGGAGATGGCGTTGAAGGTGTTAAGCTAACACGGGCATCCAAAAACAAAAATATAATATGTTACTTTCTCTCATAATTTTGCAGAAAATGACCATACGTTTGTAAGCGATGCAAATAAATTGATTGAAAACTTATTACATAACTACATTAAAAAACAACTTCCCATTCCTCAGTTCATTCACTCACATTCCATTCGTTCGTTCGTTTATTTCAGATAAGTTAAATATCAAGTTACTGTTATTGATTCAAGTTAAATCGGTTCCAAGAGGTAACTTTATATGTTACTGAATAAGTTCTAATTTTGTGTTAACTGCACGTCCCTTCGATACTGTAAATAATTACTGTTTCTTGTAGCGGTTGATTATTTGATATGTTGCTCTATTTATATTATGTACTGTGTTATGTATATATAGTATTTTTATATTTATAGTATTTTTAGGTTTTTATTTTTTTATTATAGTATTGTTTTTGTGATCATTTTGTATGTATTAGTTTATAAGTATTCTTATGTTTGTAGTAGTACGAGTATGTATGGTTTTTTGTATGGGCCTTAGTTGCCTGAAATAAAGGAATACTTAAATAGGTAAATAAAAATAAATAATTAAAAATTCATCATCATCTGCCTAGCCTTTTCCCAACTATGTTGGGGGTCGCCTTCCAGTCTAACCGGATGCAGCTGAATACCAGTATTTTACATAGAGCGACTGCCTATATGAACTCCACAACCCAGTTACTGGGTAATAAGATACCCCTTGGCAAGACTGGTTGTCAGACTTTCAGACTTCTGACTACCCGTAACGACTGTCAAAGATCCACGAATGACAGCCGGGACCAAAGTTTTATTATGTCTATAACTGTCCCACTGTCTGGCAAAGTCTTTTTCTCATAGAAGGAAAATGTGCAACATTTTACATTCTAATCTGACAAATAAAAAAAAAAATGGCTGCCATATTTTGACATTACTCAATACCATGTCAACTGATTTGACAGGTCCTTCTTATTTCCGTCTCTTTATTTTTTTATTAGTAGTGTAAGATATCAGTATGCTTGGTTTCATTAACTTAGTGCCCTAAAGAATCACATGCCAATTAAAACACCTAAAAATTACAACCAATTAATCAAAAGTCAAACTAGGCTGAGAATCATCACTTTCCTGCCAGGGTCGCGGATTGTTCGAATGAGTTACCGTGGCCCTTGGCACAGGCAACTGGAACACGGGTGGGTTTTAGTCAGTAAAAGTCTGACACACCCTCCCGCTCCGCCCAGAGTGGGAGAAGTTATTTGATAATTTCCCACCAAAAAAAAAAAACAGAATCTTCACTTTTTGAACGTCAAAATTACCTACTTAGGACAGTCCCCCGGCACGCTCTTTAGTACCAGCACCCTAATTTTGTAACACACTACTACTCTCAATTTGAATCATTTTCATGCATATTGCTAATCCATTGCTCCATATGTTCGAAAAATGTGTCTGCTCAACAACGTAAATAACGCAATGAATGTTGTTGAACTGTCAAAATGAAACCCATTGCTACTGCTAGTGTGTTACGCAATTAGCCTGCTGGTAATTGTTGACAGGTCTACGCTGTCCTTCCATACCTACTGTATCTTCAAAATATTGTAAAAGCCAACTATTTTTAACCTTTTGACCGCCACGGACGGCTATAGCCGACAAACGAAAACGTGCCAAACACGCCACCGACGTCTACAGCCGTCCAGAAAACGACATTTTTTAAGTACAAAATAAATCTTTTCTAATTTAGTATATTTATTTTGTACTTATAAAATGTCATTTTCTTGACGGCTGTAGACGTCGGTGGCGTGTTTGGCACGTTTTCGTTTGTCGGCTATAGCCGTCTGTGGCAGTCAAAAGGTTAAAGGACTAGCCGTGGAGTTTCTTGCCGGCTCTTCTCCATAGGAAACGACCAATTGGAACCGGGCACCTAGTTTCTGACGTTTCATAAGTGCCCATGTGGGTTTATGTGAAATAAAATATTTTTATTTTTGTTTTGTTTTGATTTGACGCACGTCATCACTTCCTAGTGTTTTAGTTGGGCAGAAGTGGCGCAACAAACTCTTTAGGACAGTTTATAAAATCAACTGTGTTCTTGTTTCATAAATGTATTGTTCATTACCTAAAGCTTAATTTCTTTTATCGACCCCATATATCCAATAACAGTTAATTGTTCAAAATCATGTTTTACATATGGAAGTATTAACTAACTATTTACACAAGGTACTAAATTAATAGACTAACTAACTAACTATATAAATAAATACAAAAACAAAAGGATTTAGGCGTCGAAGTACTCGTCCGCATCGCTGTCATCCGGAAACGTGCCCAGAAAACTGGATGTAAATAAACGTATTGTTTAATTTTGTTTTTCTCATGTTTTGTTATTTTCTCTATCTTAAGATTCAACGATGTTTACACCTATCAGTTCACTAAGAATTCATTACACCACCTCTCAAAACATACGAAATAAAACCAACCTAAACTCCACACTCCTCGCCTCGCCTGTACCTTCTCGCAAGCTATCAAGGGAAACTATTCGCCGAACGGCAGCAAGTTCTCCTACTTCAAATAATTACTAACTTGGACAACTATTTAGAACTATTTCTCATTTGTTTCAGTGAGTCTTCGAGTCTGGAGTGAATAGTTACTAGTGGGTGAACTTGCACCATTGTCGATCGCAATATTGGTAACTAAAGCACTCCAATTGCTTCACACGCTTTCTATAACAATCCGAAGAATGTTGAAGGAAGAACAATTTTCACTATGGGACCAAAACAGAAATCGCGAAAAAAAAAATCAGCTGTTCAAAATAGGCTGAGAATATACAAGTTGTAACTTAAATAACACACAACCTCATAAGGAGTCATTGTACTCAATTTTATGAAAAACTTTTACGGCGGGACCAAAACAGAAATCGCAAAAAAAAAAATGCTGTTCCCTACATTTTGACGAGTTATGCGAACATAAATGTAGAGAACAGATGATTTTGTTTTCGCGATTTCAGGTTTGGTCCCATAGTAAAAGTTGAGAATGAATTTGAGCGGAATTTCACCCGGAAATTCCGCTCAAATTTCCCTCAACAACTTTAACAAGTAAATCAAAGGGACAGTTTTCAATAAGGTTGATCAATTGTCCGCATAGCGCTGTGGCTGGCTGTCTGCCAAGCCCGCAGTGGACGCAGCGCTAAAGGGAATTAAATGTGCAATCTGGGGGAAGAAAATTAAATGGGAGTATTTATTAGGTGTCTGCTAACGAAAACGGTAGCCGTTCGCACCCGCGGGGGCCGTGGAAGATAACTGAGAAATGAAATAGTGATGGAAAAACGAAAAAGGTTTTTAATCTCAATTTATAGTAGGTATAAACTAGTGTATAGTATTAACTTCCCGTGTTTCCGGGACAAAAAGTATTCCTTATGCGTTTTTTTTTTGTGCAGAATAAATACAATTTTTCTTTCTTACAACACCTACCGGTCGATTCTGTAAAAATTTCAATGAAATCATACGTGAAGTGAGCAGTCAATAGTGTTAATCCCTAACATTATTCTACTGAGTCTCACTTCACGCTCACTTCACCCAAGTTCTCATGTTGAGATTTTTATACATAGAATAGCACTACAGCTATCTGCCAGCACAAGTTTCATCAAAATAGGTCTAGCCGTTTCGGAGATTAGACGAAACAAACAGACAGTTTGTTCTTTTGTTACAAGGACCGTATACAGTACGGTCCTTGTACCTGACGTATACGTCATATGCATTCGGTATTATTTGATTTATTTGTATCACACTAATATTACAAAAGCGAAAGTTTGTGAGTGTGTGTGTGTGTTTGTATGTTTGTTACTTCTTCACGCTCAAACGGCTGGACCAATTTTTAAGAAGTTTGGCACACAGATAGTTTATAACACATAGAATACTTTTTATCTCGATACTCTTACGGGATTGAGACTTATGCGGGTGAAACCGCGGGGCGCAACTAGTTGATACTCTCAATTAGTTTTTCTATCAGCAAACTTGACAAAAAACCATAACAACTTTCATCCTCCATTTATTAATTTGAACCCTTGAGGGCATGAATTTTCAAAAAAAAATTACGTAACGCTCACTTTCGTAATCAAGGAACTCTCATATACATTTCTAGCTTCTAGATCACGGAACAGAAAAAACAGCTCTAGCCAGCGGTGTAGATGCGTTGTTTATCACTAAATGAATTAACCAGTCGCCCGCCAATTAGCAGACACAATAGAAGTTTTATTATTATCTGTATACTCGACGTTTGAGAGGTTAAGTAGGATGCTGTTGAACGCCGGGGGGATTGTGGACGCAAAGGCTGAGCCGGATTCCCATGACCCCTCCATCAAGGCGATGAGGGAACACCGCTGAGTTTTAGTGGGTATACTGCCACTCTGGCAGGGAGTCCCACATACTCCGTTCCGTCCCCCGACGAGCGGAGATGCGTAATGTCATTTCTCAGCGGAAAAAAAAAACAAAAAAAAAGGATGCTGTTGAAAATTATTTCCTTCTCGACTGTCTCGTTAATCTAAGTCTATGGTCGCTAGTGCTAATGTTAGGTATGGGTTCAAAGAACATTGTACAGAATCGCCCTGTGCAACACAAGTAACGTACATACACGATAATGACTTGTCTATTTTATTATATTATGTACACGGAGAGAAAATTCTTAGAAAAATTACTGTGCTCGTGACTGTAAAGTGAGTGCAAGTGACATCTACAGAAAATTTTCTGAGTGAGATTGGGAAAAATTCACTATTTGTCCAATAAATTTTACTGTACAGCATAAGAATTTTTACTGTGCATGGTAATTTTTCCATTACCACTCAAATGCACTGAGATTATGAGACATCACAGTAATTTTTCTAAGATTTTTCTCTACGTGTAGTTGCAAATACTTTTGTAACACTGACTAGCTGCATGCCAAATGAACATCATAAAGTATTTTACGCGACTTCAAGCAATGGACAAAATTTTATATGCTTGTGTACGAGGTTTTAGACTACGTTGTATGTATATATTTTATGTCTTTTTTTTATGTAACGTGCATTTTGTTTGTGCAGAATAAACATTTTTTTTTTCTTTTTTTCTTCTTTCAAAAGACACTTTTGAACGTCAAAAGAAGCCAAAACGTTTCGTGAAGTATGGTAAGCCGGAAAGTATGACAGAGAAAAGGGGAGGTCTTTACCCAGCAGTGGGTGATTCTGGGGTGAGATTATGGTGATGATGATGATGAGCTCACCGAACAACCAGCCAAGCGTGGTGGTTAACTCAAAATAGAATAGAATAGAATACTCTTTATTATGTAGAAACACCATATAAATTACAGACATAAATATAGACAAAGGGTGACACAATGGGCGGTCTTATCGCTAAGAGCGATCTTTTAAAGACAACCTTTGGATGGATTGAAAAGGGAAGGAGAGACAAATACTGTAGGCAGTCTGTGGTGTACCATTTACACGATACAATAAATAAATACATAAAGTATATTATACTAATCTAAATAAATATACAACGTGTAACGTTAAATGCGCAAAACCTGAAAATAGTTTGATCAGAATAACGAGCAGAAATAATTGAACCACTTTTTAATATTGGTCACATTTTTCAAAAAATCTTCATTAAAAACGTTGCCGTGTCTATTTATTAATAGGTCAAGCAAGCCAAGGTCAGCGCGGCGCAGCGGACCGGTGACGACTCCCCCCTCGGTAAAGCGTCGTCGCAGACGCAAGAAACGATCAGAATGGCCAGTAAAACTAAAACAGCACATAAAACCTTTACAATTTTTTTAATGACTTATTTTCTCTCTGAAATAGGTCAAATGCATTAAAAATCAGTTGGGGTGTCTGAGGTTTTGCGCATTTAACGTTACACGTTGTATACTATAACAATAGACATGAAACAGGACTAAAGAAAATATAATGGAAAATATAATGGATTTATTATGAAAACTGAAGAGGCTTTTATTTAACAGTGGACGTTTACATATTAGCCGAAACACGTCCACTGCTAGACATAGGCCACCCCCAAGAATTGCCATAGGGCAAACTATACTTCAAAACCGCACGAAGCACTTTTATTCCCAAACCTAAAATAAATACTACATTATAGACCTTCTTTGCTCACCCCCATAGCTATTAATATCAATTATCATTCGGAAACAGTTCGCCAAATACTGTATTATTGCGCCGTTTGTCAAAAGAGGGGCGGCAGAGGGTGATAAGAAGGTTTTCTAATAGGTAATCATGAAAACGATGTCTTTTCTTTCTAATTTAAAAATGCTATGTTGCTTATTTTTATTGATTTATTGTTTACTAGCCTCCGACTCATCGCGTCGCATAGTATCGCATCGCCCACGCTATTACTTCGATTTCAGTTTGCGTTCTTTCTGATTTTTTTCTCGGCACCTAATTCGTTGCGTGATAATCTTTTTTTTAAGGGATTTTTGTACGCTTATGCGACGATCAATCCCATCGTGCTTTGAAGTGCTTTTCACAACTTACTAACTAAACGAAATAAACTAATCTTAGTCATACAAAACTTAACTGAAACTAATTTATTAGGTACCTCATAAAGTATACAAGTTGTAACTTAAATAACACACAACCTCATAAGGGGTCATTGTACTCGTACTCATCGTTATGAACAACTTTTACTATGGGACCAAAACAGAAATTGCGAAAAAAAACATCAGCTGTTCCCTATAGTTTGACGAGTTATGCGAACATAAATTTAGGGAACAGCTGATTTTTTTTTCGCGATTTCAGGTTAGTCCCATAGTAAAACTTGTTCATAATGTTTAATAGTGATAACGTCATAGGGGAAGAGAGATAGATGCGTCACAAGCCGAACGCTTAGGCCAATCGTGCCTCTCTATCGCTTGTTCCGCGCTCTCGCTTGCACGCTCGGCTCAGGCGGGACGTGACAATGAGTCGTGCTTTTTCGTGCGTGCAGCCGGCGTACATCGATTTATAAGACGTTGTCACGTCAAAAAAGAATAAAATCATGTTGCGCTGACCCCAATTAATAATAATAATAATATTATTTCTCTCAAAAAGGTATAATTTTGATTCTAACATCAAGTTACATTTTTAGTTTATCCTTTGTGAGAGCTGGAGTCTATACTGGGTTCGGGACCTGTATTACAGATCTCCAGGCTCACACCCTTAAAATTACTTTATTTAATTGCACTTACGTACCACAACATTATATAAGCTCCAAGTACAGAGAGGAATAGAATTATTCCAAAACAAAGATGTGTTCCAAAACAAAGATTAAGAATATTCCACATAATAATATTCCACAACTTTCACACAACGCCATCTAGTTCTAAACTAAGCAGAGCTTGTGCTATGAGTACTAGACAACTGATAAACATACATATATCATTCTAAATACATACATATTATAGATAAATTACACCCAGACGAAGAACAAATGATCGTGCTCATCATACAAACATTTGTCCTGGGTGGGAATCGAACCCACGACCTTGCGTATAGGAGTCAGGGCCACTGACCACTAGACCAACAGGCCTGCCAAAATTTAATTGGGATAAGGGCAGGAGAATTATTTATTATTATTTATTTATTTATTCGGATAACAGAGAGAGATCGATGGTGAGTTTGTTTGTTTGAACGCGCTAATCTCTTTAAATACCGGTCGAAATTGAAAAAAAAAAAATCGTTTCATAGCCCAATTTTTGAGGAAGGCTACATTAGGTCATTTAATATCACGCTAGGACTCTTAGAAGCCACTGTCCATTCCAAGGTTGCCTGGAAGAGATCGCAAAAAGCGATGAGGCCGCCCATTGTGCCTATATTTTGTACTGTTTGATATATTTTTTTATGTTATGTATTTTTGTGGTGTACAGTAAAGCGCGGGCAAGCGATGCGATGCGAGGCGATGCGACGGAGTGGGTCAGGGGAAAAGAAATTTCACGCGGATGAAGTCGAAGGCATATTGTATGGATAAAATATACGTAGTTGTAGGTATCATGAATGTGTTATCGGAGATATTTTTTTTTTTAGAATTCAGTTGAAAGAAGAAACTTGTTGCATGCAAATACAGCCTAACTAGGAACTGTAATGTTTATCACGCTGCTGGTAGAAAGAAAGAAAGAAAAAATGATTAATGTTTGTTGTGTTGTTGTAAGAAAAACTAATAATACATTTTTATTTATTTATTTATTTATCATGAACAATTAATATTGTGTTTGACATACATTATAATTAATAACTAATATAAATTTAAAATAAATAATAATAATAATAAAAATAAACATGGGACAACAATAATTATTAAAAAAAAAAAAAACACGATTGCTTAAAACAATAATAATATTTTTTTAATAGAAAATGGAACCATTATTATTACATTACAGTTCGTCTATTGAGTACAAGTTTTTATCCAACAGAAATGCTTTGAGCTTAGCCTTAAAAGGGCTGGTGTATAATAACATAATAACATATAATATAATAGGCGTGCTAAATCTTTGTCCACATTTAAAATTATGATAAAAAATCACTTCCTTTCTCCTTAAACAGCACCATTATATTTTCTTTACTCCTGTTTCATGTCTATTGTTATATGTATATATTTATTTAGATTGGTATAATATACTTTATGTATGTATTTATTTTATCGTGTAAACAGTACACCACAGACTACCTACAGTATTTGTCTCTCCTTCCCTTTTCAATCCATCCAAAGGTTGTCTTTAAAAGATCGCTCTTAGCGATAAGACCGCCCATTGTGTCACCCTTTGTAAAATTTCTATATTTATATCTGTAATCTATATGGTGTACATAATAAAGAGTATTCTATTCTATTCTATAATATAATTCGTTTCTTTAGAGTAATATTAGTATTATTTGAGTTAATTTAGAGGAAATGTGACAGTCCTTCACAAGCTGTGCTTACAAAGTGTCCCTAGGGGCGCGTTACCGCGTTACAATCCTAACATCTTTTGCCTATCCTAAGCGCGTTCCAGTACTGGCATAATGCCATATCTTACACCATTGCCGGCCATTTACTTCGACCACGAGCCAATGAATCAATTTAATTTGATTCAAACCAATTCAAGCGCACCCGCGGGCACAGACAAGCTCTTCTAAACCACAATAATTCGAGTACAATCCAAAGTTTAAGGGACTTTTCTGAGGGATATAATATAGAGGAGCTATTGAGCGGAAACGCTCATTGGAAGACGATGCCGTTGGCGAGAGAGTAGGGTGACAACGTTGTGAGAGAAGTCCAGAAAGAATACAATACAGTGGACCCCCAGTAATCCGGGCCCTATCTGTTCCGGCACCACCTGTAATCCGATATGTAGACATGATATGTCTTGTCGACATGTCTGTCTTCGCTAATGTAGATCTTCTAGCTAAATTCCGGACTATAGGGGGTCTTATAGGCAGCACTATATACAACGTGTAACGTTAAATGCGCAAAACCTGAAAATTGTCTGATCAGAATAACGAGCAGAATTAATCGAACCACTTTTTAATATTGGTCACATTTTTCAAAAAAACTTCATTAAAAACGTTGCCGTGTCTATTTATTAATAGATCAAGCAAGTCAATATCAGCGGGGCACAGCGGCCCGGTGACGACTCCTGCCTCGATAAAGCGTCGTCGCAGACGCAAGAAACGATCAGAATGGCCAGTAAAAGTAAAACAGCACATAAAACCTTTACAATTTTTTTAATGACTTATTTTCTCTCTGGAATAGGTCAATTGAATTAAAAATCAGTTGGGGTGTCTGAGGTTTTGCGCATTTAACGTTACACGTTGTATATAATCCGACAAATTCGATAATTCGACACTGCCCTGCAAAACGTTTGTTGGATTACCGGGGGTCCACTGTATTGTGTACTCTACAATCCGACAAATTCGATAGTTCGACACTGCCCTGCAAAACGTTTGTCGGATTACCGGGGTTCCACTGTATTGTGTACTCTACAATCCGACAAGTTCGATAGTTCGACACTGCCCTGCAAAACGTTTGTCGGATTACCGGGGGTCCACTGTATTGTGTACTCTACAATACGACAAGTTCGATAGTTCGACACTGCCCTGCAAAACGTTTGTCGGATTACCGGGGTTCCACTGTATTGTGTACTCTACAATCCGACAAGTTCGATAGTTCGACACTGCCCTGCAAAACGTTTGTCGGATTACCGGGGGTCCACTGTATTGTGTACTCTACAATCCGACAAGTTCGATAGTTCGACACTGCCCTGCAAAACGTTTGTCGGATTACCGGGGGTCCACTGTATTGTGTACTCTACAATCCGACAAATTCGATAGTTCGACACTGCCCTGCAAAACGTTTGTCGGATTACCGGGGGTCCACTGTATTGTGTACTCTACAATCCGACAAGTTCGATAGTTCGACACTGCCCTGCAAAACGTTTGTCGGATTACCGGGGGTCCACTGTATTGTGTACTCTACAATCCGACAAATTCGATAGTTCGACACTGCCCTGCAAAACGTTTGTCGGATTACCGGGGGTCCACTGTACTACATCTCGCCTTGTTCTCCGAAAGGTTGTCAAGTCAAGTCAAGTCAAAGCATTTATTTCAAACGCGGCCCGCGCTTTCTCCCGCATATTTTTCGATCCCGTGGGTATATCGGGATATCTTCCATCTTGCTCAGCGTTCTCTCTGACTTTTTTTTCATTTCACTCAGCCCCTAAGGGTCCTAGCGTGATGTTAAATGGCCTATAGCCTTCCTCGAGAATTGGGATATCAAATGCAAAAAGATTTTTCAAATCCGGTAGACGGTAGTTCCAGAGAGTTCAAATAAGCAAATATTTTTTTAAGCGTTATCTACACTAATATTATAAAGAGGAAATATTTGATTGTTTGTTTGTATTGAATAGGCTCCGAAACTGCTGGACCGATTTGAAAAATTGTTTTACCATTAGAAGCCGACATTATCCCTGATGAACATAGGCTACTTTTTACCGCGGGAAAATGCTTAATTCCTACAGAAAAACGGGTAGTAGGACAACTGGTAGTATGAAATATCCTTCCGTACTTATCTTTTTAACCGACTTCAAAAAAAGGAGGAGGTTATCAATACGACTGTATTTTTTTTTGTTTTTATTACTTTTTTTTTTTATGTTTGTTACCTCATAATAACCGACTGGGTGAACCGATTTTCATGATTCTTTTTTTATTTGAAAGCTGGTGCTTCCCGTGTGGTCCCATTGTCACCATTTCAATATCTGATGATGGGATCTTGTAGAAATCGGGGGAACTCTTCAATAAATAACAGCAGATTAACCGCGATTGTTGCTATAGCATATCTAAGCATTGTTTACACCATCACACAACATAATATCACGCCTGTACTCACTACAAAGGATATAATTTTTTTTTATTATAATAATAATTAATACCAGTAAAACAACCGCGATTGCTGCTATCGCATATGTATGCATTGTTTACGCAATCGCACAACATAACATCACGTCTGTACCCTATAAACGCAGATGCAGCTTCCTGTCACTGATATTTACATAGCAAGTAGTGTTTATATGAATTTGATTGGGGTAGATATAACTAAAAAGTGAAAAATAAAAAATTTTATATAAAAAAAAACAACCGACTTCCAAAAAAACACTACAAAGTGAAAAATAATTTTAATTTCGGAAGTCGGTGTCAAAAAACCAAAATGCAGAACCAACGACACCGACTTCCAAAATTAAAATTATTTTTCACTTTGTAGTGTTTTTTTGGAAGTCGGTTGTTTTTTTTTATATAAAATTTTTTCACATAACTTCTAAACGGCTGAACCGATTGGGTTGAAATTTTATATGAGTATTTCGATGGTTTCCTGGATTATTTTAAAAATACAATTGGGCCCGGTAGGAGGCACTGCTGTTGGTATGTCAACTATTAAACGGCTTGATCGATTGGGTTGAAATCTTGCATGTGTATTTCCATGGTTTCACAGACACGAATGTATTAACCCTACCTAATCTGTCTTTCTATACATATATAAATAAACCAATTACATTAACCACATTATTTAAGCAACATATTTTTTAGCGTCGGGAATTCCGAATTCTACGCAAACGAAGTTGTGGGCGGTTGTTGTGTTAATAAGAATATAGATCTATTTTTGCTCAAGAAAGCTTACAATTTACAATGTTTCCACAAATCTTTTTAAGACAGTCTCACTCAAGACCTCCATCATGCTCCCCCGACTCGCCCGCGGCTCCCTACTTTCATAAAACGCTTGGAAGGAATCCTGCAAATGATCCTCATTGAACTTCTCTATGTACAGTCACGAGCAAAAACGTGTATCTACACACTAAGAAAAATTGGAACATGGTTTTCGAGAATAAAAATATTTTAAAAAAACCTATTCTTGTGAAGGAAAGCAGTATCCTTGTAAATTATTGTTTCAAATGGAAAAATATGAAATAATTATTCATAGTGTGTTTTTAGAAATCACCATTGTGTTACCCAGTAACTGAGTTGTGGAGGTCAGATAGGCAGTCGCTCCATGTAAAATACTGGTATTCAGCTGCATCCGGTTAGACCGGAAGCCGACTCCAACATGGTTGAGAAAGGGTCGACAGATGATTATGATGTATTCTTTTTAATATTCTACATACCGAGACCCCTCCGTGCCTCGGAAAGCACGTTAAGCCGTTGGTCCCGGCTGTCATTCGTGGATCTTTGACAGTCGTTACGGGTCGTCAGTAGCCCGAAAGTCTGGCAACCAGTCTTACCAACGGGTATCGTATTTACCCAGATACTGGGTTGTGGAGGTTAGACAGCCAGTCGTTCCATGTAAAATACTGGTATTCAGCTGCATCCACTAAGGCCGGAAGCTGACCCCAAAATAATTGCGAAAAGGCTAGGCAGATGAATCTATCATTTCCTTTAATTCACCAGCATAATACGAGTATTAACAAAATTGAGATGTTTGACATCTGTCATATTTTTAACTGACAGCGTTCCAATTTATTCTTGTCAATTAATGTTAATGATTCATGAATTTTCATTATGTAACGACTCTGAATCTCAAGGTACAAAGTCTAATTTCAATCAATACGTTAGGAGAAAATATTTTATGAAGTTCACTCTCTGTAAAACATTTTAAAAGACTAACGGTGGAGTTTCTTGCCCATTCGTCTCCATACGAAAGTACCTTTTGGAAGGGGCGACTTGAATCAATTCTATTTTTTGTAAATTTTGACTTTCAAAAGTGCCTTATACTATTTGAAATAAATTATTTGACTTTGACTCAATGTTCACATCTCTATGCACCTGACTGTACAGATTGTATATAGCACTGTATATCACGGGGGTAAGCAGTAAGCTGAGATGGTAGCGCTCGCTTTGATTTGAGAAGAGAGAATTTCGTTGTTCTTTTTTGTCTTGCAAAAGTCTCCGGTAACGTGTAACGGATAAGGTCTGCGCCCACAGGCGGGACAGCACGGCAAGAGATTTTTATACAAATAGAAATATAAACTAATAATATGACAATAAAATTGAAATTTCAACGACGGCGATGCCGCGGTATCCTTAGGCACGCGCACGCCGCGACGTTCTTAGGCATCATCATTGAAATTCAAATTACATATTATATTGTCATAAATTTAAGTTATATTCCTATTCTTTTCATCGATCAAGGTCGATCGAAGGTATATCTATATATATGTATATCTACACTTGCCGCGGCCGATTCATGGATGGGTGACCATCCATTACATATCGAGATTCCGTTTTGCTTTGAAAAGCACTATAATCCGTTAGTCCCGGGTATCATTCGTAGATATTTGACAGTCGTTACGGGTGGTCAGAAGCCCGAAAGTCTGACAACCAGTCTTACCAAGGGGTATCGTGTTACCAAGTAACTGGGTTGTGGAGGTCAGATAGGCAGTGGCTCCATGTAAAATACTGGTATTCAGCTGCATCCGGTTAGACTGGAAGCTGAGCCCAACATAGTTGGAAAAAGGCTAGGCAGGTTTTTGAAGTGACATGTCTTGGAATCCAATATAAACTGCAACGAATAGTTACTTCTACTTACCCGTGCTTTGCACGAACATTACCATATACAACGTGTAACGTTAAATGCGCAAAACCTGAAAATACTTTGATCAGAATAACGAGCAGAATTAATTGAACCATTTTTTAATATAGGTCACATTTTTCAAAAAGTCTTCATTAAAAACGTTGCCGTGTCTATTTATTAATAGGTCAAGCAAGCCAATGTCAGCGCGGCGCAGCGGCCCGGTGACGGCTCCTCCCTCGGTAAAGCGTCGTCGCAGACGCAAGAAACGATCAGAATGGCCAGTAAAACTAAAACAGCACATAAAACCTTTACATTTTTTTTTATGACTTATTTTCTCTCTGAAATAGGTCAATTGAATTAAAAATCAGTTGGGGTGTCTGAGGTTTTGCCCATTTAACGTTACACGTTGTATAACACAAATAAAAAAAAATACCCCAAAAAGCCTTCCTTCTTTACATTACTTTGCATATGCACGGACAGAACCGGAAATGTAAATTTTCCTTTTTATTACTACAGGAAGTTGCGTCCGTGGCGCCCTCTGTATGTCCTTTGTGCAATTTGGGGAAAACACTTTACAAATATGAATATGTATTTTCTTTTATTTGGAATATACAAAGTCAAAAGAAAATGTGACATTGCCTGAAAAAGGGGTAGATAAAGATATTTTTATCTGACTTCAAAATTACTGGTTCTGAATTTTATACGTTTGTACACTTTTTATTATTTTCGAAGAACATGGACTCATAACGCTAGTAACAATTCACTTACAAGCTATGTTAGTAATATTTATACAACGTGTAACGTTAAATGCGCAAAACCTGAAAACAGTTTGATCAGAATAACGAGCAGAATTAATTGAACCACTTTTTAATATAGGTCACATTTTTCCTAAAATCTTTATTAAAAACGTTGCCGTGTCTGTTTATTAGTACGAGTAGGTCAAGCAAGCCAATGTCAGCGCGGCGCAGCGGCCCGGTGACGACTCCTCCTTCGGTAAAGCGTTTTCGCAGACGCAAGAAACGATCAGAATGGCCAGTAAAACTAAAACAGCACATACAACCTTTACATTTTTTTTAATGACTTATTTTCTTTCTGAAATAGGTCAATTGAATTAAAAAGCAGTTGGGGTGTCTGAGGTTTTGCGCATTTAACGTTACACGTTGTATAAACATTATAACTAAACAACCAAGTTCCTATTAGCCGCCGTGCGATTCTCTAACCATCTCACCGTGAAAACTTGGGTGAAGTGAGCGTGGAGTGAGCTGTCATTAGGGATTAACACTATTGACACTGCTCACTTCACTTATGATTTCACGGTGAGATTTTTACAGAATAGACCGCCAGCATGTAGCTGGCTCAAAAAGTGAAGGATTGTCCTAATCCCGTTTGCTAGCAATGACAACTAGGAGACTGTAGGAGCTGGCACGCACTCTGTGCAACAGAGATGCTGCACGCTTGAGTCTGATCGCAGCGAAGCTAACTACTTATATATTATTTTGATGAAACTACGTGGTAGTTACGTAACACACTAAGGCCATATTACGGAACCTTACATAAAACTCAAGCATTATTCAAAACTAGTTTATAGTCCTTCACAGTGCACGCGGTGCGGTTGCGGAATTCACTACCGCCTGACATTAGGAACTGCCAAACTGCCGGTCGATTCTGTAACCATCTCACCGTGAAAACTTGGGTGAAGTGTGCGTGGAGTAAGTGGTCAATAGTGTCAATCCCTAGCATCAGCACGACTCCCAGCTAGCTCTAAGCTCACTTCACCTTAGTTATCGCGGTGAGATTTTTCCAGAATCGACAGGCTGTTGTAGTTTTTAAAAGAAGAGTAAAAGAACACTATCTTTCCACTTCACCATAGTTGTGTATGCATTGATTATCTTGATTACACTATAATTATTAACATTGTAGTGATATTTATTTTAGAAGTATGTGTGTATGTTTATTTGCATGTAGGTATGTAAGTATATTCTCATAATATTTGATTAGCAAATCAATTTGATAGGTCTTAGATGCATTTACAATAATTAGAAAAACACTCTTTACAACAAAACGACTTTTAAAGGTGCACTTCCCTTGTTTCAATCATTCTTCAAAACCTCAAGCCGAATTTACCAGTTTAAATCAATATCTATTTGTAAAGAAAAACATAATATTCCAGGTCTGCACACACGAAGACATATTGTCGGCACGTGCAGATCCGACCAATATGATGCTAATATGAACCCACCCTTACGGACAGGCGACGAGAGAAGTGCTTCGGTTAGGATTGCAATTTGAAAAGTGATTGCAAAAAGGCGGACCCGGGTAATCATTTCATTAGGATTGAGTTCTTTGAGCGTTGTTTTTTATTTTTTTATTGGGTCAAGCCCAGGACCTCCAAGGAAGTTTTCAACGACGCTAAAAAAGTGTATGGTCACCATTAAAATTAAAGGACTTACATTAAATCAGATTTCAGGAATTCGTTTTTAAAGTAATAGCAGTGCCCCGCTGTTTCACCAGCATAAGTCTCCATACCGTGGGAATATCGGGATAAAAGGTATTTTATGTGTTAATCTTGGCTATAAACTACTCGTATATGTGTGCCAAATTTCATCCCAATCAGCTCCGGGGAATGCAGGATTGATAGTTTGTGAGTCAAGAGAAAGCCTTCCTTTTCACAATCACATAAGAAACAGCTACAGAAGCAAAAAATATTTAAGCAACACTTGTCTACCCAACTGTCCCATCTCCCCTACCTACCAATAGTTTGCAGAATTATGAATCGGTAGAGAAGAAAAATCTTTTCTTATTTTAGAATGGAACTGAATAAAAAGCGGCCAAGTGCTAGTCGGACTCGCTCACGAAGGGTTCCGTGCCACTGTACAATATTAAATACTAGATATTTTATTTAAATAATTTAGTAAAAAAAAAAACATGTTACTTGTATGTGGACATTGATGATATTTGATATTTTATTTTTATTTTTTATCATCTGTTATTATCAGTGGTCGGAGTAGGTAGAGCTGTTTGGGGTGAATGACCGCAAACATTGATGTGAACATGGATATGCCTCTGAAATCCCGGGATTTTGAAATTTTCGATTGATTTAAGTGAGTTAATATGGGTTTTGAAAATTAAATTATATATCTAACTCGATCATCGCATTTTATTTATATTCCATGTCTTCAATTTACTATAGTAAATTAATAATAGTGGATTATCCATTTAAATATAACGTTCCAATTAAGCACTGTCAAAAGAAACTACTTAAATAGTTATTTTTTTTAATTTTGAGAATTCCCGGGATTTTCGGAAATACTTGGCATATCTGGTATGTCCGCATGTAGCTAATAACAAAAATACCTCTATCTACTCCTATAAAAACTACTTAAACAATGGTTTTTTAATTCCGAGAATTCCCGGGATTCCGGGAAATATTTGGCATATCCATGTTATGTCCGCATGTCGCAAGTAGCAAAAACAGCTCTACCTACTCCAACCACTGGTATAAAGGGCGTTGTAGTAACACTCTGTGAAAATTTCAAGTGTCTACCTATTACGGATCAAAAGATACAGCTCTGTGACAGACAGACAGATACGCCTTAGGGTGCGTTTCCACAGAAGCGGAGCTGGGCGAAGCGGAGCAGAGACGTGCAGGAATCGACTAATCACAATGGTTGAAATCCTCATCGCGTCACTCGTCTCGTCTGTGATTGGACGATTCCTACACGTCTCCGCTCCGCTCCGCGCAGCTCGCTTCTGTGGAAACGCACCCTTAGTAACAAGGGGACCCATCCATTGGGTTATCACAATCAGCCTACAATGTTCACTGCTGGGACACAGGCCTCCTCTCTTCGAGAGGGACTGTACTGTGATCCACCACGCAGGCCCAGTGCGGGTTGGTAGATGTCACATGTCTTCGAATTTTTGGTTCTAGGACATGCCGGTTTCCTCACGATGTTTTCCTTCACCGTTTTGAGAGCAGTGTTGATGAAATGATTTATACAAAGTAAAACGCCTGCCTCAGTTCGATCTCACGACCTACAACTCGCCACTGCAACACGCCACTGGGCCAATACTGCTCACATTGGGTACGGAACCCTAAAAATGAATCTTCCAGGCATGATCTAAAACTATCTGCTATAAGAAAGAATTTTATTCAAGCGTCCGTGAGGTTTTATCATCATAAAATCTGCATTTGGGAATATCTTTTGAAGATTGGAGCATAATATCTGATTCTTCTTTTATGGTTGAATTCTTGAATGTAATTCAATTTTTAGCAGTAGTTAGATAACATGCTGTCTCTAGCTGTTTAAGATGCATTTTAGCGGCTGTTTGGTTTGTCTAGTAATCGCAAGCTACTTGCTTATCTTGGGGGGACTCAAGTTTGATTCCCAGGCCGGAAGTGTTATTGGGTTTTTTCCATTAGGAATTTCGTAGTAACAGCCCTGAGTACTCGAAAAGTACGTTAAGCCGTTGGACCCAGCGTCTGATCTCTCTCTGGCTATATCAGATTACTGTCCCACCGGACTATGAGAGTGAGGGAAGCGTGATACACCTGTGTCTGCGCACACACGCCTGCACTATAATATTTCCCGTGCCGTTGAGTTGATGAATTTCCGCTGGGATTGGCCGTCATGCCTGAAATTCGGTCTGGAGAACTATATGTATGTTATAGTAATCCTTCTTAACCCTTGGCAGTTTTATGTTATAATTATATTTTACTAGCTTTTACCCGTGGCTTCGCTCGCGTTAATTTAGAATTTGACAATCAATTCGGGTTTTACTCTGCTTGTTGTTTGGCCGTTGCACTCATGGGCTCAGAACGGAACATTATTCTAAGACGCTCCTATACACAATGTTGTATCTCCTTTAATTTGACGCTAATACGTACAAATTATAGGCGCTATATATAGCTGGCCATGGGAAAAAACATGGCTATTTCAAATGCACCCCTGCTACCTGCATTGTTTGCCCTTGTCTATAATATTATAGTTAGTAGGATGAAAAACCGGTCTATCGACACTCTAGGTCTAGACTCACGAAATGTAACGCTTCAATTAAAAATAAAACTAAACTCTATAGTTTCTAATATAATTCAATCATGATTCGAAATACACGTGGCGCCATCTATTATCATAAAAACGTTATTGTTATCCTCGGGAACAGCATTTTTTTTTCGGGATGAAAGGTACCCTATGTCCGTTTCTGTACACCTGACAACGTATATGCAAAATTTCAGGATGATCGGTTCAGTGGTTTAGGCGTGAAAAGGTAACAAACAAACAAACTGACTTTCGCATTTATAATATTAAAGTTACGATGTTAAATTTACAAATAAAATGCCACCTCTAAATATTCAACACTCTACAATAATTTCACGGGTTTCTTTTCCCTAAGGAAAATATGGGAAGGTTTTTCTATAATATTAAGGTATATTACTATGGGTTTCTCACCCCCATAAATTCTATGGGGTGTTTATTGGTCATTTAGATAGTTTTCATGGTTTTTGATATTATATCAATACTTTGGAGCGACTCTTTTTTATCCAGCGATAGATACAATTTTGTCGGTTTATGCGATAAAAATTCTTGCTATATTTTATGTTTATTTTTTTCGGTATTCCTGCTATACTGTTCGGAATGGAACTGACTGGGCTAGGACTTAAAATGTTGACTTGTAAATGAATCAATAGCCAAGTTTATCGACCGTCGAAGTTAACCGTTTGACTGATGTGTTTCAGTAAGCCGTTGTATTTGCATTAAAACATCTTCCATGAGTGAATGCTCGTCTGGCGGTATCCTGGGCAATCAGCCGTACCTGTCTTATCTTTTTGAGCTTGGAGGCTCCCTCAGACAGGTGGAACGCGATGGTGCGAAGCGATTGTGGAACAATTTCCATGAAGTTTTCATAGAAATTGTTCTACTAGTGTCGCGCTGTCGCTTCGTGTCTGTCTGCGGGATCCTTTGATTGCGTAAAGCTCGTGTAGAAGTTCATTAATGTAATGCAGTGGTTTCATTAATGATTTTAGTGGTTTGTGGTGTGTGGTTTGTGTTGATATTTGGTTATTTTATCATTAGGTAATTCTCTCGTTTGGTCACTCTGCCATTTGATTATTTGTCATGTAGTTATTTGTCATTTGGTGATTCGGTCATTTGTTTATTCTGTCATTTAGTGATTTGCCATTTAGTTATTTGTCATTTGGTAATTCTGTAATTTGGTCATTCTGTCATTTGGTGATTTGTCATTTAGTTATTTGTCGTTTGATCATGTAAACACTTGGTAATTTTCTTTGACATTTATATCACGATTTAACAGTAAAATAACAACAAAAATATACTCACAGCCGATGCGAATCAGTAGGCAACCTTTTAGGTACATGCAGCAGCCCTCGATGAGCACAGTCAGCCGCCGCAGCGCGGCACGAGCACGCCCAGGGACAGTTGGCTCCGCGCGTCAGCGACGCCGCGGTGATCACCACAACGCATACGAGGAGTACGCGGAGGTAAGCAGACATCGCGGCAAGCGTGTTGCGGACGGTCCGTGGGAGGCGTATGGTGGTTAAGTCATTTTTTTGGTCTGGAAAGAGAAGAAAATTATTGGTTAATGGTTATGTAAAACCTTGAGGGGCTCGTGGCTAAATAATAACAGCCGCACAGGTCGATCGATCAGAACGGCCGGACTGTCCGTTAGTACAAGACTTTCGACTTTCGTACGAGGCTTTTGGCTACGTTGTATATTTTGTCTTTTCATTTTTTTATTTTTTATTTTTTATTATTATTTTGTTTTTTATTTGTAACGTGCGTTTTGTTTGTGCAGAATAAACGTTTTTTCTTTCTTTCTTTTCTTTCATAATCGTTATAACCGATGTTATCATTTTAAAAACATACAAATCCACAACTGGTTGTTTAAAACACACCAAATTCGCAATTTATTCGTATCTTTTTGGGTCCCGTATCCAAAGAGTGCCAACGGGACCCTATTACTAAGCTCCGTTGTCCGTCTGTCTGTCACAGGACTGTATCTTTTGAACCGTAATAGGTAGTCTTCTATCAGTCGTCATCTCGGTAGTCACGGCCACTCCAACCATATCACCATCCACACAGTCCATCCATCGTTTCTTTGGTCTTCCCCTACTCTTATAGCCTTCGACATTCATACTCAAAACCTTTCTCACGACATTTTCCTCATTCCTGCGTAACATACGAGTACCATGACAACCGATTTCCGCACAACTTTTCAGTTACCGGTGCCACGTTCAGACTTCCTCTGTGCTCATTTCTTATCCTATCCATTCGTGTAATACCACATATCTCTCATGGCATTTTCATCTCAGCTGCATGCAATTGCACAACTAATAAAAATAAAATAAAGTTAACAATTAAAGGGACATTCAATAAAAGTGTTTTTGTCCGCGTTTTTTGCTCGATCTTAGTAATGATAAAAACATTTAGGGTATATGTATAATGAGTATGTATAGTGTATATAATAGGTATATTCATGTGTCCAATGGGTGCTATTTCAAGTAAAACAAATATCAACTTTGCGGTAGAGAAAATTAAGTTGATTTCAGAGTGACTAATAGGTACTATTGTTAAAGTTTCATACATGTTAGAAGTTGTAGCGTAAACTGAACTTTATTGTGTAGGTATTAAAGTTATTTTTCTAATAACTCATATTTGTTTACCTGTTTGGACACTAAATTCCGAACTCAGATTAACTAGTTTTAAATATTATACGGTAGTACGGAACCCGTCGTGAGTCGTGTGCGAGTCTGGTGCGCACTCGGCCGTTTTTTATTTGTTTTCTTACAACTCTGCAAGGCCCGTATCACAACAATCTTGAAGAATCAATATACCTTAACTCCTCAAGCAATTACTGGCTCCAATAACTTCAATGTACCGCCGGGCATCGAACTCATAAATTTAATTCCGATGCCATACAATTGAACCTTCCGACCTCGGTTCATTTCACTTTACGCTTACTTTTAAGCTGGTAGGCAGAAGTGATGGTCATTGGTTTATTAAGAAAGATATTATTAGTCACTAGACTTGGATTTTCTTCCTGGTGTCTTAGAAAAAACAGAGAAAAGAGGGGTTCGTGGTTTAGTAATAACAGCCACACGGGTCGATCGATCACGTCCGTGGATGGGTGACCGTTCTACAACGTGTAATGTTAAATGCGCAAAACCTGAAAATAGTTTGATCAGAATAACGAGCAGAATTAATTGAACCACTTTTTAATATAGGTCACATTTTTCAAAAAATCTTCATTAAAAACGTTGCCGTGTCTATTTATTAATAGGTCAAGCAAGCCAATGTCAGGGCGGCGCAGCGGCCCGGTGACGACTCCTCCCCCGATAAAGCGTCGTCGCAGACGCTAGAAACGATCAGAATGGCCAGTAAAACTAAAACAGCACATAAAACCTTTACAATTTTTTTAATGACTTATCTTCTCTCTGAAATAGGCCAATTGAATTAAAAATCAGTTGGAGTGTCTGAGGTTTTGCGCATTTAACGTTACACGTTCTATACATACCATAGTATAAAGAGGGGAAGTAGGCTATCTCCGGCCCAATCCGCGATATAATTGCCTACTGTCTCAGGGTTGTCACTTTTAGCAAAATTTTAATTCAGTGCAAACCAACACAGAAATGTAAAACAAATACAGAAATGTATTCAAGATTCAGAGCAGTATTATTTATAAAAAAAAGGGATAAAATAAACCGGCGCGCGGCGGGGCGGTGGGGGCGCGACTGACCGCTCTTCGTCAGATTCGGTTGTCGCCCAAACCGCTAACAAATATTTATAGACTAAGAGATCGTATATCATATATTTCATCACAATGCAGCACAATGTAGTATTTGTACACATAAAGGACCATATTTATTTTTATTTTTAATTAATACAAACATATCTATTCATATAACATAACAATTCTGGAATCGATGAATTATTAAGACACCCAAACACACAGCAATATGTTTTCCTGCGATTATCACACATTTTTTATTCATTTAGCGGTGCCGAAAAGCCGTGACGCGCGAACCTCGTGCGGTGTTAGCCCCGACTGGCGCTGTGAGAAACGGGTCGAGATTTTGTTTAAGTGTGCGTGCGGCGACGCATAGATACTTTGGCGCACACATACAAGCCGCGCGCGGTGCGTTTGTATATAGATAACTTACTTCCCCTCTTTATACTATGTACATACTGAGACCCCTCCATGCTTCGGAAAACACGTTAAATCGTTGGTCCCGGGTGTCATTGACAGACGATGATCTTGTTGATCTTTGACAGTCGTTACGGGTCGCCAGAAGCTTGAAAGACTGACAACCAGTCTTACCAAGTGGTATCATATTACCCAGGAACTGGGTTGTGGTGTTTGATATATATTTTTTTATGTTATGTTTTTTTGTGGTGTACAATAAAGTATAAATAAATAAATAGGCAGTCGCTCCATGTAAAATACTGGTATTCAGCTGCATCCGTTTAGACTGGAAACCGACCCCAACATAGTTGGGAAAAGGTTAGGTAGATGATGGACAAGGCACCGAGGCACCAAGCGGTACGGCAAATTGATTTTTTTTTGTCTTAAAATGAACATACTTACTTTTCTCATCAATTTTTGTAAAAATATTTTCATTTTAAAGAGTGACCATGGTGTTTCTTGCCCATTCTTCTTCATAGAAACCGTAGTAGGTTCCTATGAAGAAGAACGCTTTGGAATGGGCTCCCTAGATACTAGATACGATTGCGATGCTACGATTCTTACATACTACTTTTGCTTCCTTACAGTAATCTTATAAGGGAGTGTGTCCACGAGCAACTTTTATCTCCGCAGCATATTTATCTCTCACATCGTGTCTACGCGACACCTGTGAGACTTATTTGTCCTCGGGTTTGGACACAACTGTCGCCCGTCTATTGCACGGCGGCGGCGGTAAAAAAGTTGCTGGCTTCCAGTTGTCGCTCAACCGGACATTTAACAAAAAAAGGTGCGTTTCTGTCGCTCACGTGTGCGCACCGTCCAAATCTCCGCGAGGAGACAGCGACAGAGACAAAAAAGTTGCTGGGCAACTAAGTTGCTCGTGGACACCCTGCCTTTCTTATTAGGATTAGGGAACCCTAAAATTTGGGACATGTAAGATTTTGTCCCTGCAACGGCAGCTATAGAAATCGGTATAGTAAGCAAACCATAATATTCTTAAAATCGAATGAACATTAATTTTCTCTAATTTTACACACGAATGAATTCAAACACATTTTAAAATCACAAGTATTTTTCAAGCACTTTCCGATTTAACAACTTAAAAAGGGTTATTTATTCCCATTCAAAATAAATAATAGTTCACACTACAAATCTTTGAAAGACAATAGCTGGGTTGTGTGATTGAGAGAGCGGGTTCGAATCCCGGGTCGTTTAAGTGTGAAACTGCTGGTACTTATGCCCTTTGTAGTCTTTAATGCTGGTGATGTTTGTGAAAGGGGTGAGATTCGCCCCTTCGCTGATTCTCACCATGGTTTTACCCAGGCTTTACTTGGTGTAAATAACTTCATCGTGAGGAAACCGGCATGTCTATTCTCCGGCATGTATATTATTATCTATTAACCCGCACTGGGCCCGCGTGGTGGATTATGGCCCACTCCCTCTCACAGAGAGGAGCCCTGTGCCCCAGCAGTGGGAAGATTATAGGAGTAAATAAGGAAATTTTAAACGCAATAGTGCTATTCTGTAAAAATCTCACCGTGATAACTTGGATGAAGTGAGCAATCTGACAGCTCACTTCACTTAACTTCTCACCGTGAGATTCTAACAGAATCGACCGGCTGTTCTAGTTGTTTTTATATCGAGCGACTGCCTATCTGACCTCCACAACCCACTTGCTGGGTAACACGATACCCCTTGGTAACACTGGTTGTTAGACTTTCGGGCTTCTTCTGATGACCCGTTACCTACAACTATCAGTGTCAGACTTATTTGCCAGGGTCGCGGGTTGTTTTGCCAGGGTCGCGGGTTGTTCGAAAGAGTTACCGTGGCCCTTGGCACAGGCAACTGAAGGAACACGGGTGGGTTTTAGTCAGTAAAAGTCTGACACACCCTCCCGTTCCGCCCAGAACGGGAGAAGTTATTTGATAATTTCCCACCCAAAAAAAAAAAAAAAAAAAAGTGTCAGACTTATGGTCTTCTGGCTACCCGCAACAACAATCATTGTCAGACTTTCGGTCTTCTGACTACCCGCAACAACAATCATTGTCAGACTTTCGGTCTTCTGACTACCCGCAACAACTATCAGTGTCAGACTTTCAGTCTTCTGACTACCCGTAACAACTGTTATTGTCTGACTTTCGGGCTTTTTAATACCCGTTACAACTATCATTGTCAGACTTTTGGGCTTCTTAATACCCGTTACAACTATCATTGTCAGACTTTCGGGCTTCTTAAGACCCGTAACGACAGTCATTGTCAGACTTTTGGGTTTTTTATTACCCGTGTCGATTGCCAAAGATCTACAAAAAAAAAGTTAGACTAATGTCCAGGCAATTATTGATGGAGAAAAAGAAAAATAAACCATTTTAGCTGACACCTACTACTCTGCTCACAGCCGTAAACTTAAAAGCTTTGCACTAAATATGCGTCTGATACCCTTTAATGATGCGCAGCACCCATCATAC
Organism: Eremobia ochroleuca; assembly: GCA_949629135.1. Taxonomy (NCBI): domain Eukaryota; kingdom Metazoa; phylum Arthropoda; class Insecta; order Lepidoptera; family Noctuidae; genus Eremobia; species Eremobia ochroleuca. The sequence goes on from OX451413.1 coordinate 3,391,024, forward strand.
AAGTCGTAATGATAAAAACGCTGAGTTCTCAAGATATAGCGCTAGGGTTGCCACAGAAAATATTATTTTTTTTGAAAACTTAGCACTTTCTTCTCGGCAAGAACTTCACGAAATACGGCATGCCCTAGAATCAATAATTCGAAGGCATGTGACATCCACCAACCCGCACTGGGCCCGCGTGGTAGATTACAGCCCACTCCCTCCCGAAGAGAGGAGACATGTGTCCCAGTAGTGGATACATTACGCTGTGTTCAAATCCTGATATTTAGCTGCATCCGGTTAGACTGGAAGCCGACCCCATTTAGTTGGGAAATGGGTAGGTATTGTGTGTAAAGTGTTTACATTACCAGTCGACAGCGATGCGAATGCATTTTTGGACGCTATGTGAAAAGTTTTACGAGTAGTTAAGTTAGGATACAATTTTGTTATTTTTATCGATTAATTAGGTGTTAATTGTTATTTACTTACATATTATTGGGTTGGCACAAAAGTAATGAGACACTCTACAAAACTCTATACATTTCCTTTTTCAAGTTAATTGTTTTCGATAATATTCTAGAATGCTGTAGAACATTCTAGGTATTTGTGATGTGGGGGGTATATAAAGCCGCCCTTGCGATCGGTTTAGTCAGTTTGAAGAAAAATGGACGAGCGACAAGTTCGAACACTGTACTTATACGAGTACTTGTTAGGCCACACAACTCTGCATTGGGCGCTGGAAGTACAAGCCATGCGACGGGACACCGCCTACTACCTAACCCTCTATCAAGAAAAAACGCTGCTATCAAGAAAAAACGACGAAAACGAGTCAATGTAGTTTTACTACACAATAACGCTCGACCTCACGTCGCACCTGCCGTTCCCCAACAGTTGGGGAAGGAGACGATACCCCACCCACCTTATTCCCCAGACCTCGCCCCATCAGACCAGCATTTGTTTAAGAGCCCTGAAATAACATTTACAGAGTAAACAGTTGAATGATTTCTCTGATGTAGAGGCGGAGTTGAACAACTTTTTCGGGGCACAGCCATCAGAGTTCTGAGCGAAAGGCATCCAACGTTTGCCGGATCGTAATTAAGAAGTCTTAGAGGCCAATGGTGATTCCATCATTGACTAAGCTATTTGTATAACAATAATAATAAAAAATGTAAAACGTAAACCAACTCTCATTACTTTTGCACCAACCTGATATTTTAATTAGGTAGAGTATGTTCAGAATATTCTGAGCATTTGAGAGACAAGAGACCTTTTGTTGGGAAAATCTCGGTTTGTTATTATTAATTACAAACCGAGATTTACAAAAGCGTATACAAAATAAATTTACTAGGTTTCTGTACCTAAGGTGTTATGGTGTATATCCATTTTATCCATTGATGTATACAACTTTGTTTGTTATAGGCATGGTGGGATACAATAAATTGGAAACAAGGAGGGACATAGCTCTTGCTACCTATATTTTTAAATTATTACGTGGCAAGACTTCAAACCCAGGTATTCTAAAAGAAATAAACCTGAGTGTGCCCGACAATTATGTATTGCGAAGGCGACAGCCACGTCTATTGGCGGTGCCCAGTAGTAGGACCAATCTACTGCGTAAAGCTCCTATGACGCGCACCTTGCGTGTACTTAATGACGTAGCAGACGGGATAGATCTTTTTACTTGTTCTCTGAGTAAGTTCACAAAAACCGCGATGCACATTATATACCCGCCCCGGCTTCGCACGGGTGCAATGGAGAAACACTGATAATTTTAGAGCCATTATTTCTCGTAAAAAGTATAGGATAAAAAATGGTTATTGTGGGTTATCCCTAAGAGATAGACATATACCATCGCGGACTGTTTTGTAGACGGGTTCAGCCAGCGTTTACAATGTAAGCGCAAAAAAATGTGTTTATTTACGACATTACTTTAGAAACCTCTAAAATTATCAGTTTTTCTCTACTATATTATGCATGTATTATTCATATAAACCTTCCTCTTGAATCACTCTATCTATTAAAAAAAACTGCATCAAAATCCGTTGCGTAGTTTTAAAGATCTAAGCATATATAGGGACAGACAGACAGGGAAGCGACTTTGTTTTATACTATGTAGTGATGGCAAATAAGAAAACTCTAATTGTGGCCACACTATTGCATTAGGAAATTCCTGTAATGATAGTGATGTTGAATAAATAAATAAATAAATTTCTCGATTTCGACAACCCTACCACATCGTGCACTTTATATTATCATTGCTCTCTCTAATGGAGCCTGCTTGTAATGCACATGGGAGCTAAAATTATACGACGTTTGACCTCTGGCATCGCTTGCTTTTATACTCCAGTTTCAAACAGATTGCATGGCAAAATATTACTCGCATTAATTGAGAAAGTCCCATTTTTCTAATATACAAGGTGTAACAGAATAAACGCAAGTTCTGAAAGTAGTTTGTCAATCGATTTCAGTGCCTTTTAATATTTTCAAAACTTATGTATTTTGCCTTAATGTCCGCCGATTGAGGCAAATAAACTTAAATCTTATTTCAAAGAAATAAGACTATATTTTTTTATTTGTCTTTTGCGTGTTTTGTTGATATGAGTCTTGTGGTACTTGAAACAAACAAATGTTATTATTATTATTATTTAAATGCATAAAGCAATTTTAGGGTCAACAAGATTTTCTTAAAAAAGAGTCATTGTATTTGTCCTTTTAACTCAATGCTCTACTTGTATTATTTCACATATTGTATAACCCCCCCCCCCCCCCCCGTAATAAGAGTAATAAGAGCCGCACGGGTTGATCGATCAGGTTAAGCTATGCTTGCCGCGGTTGGTCCGTGGATGGGTGACCATCTTCACATACCAAGAACCCTCCGTACCTCGGAAAGCACGTTAAGCCGTTGGTCCCGGCTGTCATTCGTGGATCTTTGACAGTCGTTACGGGTCGTCAGTAGCCCGAAAGTCATACAACCAGTCTTACCAAGAGGTATCGTATTACCCAGTAACTGGGCTGTGGAGGTCAGATAGGCAATCGCTCCATGTAAAATACTGGTATTCAGCTGCATCCGGTTAGACTGGAAGCCGACCCCAAAATTGTTGGGAAAAGGCTAGGCAGATGATTGTATAAAATCCCTGTATCTTCGAAATCTTACGATGAACATACATACTTTGCTTTAAGCAAGTTATTTCATCACAAACCAGTGAAAACATTGTGAGAAAACTGACTTATCCGAGAACTAGAAATTCGGAGACGTGTGACATCCACCAACCCACACATACTGACACAGGCCTCCTCTCGTCGAGAGGGAGTGGACTGTCATCTGCCACGCGGGCCCAGTGCGGGTTGGTAGATGTCACATGTCTTCGAATTTTCGGTTCTAGGACATGCCGGTTTACTCACGATGTCTTCCCACACCGTTATAAGGGCAGTAGTGACGAAATTTTTTAAACAAAGTAAAATGCCTGCCTTCGTTCGAACACACGAGCTACGACTCGTAAGACAGACCAAAACCACTGGGTCACCACAGCTCTCAAGTGCTGGAGGAGTGTTCAGTCAAAATCAAAAGTCATTTATTCAAACTAGGCTGGGAATCAGCACTTTTCGAACGTCAAAATTACAAAAGACAGTCCCCCAAAACGCCCGCCCTTCACCACTTCCTAGTGCTTTCGCTGGGAAGAAGAAGTGGCTCAACAAACTCCCCAGCAGCACAGCTGTCTGTTCAGTTAGATTAGAAAATACTTGATTGAATACAATACAAGGTATGCAAAGTAATTAACATTACAAGACACAGAACACTAAATTAAATTATTTGCCATATGTCAGCTAGCTACGCCAATATACCAACAAATACAATAAAAAACTATACGTACTCAAGCAAAAAATAATAAATCTAAATTAAATAAAAGCTTCCAGGTGTAAAGGGCGGACCGCTTACATATTTATGCAATGCTGGGTTCTGTTTACATAGCTGTCACTTGAAGTCACAAAATATGATAAACTAGGACCATCGAAGGAAACTAAACAAACAAGCTATTACTAATGACAACAATAATAAAACCATGTTTGAAATTGAAGCACGAATAGAAGGTTGATTGGAGCAACTAAAAAAGTAGGAGCGCACCTATTTATGGTATAACATTCAGTAATTCTCAACCAAGATGTCTGCCACTTGACGTCTTCACTCACTAATCGATTTGTGCTAAACTTGTCCCAATTATTTCCGGCTGATGGGTCGACTGGCTAATCGGCCTCGTTCAAGATAATCGTCTTCCAACGATTATTCGGTTAAAAATAAACGATTAATCGCCTTAAATAGGTGTCGGACTTCATGGTCAATTTGTAGAAAGAAATTAAGTATGTGAAATCTATGCGAATTCTTTTGTTTTTTATTAGCTTATGTGAGAGCTGTGTCTGCCTGAACACACATAACAGCATCTTTGGTATACAAGGTGGCATCAACGTGCAAATTTTAATCATGGATTCAGCATGAGAAGAGCTTGAGAAGTGAGCGTGGAGTGAGTCGTCAATAGTGTCAATCCCTAGCATCAGCATGACTCACAGCTCACTCTAAGCTCACTTCACCTTAGTTATCACGGTGAGATTTTTCCTGAATCGACTTCTGAACTCCTATGCGTTGACATTTTACGTTGGTTATTAAAAAAAAAAATGCTGTTCCATACATTTTGAACGCAGTATTGCACTTTTCTATGAAACAGCAGTTTTTTTTTTTTTTTGAGAACTTACGACCAATTTCTAGGGTCTAGAATGATGTGCTGAATTCATGGATACAGCAGGGTGATTGTAACACACTATCAGTAGCAATGGGTTTCATTTTGACAGTTCAACAAAATTCTGGTACAGACGCCAGCACATCAAGCTACTATAATCTGTCAAATTTCTTTAATCGATTTTCAACTTTAGCGCTAAAGCATAAGGTTTAAAGTTGATTGGGAAAATCTGACAGTTTCGGGTAGCTTGATGTGCTGGCGTTACACAGGACTTCTCGATTGCCAGTGCGTGCCTAAATCACTGGGTTGCATAATATAACAGAGCATCCCGCTTGTAATCCCCAAAGGGTTATGCAGAGAAGTACTTATGCCTAGTAAACTAACATTCTATCAGTTATGGTCAAGTTCCATGTAATAGGGGGGAAGCCTATTACCAGCATCACCTGCCTGCCTTTTCCCAACTACGTTGGGGTCGGCTTCCAGTCTAACCGGATGCAGCTGAATACCAGTATTTTACATGGAGCAACTGCCTATCTGACCTCCACAACCCAGTTACTGGGTAACACGATACCCATTGGTAAGACTGGTTGTAAGACTTTCGGGGTACTGACGACCCGTAACGACTGTCAAAGATCCACGAATGACGATGTTACCAACAGCTTAACGTGCTTTCCGAGGCACGGAGGGGTCTTGGTATGTGCAGATGGTCACCCATCCATGGACCAACCGCGGCAAGCGTAGCTTAACCTGATTAAGCCTTTGCCACCAACCGGGCACAAATCTACAGAGAAATTCCTGATAGAAATTGGATTACCGCTGCTATACAACGTGTAACGTTACATGCGCAAAACCTCAGACACCCCAACTGATTTTTAATTCAATTGAACAATTTCAGAGAAAAAAAAAAGTCATTAAAAAAATTGTAAACGTTTTATGTGCTGTTTTAGTTTTACTGGCCATTCTGATCGTTTCTTGCGTCTGCGACGACGCTTTATCGAGGGAGGAGTCGTCATCGGGCCGCTGCGCCGCGTTCACATTGGCTTGCTTGACCTATTAATAAATAGACACGGCAACGTTTTTAATGAAGATTTTTTGAAAAATGTGACCTATATTAAAAAGTGGTTCAATTAATTTCTGCTCGTTATTCTGATCAAACTATTTTCAGGTTTTGCGCATTTAACGTTACACGTTGTAAATAGGGTATCATAGTCCGATGGGTCGGCAATCTGACACGACCAGAGAGGCGTCAGAACAATCATCTTCGAATCGGCATCAAGCGTAGGAACAATGGCTTAACGTGCTTTCCGAGGCACGGTGATATAAGTCCACCAACTTCCAAACTCTGGGCTGTTGCTAAGAAATTCCTAATGGGAAAACCCGAAAACAATTGGCCTGAGCTGGGAATCGAACCCAGAACCGTACGCTCAACAGTCGCGCTTGCAATCTCGAGACCAACGGGGCAGCTGCTATAATTAATTACTATGGCAAGAACCTATCAGACTGACCAAGTTTAACTAACTTTTAAAAGCAATAAATCATTTTTTTTTTCTCCTTTAATTAAAAGACTGAATGGCCGAATACCTCGGCTTATAAAAAAAAAGAATACAATTGAAACGTCAAAACCTATTGTCATAGTTTGACACCTCGAAGAATGGCGTTGTGTTAGGTTGTTGAAATAAATAGAATGGGTTCCGTGGTTCTATTTATATTTTTATGTTCACGCCTTTTAAAAGACTTTGGAAAAGCAGTATGAGGCTTTTTGTGTTTTTATTGTGATCAAACATGTTTTGCACGGTGACTAAACGAACGTGTGATATAAATTAAAAATGGTTTTGTTTTTATATATGAACAGCGCACTTGAAATTAATAGGATTCATTTGTTTTTTGGCTCATCTTGGAACTGACTAGTACCATGAGATATTTTGTTTTTGAAAATGTTACAGTAGTCCGTAGGTACAGTAGACCGCACGTTAGTGGTGACAAACCCTGTATAAGCACCCTCTGCTTATACAGGGTTTGTCACCACTAACGTCAATTCTTGTAATTTTAAAAACGATCTCTGGGTTAATCTGTACAAAATACCTCTAATTTCCCTACATTTTTGACATTGATTATCGCTGAGGTGAAATTGCGACTAGATTTTGTAAGTTTTTAATCACGGGAATTGGCCTTCTGGTTTCGTATTCTATTGAAACAAAAACCGTACTAGGCTAGGCCACATTAATATTACCACTGACGTGTCGTTGAATGCACTTTGCCTTGAAAATAATTATATTATTTAGTAGTTAGACATACTTGCCAAGTTTTAAATAAATAATAATAATATAATAATATTCCACAACTTTCACACAACGCCATCTAGTCCCAAACCAAGCAGAGCTTGTGCTATGAGTACTAGACAACTGATAAACATACATATATATTTCTAAATACATACATACTATAGATAAATTACACTCAGAGAAAGAAGAAATGATCGTGCTCATCACACAAAAATTTGTCCTGGGTGGGAATCGAACCCACGACCTTGTGCATAGCAGTCAGGGCCACTGACCACTAGAACAACAGGCCTGTTAAATCTAAACCTAGTGCTTGGTTAGACCTATAAACTTACAAGCAACCATAAAAAAAGTCACTAAACCCGAGTCCTAGCTAGCGTATATTTTTTTTAATTGTTTAAAAATTAATTTAAATTTTCCGAGATAACTAGAAAAAGCGCTTAACCAATTACATTTTTAAGCCTAAAAAGTGTCCTAAAACTTGTAAAAAAACGCCTAAAATTAATTAAACGTGACAGCTATGGAATTACACGTACCTACATACATCAAACTGTCTAAAGGGTGCTTCGTAAACGGAACTCTAAATGAGCTCAGCGGGTACCTGTCAAAAACGTGACGTTTTAATTAAATTCCAAGGCTTCTTGTCTGTTTGTCTGTGTGTTTGTTTGTGTAGCTACAATGTAGATGGAAACTGGGTGAAAGCTACTGTATCTTTGTGTTGTTGAAAGGTTGGCGAAACACTGGTCACTTGACTTTTTGAATAGGAACACAGCAAGCAATGATGTTGGGTGTGAAGAATAGTTGGAGCAGTAACATAACAATATAAAATCACGCTTGTAATCCTAAAAGGGCTAGGCAGACGTGTATCTATAGTACAGACGCCAGCACATCAAGCTACTACAATCTGTCAAATTTCTTTAATAGGTTTTCAACTTTATCGCTAACGCATAAGGTTCATAGTTGATTGGGAAAATTTGACAGTTTATTACAGGAGGGTGAGCTTATTGCCACCACCCGTGTACAAATCCAGACTCCGGGTTGCTACTGAGAAATTCCAAATGGAAAAACCCAATTACACTTTCAAATAAAAATCAAGTCATTTATTCAAACTAGGCTGAGAATCAGCACTTTTCGAACGTCAAAATTACAAAAGACAGTCCCCCAAAACGCCCGCCCTTCACCACTTCCTAGTGCTTTCGCTGGGAAGAAGAATTGGCGCAACAAACTCCCTAGCAGCACTCTTTGCCCGACCTGGTCTAGCGCTTGCGACCACTGTACACTTTATGGGTATCCAGGATAAACTCTTTCACTAGGAGCACTACTAATAAATGTTATCCATTACATCTCACATAAGTACATATTATCAGCAGTACTATTCTGTAAAAATCTCACCGTGAGAACTTAGGTGAAGTGAGCGGGAAGTGACCTCTGTCATTCCCTAATGGTAGGGATTGGCACTATTAAGTGCTCACTTCACTTACGATTTCACGGTGAGATTTTTACAGAATCGATCGACTGATGTATTGAACTTCAACTTCACATGATCTGACCAAGATTATGTCTGAACTTTAAAAGAGACTGTGACCTCTGAGTTTGTTTCGGCCTTTCTTCTCAGAGTAGTCAGGTAGGAAACGCCGACCTCATCTAGTTTATTTTTTTTTATTTTTTATATGACGTGTAAAAGTGTTTCCGATATCCTATTTACAGAATTAACACCGAGGGCCTAAACTAGTGACAATCAAAGCGTTTAGTATTTCTACGAATCAAAATCAAATCAAAATAAAAAGTCATTTCTTCAAACTAGGCTGAGAATCAGCACTTTTCGAACGTCAAAATTACAAAAGACAGTCCCCCAAAACGCCCGCCCTTCACCACTTCCTAGTGCTTTCGCTGGGAAAACTCTCAATCTTTTTACTTTTGAATCATTGTTATCACTGATAGAACGTCGCTTTGTTTAGGCCCTCAGGTCTGTTCTGGTGACCTGAGAATTAAGGATGTCTTCACATAGTCGGCGGTGGCCACATTTTACACCACTTTGCAATGACGGTTGCCCTCATTTGACCTTTACAAGCTGCATTCAATAATGTGTCAAATCATCAAAAATAACCAATATCCAGAAATGCGATTCTGTTACCATCTCACCGTGAAAACTTGGGTGAAGTGAGCGTGGAGTAAGGATTGACTAAACAAACATTTACAATAATAATCGAGATTTTAATAATATTTTTTATGCTAATTCTATTGATCATTTGATTTAATTTCAAAGCTAGTATTTTAGTTGTCAAAACATTACTATTTTGTGGGGTTTTAATCAGGAAAAAAACAAAAGAAAATTGATATTCTGACTAAGCTTCTGTTTTTCTATTTTATTTTAAAACCGCACAAAGTAGTAATGTTTTGACAACTAAAATACTAGCTGTGAAATTATTTAAAATTATCAATAAAAGTAGTCTAAAAAATGATTAAAATCTCGATTATGATTGTAAATGTTTGCTTAGTCAATCCCTAGCATCAGTGGGATGACACTGACAGCTCACTCCACGCAAGTTTTACAGAATTTACATGCTGCTTCTTGTCAAATCAAAATCAAAGCAAGTTAAAGTCAGTCTGTTTCTCTTTTCGTACTATGGCAACACTGCATAACGTCTTTCCAACGATGTGACCAGCTTCCAGCCTTACATAACTCCACTATATCCTGTGCTGAACGCCGCTATGATCATAAATCCATACACACGGCAGGACAGTGCGCACAGTCCGCAAATTGACACACAATTGGGAGGGGAGCTTTAAGTAAGATCGACGGACGACACGCGACTCCGGCGTACAGTTGTGGAGGATTAGGATATAACGAGAAGTAGAAGAGACCTGGTGTAATACTGAAGAATATGACTCCTCCTTATCCCAACTAATATTATAAATGCGAAAGTAAGTTTGTTTGTTACCATTTCACGCCTAATCCACTGAACCGATCATCATGAAAGGACATTTTCCAGAATCGCCCTGTGCAACACAAGTATCGGACATACATGATAATTAATTGTCTATTATTATTAGTTGCAAATACTTTTGTGACACGGACTAGCTGCATGCCAAAATGAACATTATAAAGTATTTTACGTAATAACATTAATCGCCGCCATCTTTGCCAAACGTCATGTCGTGCCGAAAAAGATTAGAGATTAGGCTTTAGAAGAAAGTTGCATAGAAATAAACGTAGCTAAATGTATCAAGATATTGTTTGGGGCCCGTGGCTAAATAATAACAGCCGCACAGGTCGATCGATCAGGTTAAGCTACGCTTGCCGCGGTTGGTCTGTGGATGGGTGACCATCTTTCATTACCGAGACCCCTCCGTACCTCGGAAAGCACGTTAAGCCGTTGGTCCCGGCTGTCATTCGTGGATCTTTGACAGTCGTTACGGAAGCCCGAAAGTCTGACAAACAGTCTTAGCAAAGGGTATCGTATTAGCCAGTTACTTGCTTGTGGAGGTCAGACAGGCAGACGCTCCATGTAAAATATTGGTATTCAGCTGCATCTGGTTAGACTGGAAGCCGACCTCAACATGGTTGAGAAAAAGCTCGGCAGATGATGATATAGAGCAGAGTTGCTTGCACATTGAAAATTCGAAGTATTTGTGACTACAAAAATTGAAAAACATTTTCAATTTTTGTATAGTTTTCTCATCAGAACCGTTTTTATGCAAGCCTTTTTTTAAACTAGCGATCGACGGTCTAAGCAGATGCGAGATATTAGTAAAACCATATACGACAAACTTATAACAACATTACTTTATAAAAAATAATAACATTTATTAGTGCATGGCTGAAAAAAAAACACGATTACTGTAAGTTTTCACTCAAGAAAAGTATATTCAAAAGTGTCAATTGTAGCCACTTTTCGAGATATTAAACGTGTTAGTTTAGGATGAAATCTGAAATATTTATATTTTCTTTTAGACCTAGTAAATTAAGACATTTATGTTCTAAAACATGGTTCAAATATTTTTTTAATAACTTATATGTTTATTTTACTATGAATTATTTAGTATTGCTATATAATCGGCGCGGATTCACGCCACCGCTCAGCGCGCCGCTCTGGAGGAACGCTCTTAAGTATTAGATGCTTCATCGTAGTAAAGGGTAATTGGAAACTTATGATCGGTCGCTACTCTCCAGTAATTGGGTACCTAGAGGTGTCAGATGTCAGTAGCTCCATGTAATATTCTGTGATACTAGTTGGTGCCCGTGACGTTGTCGTTTTCATACAAACTTTCACTCTTTATCAGAGGTGTGTTACGAAAGACTATATTATGCAACCCTTTCTTTATAAGGAACATTCCTAATATTAAAAATGCGAAATCACATTTGTTTGTTACGCTTTCACGCTAAAACGGCTGAACGGATTTGGATGAAATTTGGCACACGGGTAAACCATGACCTGGTTTAGGACATAGGATACTTTTATCCCGATATTATCACGGGAATGAGACGTATGCGTGCCAAACCATGAGCGCAGCAAGTAATATAATAAATGCAAAATTAACTCTGTATCTGCCGTCTGTTACCTTTTCACGCCTAAACCACTGAAGCAATCGTTATGAAATTTTACAAATAGATAGCCTGGGACCTGGAGAAGGACGTAGGCTACTTTTCATCCTGGATATTTTGGTTAAAAAATAAGAAATACAAGACGCACGCAGACAGCCGTAATGTGCAAAACTACTTTCTGTATGGCCACAAAAATATATATTTTTTTTATTTAACAAACACATTAAAATCGTTAAAACTGGACAAATTCAAAAGTGTAAAAATCACACTAATATTATAAAGTTGAAAGTTTGCGAGTGTGTGTGTGTGTTTGTATGTTTGTTACTTCTTCACGCTCAAACGGCTGAACGGATTTGAATGACATTTGGTACACATACAGTTTATAACCGGGATTAACACATAGGATACTTTTATCACGGTTTACGGGTTTTACTTTTCCCACGGGATCGATACTTATACGGGTAAAACCGCGGGGCGCAGGTAGTTTTAATCAATAAATTTACTGTAACTACTCGTTAAAGGACTATTTGGATGACAATTCTGTAATTCCTCCTCCTCGACATTAACCCGGCGGCACTCGCTACTGGGTAAAAAATACCACAGAGTACAACTACACTAGCACTGTCGATTTATAATTTTTGATCTCAATTTTACGTGATACCTAAGAAAAAAATTTTTTTGTTGATTTTTCTAAGACTATGAAGAATTTTTGTTTTTAATTTTGCGTTCTTTTTTAAGATAAGCTATAATTTGAAATAAATAATAATTCAAACTTTCAATTTTCTTTTATTTATTAGACATTAGTATTGATAAACTAAATACGCCATTAAAGTCTGTAAAGCTAACTTATTTTCCAAGATAATGTCATTTAAATCATGTGGTATTTTTTACCCGGTAGCGAGTATTCGTGCATGTAAACACCTAGCGAGTACCGCCGGGTTAAGTTACGTCACCTGTTTTGACATTAATACTTATATTTTATTGACATTTAACATTGGATCAATGTGCTTTCTTGACATGTTATTGCGGACATTCTGGAACAAAAATATTGATTAATTACTGTACTTCTTTCTATCATTTATAATAATCATTAATTGTTATAGTACCTAATTAATTTGAATTTAAATTGAGAATAATATTTTTACGCCTAATGGCAAAACGTATAGAACCTATGTATATGTTGTAATATCTCACACACTGTGTAACTCTGCCTGTGTTTACAAATAAAGATTCTGATTCTAATTCTGACGAGGTCACAGGCAACAGGTACTATTTTATCAATGTCAGAAAGAATTAATAGAAGAAGTAATTCCCTGTCCGCCTGGACCCTTACTCGAGCCAGCCCGCGCTGCTGAACCTGTAGTTTTAAATTCGTCCCTAAATAATTCCCATCCAGCCTGTCCCTTGCTGCCCTCTCCCAGCGACGCCCTAAGCCGAGGTCCGTACCCCACAGGGGGTGCCCTTAGCGTGTAGTCGCTTAGTTTTTAAGTTTTTCTGAAGCCCTGGCTGGAGGCCTTGATTTATTGAGGCATTCACAGGCAAGCCCGGATAAGCAGTCGACAACCTCATAGGTTGAACTGCGAGATGCTATTTAAAAAAAAATGTAAGTCTCTGGTAAATGCAGCCACTTCTCTCCGTGCTAGTACAGTTAAATCAAAATGGATGCTGCGACATAGATTCAATGATCCTAATTGTGCGTCGCTTGCATGCTGGGACGTAATTATATTATGGGACGTATAATTACTTTCTAGCTGTGTAGTCCGTTCTGCTGGAGGATGTTGTTCGGGTTCGATTCTTGTGTAGGGCAAAGTGTAACTTGTTCATAAAAACTTGACATTATAAAAGTGTTTCAAAACATTAAATATTAAAGTACCCTTTAGTATTTGTTTATATTAAGGTATCTATAGAAAAAAGACCATACTAAAAAGAAACCCACCAACTAGCCCTCCAGCTCCATGTGAAGTACTGGTATTCAGCTGCATCCGGTTAGACTGGAAGCTGACCCCAACATAGTTAGGAAAGGCTAGGTATATGACATGAAGGTATCTGAAGACTATTTTATGCTTGCGGAATTCTCAGAGACAAATACCACGGGGTTAGCAAGTTCCGTTTCTGCGTCTTGCATGTTCATCAATGATGGGACATTGTTGAACTAAAATATTATTAGCAAGACGAGTATGAAGTATCCATCTCCACGAACAAAGATACAGTAAGCTCCGCTACCGACTTTCATCATCTGCCTAGCCTTTTCCCAACTATGTTGGGGTCGGCTTCCAGTCTAATCGGATGCAGCTGAATACCAGTATTTTACATGGAGCGACTGCCTATCTGAGCTCCACAACCCAGTTACTGGGTAATGCGATAACCCTTGGTAAGACTGGTTGTCAGACTTTCGGGCTCCTGACTACCCGTAACGACTGTCAAAGATCCACGAATGACAGCCGGGACCAACGGCTTAACGAGCTTTCTGAGGCACGGAGGAATTCCGGTATGTAAAGATGGTCACCCATCCACAGACCAACCGCGGCAAGCGTAGCTTAACCTGATCGATCGACCGGTGCGGCTGTTATTATTTAGCCACGGGCCCCTCCGCGCAAAAGAGTGTCCGTGGAGTTTCTTGCCCGTTCTACTCGTACTACGCTTTGGAATGGGCAACTAGCATCATCTTTCTGACTGACCGATCCCTTGACAGTTCAAAAGTGCCTGTAGTTGGTTTACTTGAAATAAATGCTTTGAGTTTGAGTTTGAGACATGTTGGGCCGACATCAAATAAATTTGGATAAGGGTGGGAGAACGATCAGTCTGCAAGAGTTAGTACAGCATCAAGCCAACAACAGTAATGACAGTTCCCTGCACGTACCTCTTTCATCTGATGTACATTTGATTACACAATTTAACATACATTGACGTCCCCGGGGCTACGTCATGCGGTAACTCCACATCCCGGGCGCTACGTACGGCAATGCATCAAAACTGTCACTTATCTCTCTGATGCTTTGATACTCGTTGATAAATCGACTTCCCTACCAAGATGGACGATGCCATTGAGATAAAACGTGCTATAAAATTGGTGGAGAGAGATACTTTAAAACTCCGTCATGAATTCTAAACTTCTGCCTACCCGATGTGGTTGACGATGGAGCACGCTCGCCTAGAAGTAACCTATTGACTCGAGATTTGGAGACTCGTACTAGTACTGACGCCAGCACATCAAGCTACCCGAAACTGTCAACTTTGAATCTTATGCCTTAGCAATAAAGTTGAAAATCTATTAAAGAGTTTTGACAGATTGTAGTAACTTGTGCTGGCGTCTGTACATTACGATACGTGTGACAAATAGTCCATAATAGCACGGTGTGAAGTTAGCTTATATAGGCCTTATAATACCGTGAATTAATATTACTTAAGTCAAACGTGGCATATACTATTTTATAGCTCGTGTGACCTAAACCCGCACTTAAGGCACACTTTTCAGTGTAAAAATGGACTTCGTAAGTCACAGAAAAGTACTATTAAAATTCAGGTTTAGGTCACACAGTGCTATAAATTATAGTATAGAAATTATCGGCGATTCTATGCTCAAAGTCAGTCTTTTCTGGTCAGTTATAGCGTCGGCTTCCAGTCTAACGCGCGGTAATTGCGTGACACACTTATGGCTCTTTGCCACGGCAAGATCCCGCTTTTTGCAGGATCCCGTTTAGTAGTGTACGTGTTTAAATATACATATTCACACAAGCATCCCGTTTGCAGTATCCGGAAAACCGGATGCCTGTGACGTATATTTATACAAGTACACTACTAAACGCAATCCTGCAAAAACTGTACCTGCAAAAAACGGGATCTTGCCGTGGGAAAGAGCCCTAACAGTAGGAATAGCTTTCATTTAGACAGTTCAACCTCGTCCATTGCGTTATTTACATTGTTGAGCAGACGTATTTTTCGTAAATATGAAGTAATGATAATCCATTGCTTCATATTTACGAAAAATACGTCTGTAATATCCTTCAAAATTATTCAGATTGTAATTGATAGTGCGTTACGCAATTATAGTGCTGGATACCAGTATTTTACGTGGAGAGACTCCTTACCTGAGTTCCACAACCCAGTTATTTATTTATTTATTTCTATAGCAATTGCTTGCTGCACTTACAGTAAACACCAAAGCGCGCAGCAAGTCAACAACATAACACTTAACTAAAAAACTTGATACAAACATTAAACATAGATTTACTGTTCCACTTCCACATAAATATGTCAACTTCAGGCTCCTGGGCAATCAGGGCGTTCAGCAGATTGATCGCCTGGGTTGTGCGTTATTGGGTTGGCAACTCAGCCATACGTCATATTACAAAAATGATACAGAATTAAAACAGTCTTTCCACACGACCCTTTAATCTATTTAACACCTAGCTAACCAAGGATATCCTACAATGAATCTCAGCTTAACTTCATGTTTATTTTACTAAATACTGCGCAGAACTGGGTCAATTCCTGCCACTGATAGTTTTTGTAGATAACATACTAGAGTCGTGTTGGTCAGGCTCACAGCTGCTGAACCGAATTACCAATAATTAGAAGGCTTACTTTTATTTTATGATCCAGCTTTTAACAAAATTAGTTTAATTCAAGTAACACGACTTATACAGCGTGTAACGGAAGGGGGGTATCAACCCTGAAGGAGGTGAACGTGCTCATGCAACTCAACAACTTTCCCCAAAGAACATAGTTCGAAATATGAAAAAAAAAATTTGGCCCTCCCATAGTAAATCAATCAGCTGGTAGTCAGTTTTGTAAGGGAGGGCCAAATTTTTTTTTCATATTTCAACCTATGTTCTTTGGGGAAAGTTGTTGAGTTTCATGAGCACATTCACCTCCTTCAGGGTTGATACCCCCCTTCCGTTACACGCTGTATAAGGTGTTAAAAAATTAACCTTACAAACTTTAAGAGGTGCTTTAGACCATCAAACTGAACAACTTTCACTATGGGACCAACTCTGAAATCACAAAAAAAAAATCAGCTGTTCTCTACATTTTGACGACTCGTACGAACATAAATGTAGGGAACAGCTGATTTTTTTTTCGCGATTTCAGTTCAGAATAACGAGTAGAATTAATTGAACCACTTTTTATTATAGGTTACATTTTTCAAAAAATCTCCAATAAAAACGTTACCGTTTCTATTTATTAATAGGTCAAGCAAGCCAATGTCAGCGCGGCGCAGCGGCCCGGCGACGACTCTCCCTCGATAAAGCGTCGTCGCAGACGCAAGAAACGATCAGAATGGCCAGTAAAACTAAAACAGCACATAAAACCTTTACAATTTTTTTAATGACTTATTTTCTCTCTGAAATAGGTCAATTGAATTAAAAATCAGTTGGGGTGTGTGCGGTTTTGCGCATTTAACGTTACACGTTGTATAAGACTATGAGATTAATCTTCTAAAAAACTAGAAGAAATATACACCTTGCATTCCTACTGACCCCCTCACCGATTCAACACGTAACAACAGCTTATCATCGTGTCAGTGCAGTGAAGACAGCCTGTTCAAACATGTCAAGTCATTCACAAGATAAGACGTGTGTTACACCGACACACACATACATACGTAACAAGAATGAAGGAAGGAGGAAAAAAATATGGTTCGAATTACTGCCTTCATTCCGGATACGAAGTTACATATTGTGAATGATTTCATTAGTAAGCTTTACGTAATTTTGAGGCAAGCTGAAGTGACAGTGGGCTGGCTATGTCTGTCGAAGGACCGATGGGGGGTGAGCAGACTAGTCCTGGACTGGAGAAACTTTAATTACGTCTAAACTGGTATCTGATATACAAGGTGTAACTTAAATAACGCACAACCTCTTAAGGGGTCATTGTACT
Organism: Eremobia ochroleuca; assembly: GCA_949629135.1. Lineage (NCBI taxonomy): Eukaryota > Metazoa > Arthropoda > Insecta > Lepidoptera > Noctuidae > Eremobia > Eremobia ochroleuca. Next base: position 3,408,438 of record OX451413.1, read on the forward strand.
CATCATTATGAACAACTTTTACTATGGGACCAAACCTGAAATCGCGAAAAAAAAATCAGCTGTTCCCTACATTTATGTTCGCATAACTCGTCAAAATGTAGGGAACAGCTGATTTTTTTAATACGAATAATTACGCACTGTACATCATTCTGTAATACGTGAAAACGCAGTTGACTGTACATTAATATATTGGTTAAGTTTATATAATTAGGTTAAGATGAAATGTATAGTTGTTTGTTTTCCAAATAAATAAATAAATAAATAAACTTGTCTATGGAGTATCTTAATTTGACAGGACTAAACTAATATTTATCTTCTTCTTAAAAAAAATTGTGAACAAGAGAATCAGCGCCAATGACAAACTCAAAAAAAAAGGCAAATGTTCTTTCAATTCATCTCCTATAGGTTACCTTACCAAACTTTTAGCCAGTGGTCAGTACTGTAAATATTTTTACACTCGCAAATTTGAAATATGCAAAGTCGTATAAATACAAACTTCCACTGAAATCGCAAAGTACAGACGCCAGCACATCAAGCTACCCGAAACTGTCAGATTTTCCCAATCAACTTTGAACCTTATGCTTTAGCGCTAAAGTTGAATATCTATTAAAGAAATCTGACAGATTGTAGTAACTTGATGTGCTGGCGTCTGTACATCAGTTTCTTAGAAACTACCTGACAAAGGCACGTACCCACGAATCATAACAATTCGTCCGGGGAAGTATTACCTCCAGACATACGAGTGTTCCTGCCGCCAAGCTGTGTTGCTAAGTTCCAGTTTCAAGTAATCTTATGTTCGTAAGTTTCGACCGAAATGACGCATTTCGTTCGCATAGGGAGTAGACCTCTACAACGTGTAACGTTAAATGCGCAAAATCTCCCGACACCCCAACTGATTTTTAATTCAATTGACCTATTTCAGAGAGAAAATAAGTCATTAAAAAATTGTAAAGGTTTTATGTCCTGTTTTAGTTTTACTGGCCATTCTGATCGTTTCTAGCGTCTGTGGCGACGCTTTATCGAGGGAGGAGTCGTCACCGGGCCGCTGCGCCGCGCTGACATTGGCTTGCTTGACCTATTAATAAATAGACACGGCAACGTTAATGAAGATTTTTTGAAAAATGTGACCTATATTAAAAAGTGGTTCAATTAATTCTGATCGTTATTCTGATCAAACTATTTTCTGGTTTTGCGCATTTAACGTTACACGTTGTATATCCGAATTCCGTCCCTCCGAATTTAAGACACGCCGTATTCAAATGAAAATGTGCACACGCTCTACGACGAAAGGAGACCCAGTTCTAATTTTCACAGACGATCAATGGTGGCCCAGTGGTATAGACCGCGATTTACCGAGTTGTAGGTCGTAGGTTCGGAACACAGGCAGGCGTTTTACTTTTTGTAAATTATTTCATCAGCACTGCTCTCAAAACGGCGAAGGAAAACATCGTGAGGAAACCGGCATGTCCTAGAACCAAAAATTCGAAGACATCTGACATCTACCAAGCAGCACTGCGCCTGCGTGTCCCTCTCACGAAGAGGAGGCCTGTGTCCCAGTAGTGTTAATATAAGTTTTTTCATTTCTGTTTTTTTTTATTTTTTATTATCTTTTTAGTACGGACGCTTGTGCCTCAGAAAGCACGTTAAGCCGTTGGTCCCGGCTGTCATTCGTGGATCTTTGACAGTCGTTACGGGTCGTCAGAAGCCCGAAAGTCTGACAACCAGTCTTACCAAGGGGTATCGTATTACCCAGTAACTGGGTTGTGGAGGTCAGATAGGCAGTCGCTCTATGTAAAATACTGATATTCAGCTGCATCCGGTTAGACTGGAAGCCGACCCCAACATAGTTGGGAAAAGGCTAGGCAGATGATGAGTACGAACGCTTTAAACGTGCACTTCTTTCTACATAGTTCTCAAATGTATAATTTCAACTTAAATGATGTAACCAAAATTTTGTAACAATTTTTATGATTTAAAAGAGTGTCCGTGGAGTTTCTTGCCCGTTCTTCTCCACAGGTACCTACTACGCTTTGGAACGGGCAACTAGCTTCATCTTTCTGACTGACCGACCCCTTGACAATTCAAAAGTGCCTGTAATTGGTTTACTTGAAATAAATGCTTTGAGTTTGAGTGGGCTCATTGTAGGCTGATTACTTATCTCAAGTCGACCAGTAGCTTACTTGTAACATTTTAAGCGTAAACAAACATACACCCCTCAAGAACTCCTAAACTATTTTGTACTATTACAAAAATCCTACATAATATTCTAACACTCCACCCTTCTCTTTCCCTCACAGCTATTAAACCAACGAGCGAGCGAGACAGATGCATATTGTAGGAATGCAATGAATGTCAGTAAATCACTTAACGGCTAGGGATGTGCGGTTGTCGATGAATTTAGTGTTGTTACAAGTAACGTTTCCTTTGTTATTGTCGATATTTATAGAATGTGTGGTGGAGTCATATATGACGGAATTGAGTGTTTTGTTTATAAATGGATTTGTGTTTGGGCATTTTTTTATTATTATTTTAGGATGTTTTTTTGTTTATTGAAAGATTATATCAACAATGTGGGTTGATTATTACTAGTATTTTTGCTGTTTACAAATACGGTTATGTATACATACCTACTTATTAAATATAGATAAAAAATCAGAGTAACAAAGCAAAATAAGTTCAGGAATTCGATTAGGTACCAGCTTATATCTTTGTCAAAAATCAAAGAGTTTAATTCAAGAGATAGCTAGTACATACATATTATTATGTACTTGTCTCTGTAAACAAGACTTTGATATCGTAAAGGAGACTTGTCGAGAGAATAGGCAGTTGCTTCCACCTGCAGGCTAATTGTGTAACACACTATCATTAGCAATGGGTTTCATTTTGACATTTTAACAACATCCATTGCGTTATTTACGTTTTTGAGCAGACAATTTTTCCAACATATGGAGCAATATGCTTCAAAATTATTCAAATTGAGAGTAGTAGTATGTTACGCAATTAGGGTGCTGTCTGACAACACGAATCGCACTGCATCAAACACAGAAAGTGCAAGCGGCCACCTTTTACAAATCAGCACCTCCATATTTCTGTGACATTTTGATGACCTTAGCGACAAAGTTGAAACGTCTCAACATTGTGCCCGGTTGATGGCAAAAGAGACGTAAATATAACTGACTAATAAATAAGGGTGGACTATAGGTACACTTCTGCTTATCCTTCGAAGAATTCAGATGGTTTGTGAAATAAATAAATATATAAAATAAATAAAAATAAATACATAAAAAATAGAAATATAAATATTGCAAATACTCCAACCTCTTTGGAACTTATTTGTTCGAGCCGTTTGGGGTTGAAACACTAGGGCCATGGGGTCCGAGTGCCCACCTAGTATTTCGGGATATCGCCAAGCGGATGGTCGACTCTTCACGTGACCAGAGGGCTGGCCTATTTTTTGCCCAAAGAATTAGCATTGCCATACAACGTGGTAATGCTGCCAGCCTTTTGGGTACGTTTCCTATTGACAGCGATGCGGACGAATTTTTTGATGCCCTTTGATTATTTGCCCTCCTTTTTATATACTTGTACATATTATTATTATTATTCTAAGTCTGTTAGCTTTTTAATTAATTAAATAATTTACAGAAAAAAAGGTGTGATGTTATGTTTTTTATTCATACAAACGAATACATGCTTTGAGAATTGGTTTTTTATTAACTACTAGAATTGTCGCACTCACAGTTGTCAGGAACGTATTCTCTCGACGGCCGAACTGTAGTGACGTTCATCAGAAAAAGTCTTGTTATACGTAACTTTCATCTTCTACACAGGAATATCGTTCCTCTATATTAAAATCCCTAGAATGTATTACATCACTAGTCACAATGCATCGTATGTGCTTAATGGTTGTGCCTAACGAACTGTTGATATTATCTGTGGACGCTGGAGGGGCGAGCAACATTTTAGGTAAGTTTGGTGATTTCACTTGTATTACTTTTGCTAGGTAAGCCGAAGTCATGACAGGTACAGCTGGTGATGTTGTAGACACAACAACTATCTAAAAGTGAAGGTTTTCGACAGGTATTCGGATACAGATTTTAGCTAAAATGAAGTAGGTATTCGCTTATCCGAATAACAATCAATCATTTTGATGATTACATAAATCTTTGTAAGAAATTTCACCACTAATAAATCCTCGTCCACTAGTAGATTGCACTTTGATACACAACTTACTTACTCCAAAAATATGTTTTAGCGTTATTATAACCTGGACAACATAATTTTTGTATTTTTTATTCTTTTTAATGGCAGATTTTAAAATTATGTCAAACGTAATCAACAGGACCTATCATCGGATTAACATCAATTTATATCTTTTAAACGCTTTAAAATTGTTCAACTGTAAGCAGGTAGGTAGATACTGTACTTGCAAAAAAATCGACCCACAAAAAAGGCATTTGGTTTTCTGAAACACTTTGTAAGTAAAATGTTGCCAACCCCTGCGTGTAACTTGATCTAGAGATGTAATCTGCCTCAGTCATGGCTAGTTAGTTTATTATTACGACCTCTTGCCTTATAGGGACCGGCAGAATTCTAGGCATACTCGGAGTAACCGAGTTTTTTATAGGTTACAGGTTAAATGCCCCCTATTATGTGGGTTTAAAATGTACCTAGCGAAATGTGGGTGTCCTGTATTCTCCTGTCTACCCTTTCTGGGTATATGAGCGTGATGGTATGCTTTGTTAGTATACTAGCAATGTAAGAGGCATCATGATCTTCCTTCAGACATCTCAAGTTATTTGGGGTCGGTGTAACACGTTTTCGTTGTTCGTTTGGCGATTGAGAGCTAGGCAGAGAAATATTTTGCCATGTGTCTAAAAGTAATAGGAATCTCGTTCCAGCCGGGTGTCTCGCGTCACCTCTCGTTTCTTTATATCATTCTCCCCTGTTAACCGTCACGTTATCACTCCATTTTCTATCACATCATTCCTAACAAAATCCATCCATCTTAGAAACGATGAATGGATGACGATGACGATGGCTGTGGATGGAAAGCTCCATCCATCCATCTACATTTATAGTAATGTCTTCGGTACCATAATTATCAAAACACTTTTTTATAAAAAACAACAACTGACTTCTAAAAAACACTACAAAGTGAAAAATAACTTTAATTTTGGAAGTTGGTGTCGTTGGTTCCGCATTTTCGTTTTTTGACCGACCGACTTCCGAAATTGAAGTTATTTTTCACTTTATAGTGATTTATTGGAAGTCGAAAATACATTAAAAAAAAATTGAAACATCTGAAGGAGGTTGTCATCCTCCTTTTTGAAGTCGGTTAAAAATGATTGGGGTGCACTGCATTAGGATAGCCTCCGCGATAATTAAATGTAATTTTGGATAAGAATCGATAATTCAAATCGAATTTACAATTTACTTTACATCACAGCCCTAGTATAAGCAATTGGCATATTGTCACACAAATCATTACAAAATTAACAGAGAATTGTACAGGATTAGATAAATCATAATGCATTCACTAAACTATTCACGATATTCGGAGCTGACTAGGTCATTAGGTATGTGCGTGAGAACAAGACCTCTACACTTCAGGCGGTCGATTCTGTAAAAATCTCACCGTGAAAACTTGCGTGGAGTGAGCTGTCAGTGTCATCTCACTGATGCTAGGGATTGACCAAGCAAACATTTACAATCCTAATCGAGATTTTAGTAATATTTTTTCATGCTAATTCTATTGATCATTGTATAAAATTTCAAAGCTAGTATTTTAGTTGTCGAAACTCACGTTTAATCCCACGTAGTTTGAGTGGCGTGATCACTGCACCCGATTCACGAAATGTCGTCGTCTGGGAAAAAAGAAAAATAAACAACATTGAGTTTCTGTTTTGTTATTTTATTTTAAAACCCTGCAAAATAGTAATATTTTGACAACTAAAATACTAGTGTTGAAATTATATAAAATGATCAATAGAATTAGCATAAAAATATGATTAAAATCTCGATTATGATTGTAAATGTATTCTTGGTCAATCCCTATATCAGGTGGGATGACACTGACAGCTCACTCCACGCTCACTTCACCTAAGTTTTCACGGTGAGATGGTTACAGAATCGCACTGCAGCACCCTAATTCACTATGATCACTTTTTTATTTATATATTAATTATTCCTTACTTAAAAACCCAGTCATTTCTTTAGCTTGTCACGGTATCTGCTAATAACGTATTCTCTATGACACAATGAACGAAACCGCGCGAAAAAACGCGATGTTGGCGTGGTTTGATCTGTCAAAATATTACGCTTGTCAACCGTACGTGGTTTGCACGTGGTAAGATTAGGCGGGGAATAATAATTACCATTCAGAATTGGGGCCAAGTTAGGTGAAGTGAGCTGTCATTCCATCGGATGCTAGGGATTGACACTAATGACAGCTCACTTTAAGCTCATTTCACCCGAGTTATTACGGTGATATTTTTACAGAATAGCACTACTGTACACTAACTACCGTGGCTTGGAAAGGTCCTGACCCCTTATTACGTAATACACTTTCAGTCAACACCAATGATTACCATTAGAGGTACAGATGCCAGCACATCAAGCTACTACAATCTGTCAGATTTCTTTAATAGATTTTCAACGTTATCGCTAAAGCATAAGGTTCAAAGTTGATTGGGAAAATCTGACAGTTTCGGGTACCTTGATGTGCTGGCGTCTGTACAATACCAATGATTTTAAAGAAAATTGCTAATCCATTGCTTTATATGTTTGAAAAATTCGTCTGCTCAAAAAAAAATAATGGCAGCGGGGTTTAACTTTACGAGGTCAAAAAACCCCTGCGTGTAACTATGGAACTTTCATAAATAAAGTTTCAGTGACGTTATTCTAGTCGAGCAGACGAGTCCTAGAGTGGAGACCACGTTTCGGCAAGCTTAGTGTGGGACGCCCCCCAGCTAGATGGACGGACGACATAAAGAAGGTAGCTGGGGTAGACTGGATGCGGAAGGCGGAGGACAGGGTGTTGTGGCGCAGTCTGGGAGTCTGGGAGAGGCCTATGTCCAGCAGTGGACTGCGATAGGCTGAGTTGATTGACATCATTCGACGGGAAACCCTAGCTTAAGACTCTTTTGAAATGACGTCTATTTATACCCTGTCTGTTTGTAACCAAACTTCATTTAAGATATTACAAACGGGTCCCCACGGGTGTGATTTCCTCTCACAGAGAGGAGGTCTGTGTCCATGCAAACGTGTTGGTATGTCTGTTTGAAACCATTGTGCGACTAAAAATCGATCATGTGCAGCACGCATAACGGAACTAATGATACCTGTATTGTTTCCTTCGTTAATATTTTTAGGGTTCCGTAGTCTTTTTTTTTAGTTTTCCGTAGTTTTTAGTTTTAGTTTTTGTTTTAGTTTTTCTTTTTTAATCTTTGGTCTTCGTCAATATGTGGTTGCAAAATGCCATGAGTTAATGGTGACTTTCGAATCAGAAAGAAAATGATAATAATATAAGCGTTACCATGTTATACCTACTTACCTGGTTTATTCGAAAACAAGGAATGGCACAGAAAAAGAGAACACAGAGCTGATGTAATTTAAAGAAAATAAACCAGACGGTCGATTCTGTAAAAATCTCACCGTGAAATCATAAGTGAAGTGAGCACTTAATAGTGTTAATCCCTAGCGAATGGCAGCTCACTCCACGCTCACTTCACCCAAGCTTTCACGGTGAGATGGTTACAGAATCGCACGGCAGGATTGAAGTGTAAATTGCAGATATACAGGATGACATTGAAAACTCGCGCCAAATCGAAATAGGAGGTGCAGTAACTGTCACATAATCATTATAAATTGTCATTTCCAAAACTAAATTCTTGAGAAAAAAAAAATTAAAAATCGTGTAACTATTGTCGTCGGTAGTGCAAACTTAGTTATTGTCTTCAAGTAGACCAGGATTACAGTCATTCCAAAAGAAAAGAATCAAAATTATCAAAACAAAAAAATTTTATATAAAAAAAAACAACCGACTTCCAAAAAAACACAACAAAGTGAAAAATAATTTTAATTTTGGAAGTCGGTGTCGTTGGTTCCGCATTTTGGTTTTTTGACACCGACTTCCGAAATTAAAATTATTTTTCACTTTGTAGTGTTTTTTTGGAAGTCGGTTGTTTTTTTTTAAGTATATAAATTTTTTTATTTTTCACTTTTTAGTTATATCTACCCCAATCAAATTCATATAAACACTACTTGCTATGTAAATATCAGTGACAGGAAGCTGCATCTGCGTTTATAGGGTACAGACGTGATGTTATGTTGTGCGATTGCGTAAACAATGTATACATATGCGATAGCAGCAATCGCGGTTGTTTTACTGATTATTATTATAATAAAAAAAAATTATAACCTTTGTAGTGAGTACAGGCGTGATATTATGTTGTGTGATCGCGTAAACGATGCTTAGATATGCTATATAGCAACAATCGCGGTTAGTCTGCTGTTATTTATTGAAGAGTTCCCCCGATTTCTACAAGATCCCATCATCAGATATTAAAATGGTGACAATGGGACCACACGGGAAGCACCAGCTTTCAAATAAAAAAAGAATCATGAAAATCGGTTCACCCAGTCGGTTATTATGAGGTAACAAACATAAAAAAAAACCTCCTCCTTTTTTTGAAGTCGGTTAATAATAGAATTGAAGCGTCATTTTAACGAGCAATAAGCAATCCATTCATCGCAGAGTTCAAGTTGGCAACGTGTTAAACTAGCGAGAAAAGGGCACGCGACGACACGCGGCGTTGCCAAATCGCTCGCCTACGCGCACGTACGTGCAACCCTTTCCTTATCGACATGCTCTAAAATTACTTTATAACACGTTGAATTAGATATTTCAATTTGGCGCACCTATTCAATTTCATCCTGTATATTTATTAGCGTAAATAACCAGTTTATAATCTATTAAGTACTTACAATGTAAGCGTATAACCCGACGATGACAAATAGTTGACATCTACGAGAGCGCCTCTAGTGGCTTATTGCTGTACTAACATGACACTTTCATAAACTGTTTGGTTTATACGTTCGTTCCAAACGAGAGCAAAACTTCAAAATGAGAACTGCCGGTCGATTCTGGAAAAATCTCACCATGATAAATAAGGTGAAGTGAGCTTAGAGTGAGCTGTGAGTCATGCTGATGCTAGGGATTGACACTATTGACGACTCACTTCAAGCTCACTTCACCCAAGTTTTCACGGTGTTACGGGTTACACAATCGCACAGCAGCAGTCTGACTTTGTGAAGTTTACACCAAATACGTTTAGCGTTTAGCGTTAAATGTATTTATTGTACTTGTTGAAAGCGGGCCTAAATACCCGAACTTAAACGAAGAGTGATGGAAGGCGTATCAGTAAATTTACCAGGTAATATAACCTGCAGTGCTATTCTGTAAAAATCTCACCGTGAGAACTTAGGTGAAGTGAGCGGGAAGTGAGCTGTCATTAGGGATTAACACTATTGACACTGCTCACTTCACTTATGATGTCACGGTGAGATTTTTACAGAATCGACCAGCTGTAATATTAACTGGTAGTCTGTCTAGGAGATTACCCTGGCCTTCACTTGAAGGGCACAGGACGCGGCCCTTAAGGGGTATTCGCTAAGTAGACCGCGAAATTCAAATTTTCTGACGTTTTTTGCAACAGGTCAGGTTGTATGTTGAACAAAATACAACAAGTATGTGCTTACAGCCGGTCGATTCTGTAAAAATTTCACCGTGAAATCATAAGTGAAGTGAGCACTTAATAGTGTTAATCCCTAGCGAATGACAGCTCACTCCGCGCTCACTTCACCCAAGTTTTCACGGTGAGATGGTTACAGAATCGCACGGCTGAATTATAATCATTATAATCGTCACTACAACACTCTATGTTCATACAATATTGTTGATTACTTCATGACAGTAGTCATTCAATAGGATTACAAATTATGAACTTAGAGGGTTATATTGATGATTATTATTAATGTTGATGATTTTAAGCAATAAAATCAAAATCTCAACCAAAAGCATTTAAAACCCCTTAATATTCCGCCCGAATTTAGACGAACGGAACCCAACTCTACACAAAACACCCACTTGACATCCCCAAAAACACCAGATGGATTATGAAATTGGAAACTGACAAAAAAGGGTCATTTTGGGATATGGCCCAGTGGGTCTGTGGCCTTAAAAAATATTGTTATATGTAACCGTACCAGATTAGATCGAGTGTCATCCATCATTGGCGCCTGGGGTCAAAGGGATCTCAGGTAATATTATCATCCCTGTTTTGATATGGTGTTAGCAGGAACTGTGTTTCAGTAATAAAATTTGTAATAAATTAAATATTATTTCGTTATCTTTAATATTTCATCTTAATGACTGCTGTGGTCATATTTAATAGCTGTGGATGCAAAACGAGGCATGCTATAAGATATCATCTTAAGATATCGATACCCATCACGTTTGTGGAGTTTTGCTAGCTAATTTAATTTGAACCTGTAGAGAGGAATATTTATTTCTGTGAATACAATTTGTCTATACAACGTGTAACGTAAAATGCGCAAAACCTGAAAATAGTTTGATCAGAATAACGAGTAGAATTAATTGAATCACTTTTTAATATAGGTCACATTGTTCAAAAAATCTTCATTGAAAACGTTGCCGTGTCTATTTATTAATGGGTCAAGCAAGCCAATGTCAGCGCGGCGCAGCGGCCCGGTGACGACTCCTCCCTCGATAAAGCGTCGTCGCAGACGCAAGAAACGATCAGAATGGCCAGTAAAACTAAAACAGCACATAAAACCTCTACAATTTTTTTAATGACTTATATTCTCTCTGAAATAGGTCAATTGAATTAAAAATCAGTTGGGGTGTCTGAGGTTTTGCGCATTTAACGTTACACGTTGTATAAAATAATAGCACAACTAACTATTTACACTAGATACTAAAATAAATGATATGGAATGAAATAAAAAAAAATTATAATTTATAAATAAATTTTATAATAATTGCAACATGGCTATGCTGGTGCGGCTGCTGCAGGTGCGGAAAACCTCAAACGGCGCAAATACTCCAACCTCTTTGGAACTTATTTGTTCGAGCCGTTTGGGGTTGAAACACTAGGGCCATGGGGTCCGAGTGTCCACCTATTATTTCGAGACATCGCCAAGCGGCTGGTCGAGTCTTCATGTGACCAGAAGACTGGCCTATTTTTGGCCAAAGAATCAGCATTGCCATACAACGTGGTAATGCTGCCAGCCTTTTGGGCACGTTTCCTATTGACAGCGACGCGGACGAATTTTTTGATGCCCTTTGATTATTTGCCGTCCTTTTTATATACTTGTACATATTATTATTATTTTAATTTTAAGACTGTTAGCTTTTTAAACTAAAATAAATTACTAAATATACAAATAAAGTGTATACATATAATTAGGACTAACATGCGTCTTTCGGTATTACTCAATGACATAGTTACCATCTGAAAAGACTATACTACTGCAAAATTATGGCCGACACTTAATTAGAAAATCGATACATAAATATTAACTTCGACACTAAAATAGTGATGTAATATGCATAATGCATATAAAATGACCTAACATGCCAATCAAATACATAATTAGAGAAATAAAATAAATAATTCATGAGATTTACATTTATAAATCAAGACATATCATTTATTTCATGTTTCTTAATGAATTAATTCATTGATATCATCACGCCTTGTTTCTTTGAAGGGTTGAGCAGAGATGTAAGTACTTATTAGTGCAGCCGCGTTTCACCAGTTACGTGATATTAAGCTGGTAATTTTTTTTCTGACTTTGTACTCAAATTATAATAACGCCATACCTCCATACACCTAACTCATACAATGTCGGTCCGAAACGTCCTCAATTGAAAGGTCAATGCCCCCATTTTAATAAAATTTAATAATTGAGTCATTCGTGGCGCCGAAGTGGGGTGAGCACAATACAATGCTCTCTCCTGGGACTGGGACCTGAGTATTGGATCAAGGGACTGAAGATTCCATGCTATTGGAGATGTTTATTGTTAACTACATGCGCCCCGCGGTTTCACCCGCATAAGTCTCGATCCCGTGGGAATATCGGAATAAAAAGTATCCTATGTGTTAATCCTGGTTATAAACTATCTGTGTGCCAAATTTCATCAAAATTGGTCCAGCCGTTTACGCGTGAAGAAGTAACAAACATACAAACACACACTCACTCACAAACTTTCGCCTTTATAACATTAGTGTTATAAGGTGGAGTAATGTTGATGAGCTACGGAAGGAAAAACATATTATATGAAGGAGCAGAGCTATATGATAATAAACTAGCATCTGCCCGCAACTTCGTTTGCGTACAATTCGGAATTCCCGCCGTTTAAATCCTATTACCCGTTTTCCCGTAGGAATAAAGCATTTTCCCGCGGTAAAAAGTAGCCTATGTTCATCAGGGATAATGTCGACTTCTAATGGTAAGACAATTTTTCAAATCGGTCCAGTAGTTTCGGAGCCTATTCAATACAAACAAACAATCAAATCTTTCCTCTTTATAATATTAGCGTAGATTGCCGAATGACATTAACTCATCGAATGCCGTAATTAGAGACACAATAGAAAGACAATTGCTTATGTCGAACTGTGTAACTTAAGACATTCAAAAGGTTAAACAGATCCAGTCCTTTAAGCCCCGGATACACTAGGGAACATTTTGTCCCGCAACATGACGCGCAACACAAAATATACGTGACGCTGCAACGTTGCATAGTGTCCCGCAACATGACCCACAACATTTTACGTGACGCGGGACATGTTTCTTGCTCCCGCTCCGAGAGCGAGCGCACGGCGCGACATTCACGTAGTTGCCGAGCGCCATGTTTCGCAACATGTCGCTCCATTTGCTCCCTAGTGTATTCGAGGCTTTACTCTTTACAAAAATACCTTAAAGCACCACATCTTGAGAGATTTCTCTCAATTTTAAATTAATCACCTGTTCATAAAGTCAGTATTATTTCTTTGATTAATCATTTGCTTCTACTACTTTAAAATTAATACTTATTTAAATACATAACTAAAACATTTATTTTGAAGCATTAAAAAAATAAAAATATTGTCAGCTTGCTATTGATTTGCTATCAAGAAACTATATACAGCGTGTAACGGAAGGGGGGTATCAACCCTGAAGGAGGTGAATGTGCTCATGAAACTCAACAACTTTCCCCAAAGAACATAGGTCGAAATATAAAAAAAAAATTTAGCCTTCCCATAGTAAATCAATCAGCTGGTAGTCAGTTTTGTAAGGGAGGGCCAAATTTTTTTTTCTTATTTCGACCTATGTTCTTTGGGGAAAGTTGTTGAGTTTCATGAGCACATTCACCTCCTTCAGGGTTGATACCCCCCTTCCGTTACACGCTGTATAATGGTACAGACGCTAGCACATCAAGCTACTACAATCTGTCAAATTTATTCAATAGATTTTCAACTTTATCGCTAAAGCATAAGGTTCAAAGTTGATTGGGAGTATTTGACAGTTTCGGGTAGCTTGATGTGCTGGCGTCTGTACTTTTAGGCAGGTCCAATTGAAAACCAGCGTCAGGCACCAGTTGTCTGGCATTTTTGCTGAACTGGGCCTTTTTGGCGCAGCCGTTAGGCGCACTTTCCTGTTTAATTTCTTACATCGGACTTTACACTTTGTTATTTGATCTTAATTTTTGTTTTTATCTATGAGGTCTTACCAAGGCTATCGTATTACCCAGTAACTGGGTTGCGGAGGTCTTATAGGCAGTCGCTCTATTTAAAATTCTGGTATACAGCTGCATCCGGTTAGACTGCAAGCCGACGCCAACGTAGTTGGGAAAAGGCTAGTCTTTTGCAGACAGTATTTATGGAAAAAAAACAGTTTCCGTATGTCTTCAAACTTTTGCGGCAAGGTGCACTTATCGTTTCTACCCTGCGGTGTGATTGTGTAACACACTATCCAAGCATCCCTAGCGTCAGTGGGATGACACTGACAGCTCACTCCACGCAAGTTTTCACGGTGAGATTCTTACAGAATCGACCGGCTGCACTGTTTACTTTTCACAAAAGCTTCGAGAGACATGTTGACAAAATTACAAACTATTAGTGATATAGATTTTTATATTAGAAGCCAACAAAATGAACCCAATAAAAAATGGTGAAGGGCGGGCGTTTTGGGGGACTGTCTTTTGTAATTTTGGCGTTCGAAAAGTGCTGATTCTCAGCCTAGTTTGAATAAGATACTTTTGATTTTGATTTTGAAAAAAGCACATTATTTTTAAATAATTAAATGCGAACGAAACAACCTTACACGCTTTCATTCACAATGTCTTGTCCGATTTATTTTGTAAACTACGTTCACCCCACACAACGTGTGCGTTCATTCAAAATAGGGGATGTTCAGGGGATCAAAGGGGGATGACCATTGGCATTTTACTTTTAGTAGTTTTGCATAATCCTTGATTAGTGGCCTTCCCTTTTTAGTGGCGACCGCTTTGCACAACTGTACTCGTTCCTTTATCATTAATTCATTTATTCTTTTCATTCTTAGTTGACACAAACTTACGAACATAATGCGGAGTTGGGAATTTTTCATTACAATTAACTACATCAGCATAATTCTCGATCCCGTGGGAATCTCGGGATAAAAAGTATCCTATGTGTTGATCTTGGTTATAAACTATCTGTGTGCCAAATTTCATACAAATCCGTTCAGTAGTTTTTGTATGAAAGAGTTTAAAACTGAATATTTTACATCTAATCCTCAACTCTGCTGACCGTATAAATTTAGCTACCGTTTCAAACAAACACTTCTGTCCCAACATACCGTCACAGTCACACACCCTTTGCCGAACGTATTTGCATTAGATCTTAATTGATGGGGTCGAAACTACCCCATGGGGTCGAAATTACCCCGTGGGGTAGTTATCACCCCTGTAATTGAGTTGTGTTGTACATGAAAAGTTTGTTATGGGACATTTGGAGAGATATGAGTATGATATCTACCCGTAGATAACCTCTTATTTATAATCGCCTGTAATTTGATTGTCCTAAGCGTTTGTGTTATGGCTTATTTCTATAAAAGGAACAAGTATTAGGACTAGACTAATGGCAATCGATTTCAAAGCGTTTCGTATTTCTACAACGACTTTCAACAGGAGCTGAGTAGTGATTGCGGAGCGGTAACGGCCCCGACAAACGAGTTGTACTCGTAGATCGTGGCCCACGATCTACAATTAATTTTGACAAATTGAATAAAATACTAATATGAAATATTTGCTATATTTATTGTGTTATATATTTAGTTTATTCCTAACAAATAGTGCGCTTGGGTGCTTTTAACAAGCGCTAATTTTTTTTTTATGTTTTTGAAAGTTACAAAGTTAGTTTTACAATCGAAATTATGATTTAAATAAATAAATAACTCGTTTTTTATTAAATTAATGGACGATCTGTTTCTCTTGTGTCGCCACTGCAGATTCATTACCGAAAAACGCAGAATTATTTTGTTTTTATATTTGGTACTTAAGGCGCCACCCCGACCAAAACGCCGCGGAAGCCGTTTTTATGCAGTTTTTCGAAGCTATCTACTTCTTATTTAAAAGAAATATTAACAAAAAAAAAATACATTAAATTTCTACATAATCTTGACTCCATAATTGTAGTTTTTTTTTTTTTTTTAATCAGTATATCTTTAATAAATCTCCTTACAACGAAACTCCAGAAATGAGAAATGGTGATTGATAACATGTATCTCCTCGTAAAGTAAACATTATTTAATTTTGCTACTGACACTAATGGATAGACAATTTAATAATTAAAATTTTGGTAGTAATACTTTTTCCAAAAAACTAAAATTTGATTTTATACAAATTTTATTCTAAAATGTGGGCGCTTTTACTACTGTAACTCATGCGCCCCGTATCGGGATTCAGTGTGCCACAAGCTCTCGAAGGTGAAACCCGTGCCGTTTGTCTCCGCGTCGCCGCGTCGCCGTCGTCTAGCGCACTTGCTCGCTTACGTCACATTATCAGTACTGATAATAAAAATTATTAATTTTTTTTTTGTACTAGTTACGTATTGTGTTATTTAATGCGGAAGGACGCTTTGTGTATTTAGAATTATTGAGTTTTGTGAATGGACGCTACTCCGCCATCTTGGATTAGCTATCGTTTTCATAGTTTTCGAGGGTGTTAAAGCTGATAGTGAGGTCAAAATGTAAATCCAAGATGGCGGCTCCGAAAATTTCTATATTTTTCGTCATGGGTGTCGTTTTCATAGTTTTCGAGGGTGCTAAAGCTGATAGTTAGGTCAAAATCTAAATCCAAGATGGCGGCTGCGAAAATTTCCATATTTTTCGTCATGGGTGTCGTTTTCATAGTTTTCGAGGGTGCTAAAGCTGATAGTTAGGTCAAAATCTAAATCCAAGATGGCGGCTGCGAAAATTTCCATATTTTTCGTCATGGGTGTCGTTTTCATAGTTTTCGAGGGTGCTAAAGCTGATAGTGAGGTCAAAATCTAAATCCAAGATGGCGGCTGCGAATATTTCCATATTTTTCGTCATGGGTGTCGTTTTTATAGTTTTCGAGGGTGTTGACGACGATTATGGGGTCAAAATCAAAATTCAAACTCAAAACGCTATCTGATGCACACACTGTTCACAGCTGGTTTGTCTTAGGCGTAAAATTCTTAATCTTTATTAATAGATTTTCTTTTTTGACTTATTTAAGTACCTATCGATAAATAGTTCAGAAATTACCTATAATTATGAGTCTTTCGTTTTACGCATCTCAAAAGATTAGAAATTAAGAATTTTAGCATACTTTATTTTTATGTAAAAGTATAAAGTATATTTATCGAAAATAAAAGTATAAAGTATATTTATCGAAAATAAAATAGTTTACGTTATTATAAAGTGTGGTTGGCAACCCTAATCGTGGATTCGAACCTAGACAGGCGGTTTCCTTTGTGTAAATTATTTCGTCACCACTTCTCTCAAAACGGTGAAGAAAAACATCGTGAGGAAACCGGCAACATGTTCTAGAACTAGAAAAAAATAGAAGACAATTACAGCTCACTCCCTCTCGAATAGAGAAGGCCCGTATTCTAGCATTGAGAATATTATAGTCTGATTTTCCCACGATTATCTCAGCCAGGGTATCACCAATCAACTCAGCCTATCGCAGTCCACTGCTGGACATAGGCCTCTCCCAGACTGCGCCACAACACCCTGTCCTCCGTCTTCCGCATCCAGTCTACCCCAGCCACCTTTTTTAGGTCGTCCGTCCATCTAGCTGGGGGGCGTCCCGCACTACGCTTGCCGATACGCGGTCTCCACTCCAGGACTCGTCTGCTCCACCGGCCATCGGCCCTTCGACAGACATGGCCAGCCCACTGCCACTTCAGTTTGCTTACTCTGCAAGCTATGTCGGTTACTCCGGTTCTTTTCCGGATAATTTAATTCTTAATTTTATCCTTCAAAGAAACTCCGAGCATAGCTCGCTCCATAGCGCGCTGAGCGACCTTGAATTTGTGGACCAGCCCGACCGTCAGGGCGCTTGTACACGGTAAGAAAATACGCCGGGCCTACGCAAGAATTCGTGTCGTAACTAGAAAATAACTGTGTACACTGCTCGCAGCGGTGCACGAAAAAAATCTTGTCTGCGCAAGACACGACGCGGCGAACGTTGTTGCGGAGAACGTTGTTTCGTGTGTAGAACAGACAAAATTCTTGTCGTGTACACGAAGAATTTGTCTTGTCTGCCGCAGACACGGTAAATTTTCTTACCGTATACAAGCACCGTCAGTGTCCACGTTTCAGCACCGTATGTCATGACGGGCAGGCTAGGTGGAACGATAATCTTCGGAGGGTGTCTTGTAGCAGCTGGATGAGAGTTGCTGAGAATCTAGCTGAATGGCGTGCAATAGGTGAGGCAGTGGACTGCAGTAGGCTGCAGGTAATGTCGTATATTACAAGGTTCTCTAGGGAACTAACAGTACAGCTAAACTTATCGGTACAGTGATAATTAGATTAGCACTCGTTTGCATACCTAATCAATTATTGACTTGAGCAGGTTTGTTTTATCGAACTGTTTGTCTTATAGCTTATTTTCTCATCAAGATTGGCACTTGGCAGTGTTTTGTTTCCAGGCGGTCGACTCTGTAAAAATGTCACCGTGAAATCATAACTGAAGTGAGCACTTTATAGTGTCAATCCCTACCATTAGGGAATGACAGAGCTCACTTCCCGTTCACTTCACCTAAGTTCTCACGGTGAGATTTTTACAGAATAGAACTGCAGTTGATAAAAAGAAGGATCGGTCAAGTGCGAACAAGGCTCGCACAATCAGGGATTTGTACAGACGCCAGCACATCAAGCTACCCGAAACTGTCAAATTTTCCCAATCAACTTTGAACCTAATACTTTAGCGATAAAGTTGAAAATCTATTAAAGAAATTTGACAGATTCTAGTAGCCTGATGTGCTCGCGTCTGTACCAGAATTTTGTAAATGAAAATCATCAGTTAGTTGGCTTGCCCAATGAAGAACTTTTATATTCCGAAAAAAATATGTTTGGAGCTAACAAAATTCTGCCTGTTTTCCTACAGGTTATTTATACAAGGACAAATTAAATTAGCTAGCGAAACTCCATAGCCGTGATTGGTATCGATATTAATTAAACATGATAAAACAAAACAAATTTACTGGACGATTTTTTTTACAGGCTCCAAATTTTTACAGGGTGTTCTACTCATGAATATGAACAACTTTCACTGTGGGACCAACTCTGAAATTACGAAAACAAAATCAGCTGTTTAATACAAAAGTTCAATACCTACTTGACCAAAATGTCACAGATGATTTTTTTTCGTGATCTCAGAGTTGGTTCCATAGTGAAACTTGTTCATATTCATGGGTAGAACATCCTGTAAAAAATTGGAAACGGTAAACAGAATCATGCTGTATAAGGGGGGGGGGGGGGGGGGTGACCCTGAAAGTCTAATAATCTATTCTTTCATTTTCACAGGCTGTCTTAGCACATGAAATTATATCAAATGAAATGGAATTATGTTTATTTCTGTAAGTAGAATTTTTAAGACAATTTTACACGTCAATGGTCAGTAGTTCTAAAACTAGACGAAGAGAAAATTATTAGAAAAATTACTGTGCTCGTCACTGTAAAGTGAGTGCAAGTGACATCTACAGAAAATTTTCTGAGTGAGATTGGGAAAAATTCACTATTTGTCCAATAAATTTTACTGTACAGCATAATAATTTTTACTGTGCTAGCGTGGTAATTTTTCCATTACCATTCAAATGCACCCAGATTATGAGACATCACAGTAATTTTTCTAAGATTTTGCTCTCCGTGTAGAAGGAGCCGGCAAGTCCCAGCTGACTAATCCCAGAGAAGAAATGCTGAACTGAACTCGGAGGTCATGGTTTCTTTTAAAGATAGCATTTAAAAAAAAAAAAATATTTTTAGCATTTTTCAAGTGCATTATATTAAGCTACGCTTGCCGCAGTTGGTCCGTGGATGGGTGACCATCTTTACATACCGAGACCCCTCCGTGCCTCGGAAAGCACGTTAAGCCGTTGGTCCCGGCTGTCATTCGTAGATCTTTGACAGTCGTTACGGGTAGTCAGAAGCCCGAAAGTCTGATAACCAGTCTTACCTAGGGATATCGTACTACCCAGTAACTGGGTTGTGGAAGTCAGATAGGCAGTCGCTCCATGTAAAATATTGGTATTCAGCTGCATCCGGTTAGACTGGAAGTCCCCAACATAGTTGGCAAAAGCTAGGCAGATGATGAGTCAAGTGTATTATATTAGGTATTAAGATTTTATTTCTTTGGACGTAATAGAGATTCAATTGAAATACTCATCACGTCTGTGAAGTTTTACCAACAAATTCAAAGCATCGTTATACAAGTAGGTGTTGCAGTGATTAAACTACGATTCCCTTTTAATTCTTGGGTTCGTAACAGCTGGCAACACATCTACAGTACACCCCTCCGTGTTGGAGAGCGCGTTAAGCCGCCCATATACCTATGGTAAACTATACCAGTCGTTATGGGTAATTGAAAGCGCGAAAATGTGCAAACTGCCGGTCGATTCTGGAAAAATCTCACCGTGATAACTAAGGTGAAGTGAGCTTAGAGTGAGCTGTGAATCATGCTGATGCTAGGGATTGACACTATTGACGACTCACTCCACGCTCACTTCAGCCAAGTTTTCACGGTGAGATGGTTACAGAATCGCACGGCTGAATCCATGGGAACAGTTTGCACGTTCACGTAAAAGTTGATAAAAATAGGTTCCTAAAATCTATAGTGGTCGTGGCAGAAAGGTTCTACGTAGCACGGCCACGCTCGATATGTTATAACAGCGAAAATATGTGAGTACATATTTTAAAGTCGTTAGTACAATAAAGTACACATTTTTTCATGAACATGTACCGCATTAAAATTAAGGTAATCATCCATGGTCGTGCTGGAGAGGATGACACCAAGTTTTCACGGTGAGATGGTTACAAAATCGCACGGCTGTAGCCATTTTCTTTAGAATAGAATAGAATGGAATACTCTTTATTATGTACACCATATAAATTACAGACATAAATATAGAAATTTTACAAATGGTGACACAATGGGCGGTCTTATCGCTAAGAGCGATCTTTTAAAGACTACCTTTGGATGGATTTTATTTGGGACACGCACAGGAATTATAGTAAAAAAGATTAGATATTACAATTAGTAAAAAAAACCGGCTAAGTGCAATTCGCACTCACACCAGAAGGGTTCGGTATCTCAAGGCAAAAAACCCCCAATAAACACGAAGAAGTTTTTTGCCTATGCCTGTATGGAGACCCCTTTTTAATTTATTTTAATTTTATTATTTGTTGTGATAGCGGCAATAGAAATATAAACTGTAAAATATTTCAACTTTCTAACTGTTATGGTTCATGAGATACTACTTTTTTTTAACCAATTTATAGAAGAAAATATCATTAAAACAACACACAATCACAGCACGATCTGTTACTAACCACTAACAAATTATGCCGGTCGATTCTGTAAAAATCTCGCCGTGAAATCATAGGTGAAGTGAGCAGTCAATAGTGTTAATCCCTAGCATTAGTCTACTGAATCTCACTTCAGCTAAGTTCTCACGGTGAGATGTTTATACATAGAATAGCACTACTTGACTTACTTAGGTCTGAAAGATATATTGGCAGATTGGGTTATTTTTTTTTTTTTTTTTGAGCCACCCTGCACTGGGCCCCCGTTGTAGATTACGGCCCACTCCCTCTCTTAGAGAGGAGGCCTGTGTGTTTTAGGCTGAATATGCTAAATATCATTAATAATTTAACACATTTTAATATTAACATCACAATAAAAATAACTAATTTTGTAAATATTAATTCTAATTGCAGTATGCCCTACATCTACTGGCCATCCTCTTTAAAACCTTCATACCTATCCCAAAAATAGAATAAACCGTCCATATTTTCCAAGAAAATCTCAATCAAAAATCAAATGAGTTTTAAAGTTAAAATTACAAAAGACAGTCCCCCGGCACGCCCGCCCTTCACCTCTTTCTAGTTCTTTAGCTGGGAAGAACGAATGATGCAACAAACTCCCCAGCAGCACAGCTGTCTGTTCAATTAGACCAATGACAAATAGGCAGCCCCGAAATTATTCCATCAAATTTCCATTTCCTCAAGCCGGAATACTAAAGATAATCAATGAAAGTATTTCTCAATCAACGCGAACTTTTAAAATTAATGCCAAAATAAACACAAGTCTGTTTTCGTTTCCGTCTGTCTGTCAACCGAACGGTTTTAGCTTAGAACCCGGAGAAGTTAAAAATGGAGGGCGAGGAATTTTAAAGATGGCGTCGGCTGACCAATTTTTGACAACACAATTATCGGCTTCTGCGATACGGGTTTCGATTTCTACTATACATAAAATCAGTCTGTAATATTCCCACTGCTGGGACACAGGCCTCCTCTCGGTAAGAGCGAGTGGGCCGTAATACACCACGCGGGCCCAATGCGGCTTGGCGGACGGCACGTGTCTTCGAATTTTCGGTTCTAGGACATGCCGGTTTCCTCACTATGTCTTTCCTTCACCGTTTTGAGAGCAGTGTCGATGAAATATTTTACACAAAGTAAAGCGTCTCTTTAGGTTCGAACCTACAACTTGTAAGTCGCGGACCGCTGGGCCACCACCGCTCAACTCTGGCTCTCAGGCTTCGAAGGCCCATAGAGTGTTAGTATTACAAACTACTTAAAATCTATTTTAGTAACTACAACAATTAGGTGCACATTATACAGTCATGTGGATTTCTACATGAAAAAAAACTTTTTATCGATTGTAATTTTATTGTCAATCAAAATATAGTTAAAGATTTCGAACCATAATGGTGGTTACTTGATACTTAGAACCCAGTTGTAGCTTCATCTATCTCACTTTGCCACCTGTGTTACAATTTACAATAATTTGTACCAGCATGTCGATTCTGTAAAAATCTCACCGTGAAAACTTGCGTGGAGTGAGCTGTCAGTGTCATCCCACTGATGCTAGGGATTGACTAAGCAAACATTTACAATCATAATCGAGATTGGGTACGTCTTTCATTGACTTGAATGTGCCCTGGCGGCTGAGGGTATGTCATGCTCACTCAAATGTCTCGCTGGTGGTGGCGTGTGTGTTGGATCATTAAGTTCCCTTCAAAATGGTTGAGCTAAATGGTGCTGATCCATACGTCATGTTCGTGAACGGGCGCCGCCAGTAGGGACTGGTCATCTCTTAGCCGCCACGGCTTATTTTTATTTTAATCTAAGTATTTTCATTTCTGAATTGTTGTTTTTTTTTGTTTTTATCTTTTTTAGTACGGACGCTTTTAGCTTGCACGTCTTTCTACATCGTTCTCACATGTATAATTTCAACTTGAATGATGTAACCAAAATTTTGTACCAATTTTTATGATTTAAAAGAGTGTCCGTGGAGTTTCTTGCCCGCTCTTCTCCACGGGTACACTTTGGAATGGGCAACTAGCTTCATCTTTCTGACTGACCGACCCCTTGATAATTCAAAAGTTCCCGTAATTGGTTTACTTGAAATAAATGCGTTTAATTTGAGTTTGAGTGAGCTGCCCAGAAATCAAGCAATATGTTTTGAATTTATGTTGTATATAGGTAACTTTGTAATAGTAGTAAAGTTTGTAAAGTAGTAATGTATTTTTTTTTTTTTTTGTAATCTGCGTCTTGTTTGTACAGAATAAACAATCATCAAAAAAAAAACATTGTTCCATCGAAATGTGGAGCGCTTAAGTGAGTGCTCCATTTCTTCCTACTCTTTGTTTTAAATGTCTTTGAAAACTTTCAAAAGGTGTTTTCCATCAACAGCGGGAAGTTTATTTTTAGTAGCATTTTTCCTTAACTGGGATTGGAAATCTTTGATAAGTTTATAACAGAGTGGGTATATTATTTAGCCATTTTCAAGTATTTGTTAAACTATACTCATTTTATGCTTTACTGGTACGTAGCGTAAAAGATGTCGAGGGACCAGCCGGTCGACTATGTAATAATCTCACCGTGAAATCATAAGTGAAGTGAGCACTTAATACTTATTTACTAACACAATTGTTATATTATGTATATTTAAGTTAAGGTATTTGTCTATGGGTCTTTGTTACCTGAAAATAAATGGTTTTATTATTATTATTATAGTGTAAATCCCTACCATTAGGGAATGACAGAGCTCACTTCCCGCTCACTTCACCTAAGTTCTCACGGTGAGATTTTTACAGAACAGCACTGCAGAGCGCCAATTCTCGTAATTTTAAAAACGTTCACAGTGTGATCTGTCTCAATCTGTCAAAAATACCTCTAACTTCCCTGAAATTGATGACAAGTTTTTTGACATTTGTTTGTCGCTGAGATGAGGCTTCGACTAGATTTCGAACGTTTTTAATTAAGAAAATTGGCCTTCTGAGAACCACCAGATGGTTGGAGACAGTGATGAAAGAGAAGAGAGTGAATGACGTGACGGCTGACAGGTGAGAATGGAAGAAAAACCTAATCAAATTCTACAATCGTCTAAGTCACGGGAAACACCTGGATAAGGGACGCAAGGAACCGTAAACTATGGCAGATAAAAGGTTAGGTCTTCACCCAGCAGTGGGTGATTCCGGGCTAGAGTGATGATGATGATTATTCTACTTCATCGTACAGACGCCAGCACATCAAGCTACCCGAAACTGTAAAATTTTCCCAATCAACTTTGAACCTTATACATTGGTGATAAAGTTGAAAATCTATTAAAAATTCGACAGATTATAGCAGCTTGATGTGCTGGCGTCTGTACTAACAGTGAAAAATAATAAAAACATTGTAAAATGGAAAATAAAATGATCTGCACCTCCCATTTAAATGATAGCATCATCTTCCTCTAAAAAGTCGGTTAAAAATGTAACGTTTATTATTAAGTAATAAAACCCTTGATTCATATCAGTTGCAGAGAAATTCACACACATACGGACATACGCTCACAATGAGCTGACAACACAACATGCAGTTTAGGAGATGCGTGGGCGCAAACGGATAAACACGTTATGTTAAGGCGAAGGGACTGACATAACCTAATGGACGTTTTTGGATGTGACATAATAATCTGTAAATACAATGGAGTTTATTGATTAAACTGCACCCTAATTGCGTAACACTCATTACTCTCAATTTGAATAATTTTGAAGCATATTGCTAATCCATTGCTCCATATGTTCGAAAAATGTGTCTGCTCAACAACGTAAATAACGCAATGAATGTTGGTGAACTGTCAAAATGAAACCCATTGCTACTGATAGTGTGTTCACAATCGCAGTGCGATTCTGTAACCATCTCAACGTGAAAACTTAGGTGAAGTGAGCGTGGAGTGAGCTGTCAGTGTCATCCCACCTGATACTAGGGATTGACCAAGCAAACATTTACAATCATAATCGAGATTTTAATCATATTTTTTACGCTAATTCTATTGAACATTTTATATAAATTCAAAGCTAGTATTTTAATCGTCAAAACCACGTTACTATTTAGTGGGGTTTTAATGTAGGAAAAAAAAAACTAGTACTTGTATAAGGATTAGTCTAGGAAAAAAAAAGAAAAAGAGACAAAATTAAAATTGATATTCTGACAAAGTTTCTGTATTTTATTTTAAACCATTGCGTTATATGTTCTAAATATTTGTATGCAAAACAACGTAAATAACGCAATGAATGTTGGTGAACTGTCAAAATGAAAGTCAATGCTACTGTTAGTGTGATTCGCAATTATTCCGCGGGTCGCGGGTTCTCTTTCCTTCACCATAATCATCTACCCAGCCTTTTCCCAACTATGTTGGGTCGGCTTCCAGTCTAACCGGATGCAGCTGAGTACCTAGGTATGACGATACCCCTTTGTAAGACTGGTTGTCAGATTTTTGGGCTTTTGTCTAACAACTGTCAAAGATCTAATGACAGCCGGGACCAAAGGTTTAACGTGCTTTTCGAGGCACGGAGGGGTCTCGATTATGTAATAGATGGTTACCCATCCACGAACCACCCGTGGAAAGCGTAGCTTATCCTTCGACCGACCCTTGCGGCTTTTATTATTTAGCAACGAGCCCCGAAATCCGAAATCTCGATAAAAAAAATAACTCGAAAATAGTCACGGTACGAAAAGATGGTGGTAAAAGATGGTAGTAATGCGTGATATAAGTGCTTCCCCTTAACTACAGAAGTAAAGTAACAATGTTGTGAATAAATATCTCAATTCCAGCATTATTGAGCTCTTTATAATCTCATGCTTACTCTTACCGACTGCTGCCAAAAGAGGTTGTGTGTTATACCAATAAAGACCAACTTTTACCAACGATATAGATAAAACTTCCTGTGTTAGTTAAGTGGTCAGAGATTCCAGCACGAAGGCGTGACGAAAACGTAACGTGAATTCGAACATTTTTTTTGACATAACTAGGTACAGACGCCAGCACATCAAGCTACCCGAAACTGTCAAATCCCAATCAACTTTGAGTCTTATACTTTAGAAATAAAGTTGCAAATTTTTTAAAGAAATCTGATAGATTTTTTTTGGTATTATAGTTTTTTTTTTTTTTGCGACAAGGACAATTAATATAACTCATAGAAATGAATAAAGTCTATGTTCTGTCAATGTTGTGTTCTGATGTTTGTGTCTATGTTATGTGGCGTGTAGTCTTGTCCTACTGGTACCGAATGGCCGAGTTGGTTAAGTATGGTCGTAGGTTCAAACCCAGACAGGCCTTTTACCATTTTTACTTTGTGTAATTCATTTCGTCACCACTGCTCATAAAAACGGTGAAGTAACGTGAGGAAACCGGCATTTCCTAGAAATAAAAATTCGAAGACATGTGACATCTACCAACCCGCACTAGGCCCGCGTGGTGGATTACGGCCCACTTCACACAGAGAGGAGGCCTGTGTCCCAGCAGTGGGAACGTTATCAGCTGATTGTACTGGCTACTAAGAATTTCCTATCAGAAACAGTCAACAACACCGCCGGCATCAATGACATCATCCGTCGTGCTCTTGTCACCGCCGGCCGGGGTGTCATCTATTTTAGCCAACGGCTTGGCACGCGACGATGGGAAGAAACCAGACGGAATGACCATAATGCCTTGGAAGGTAGGTAGGACTTTGGTGTGGGATGCAACGTGTGTCGACACCCTTGCGCCATCCCATCTTCCAAGCATGGTGGGCTGTGCTGGGGCGGCTGCTGCAGGTGCGGAAAACCTCAAACGGCGCAAATACTCCAACCTCTTTGGAACTTATTTGTTCGAGCCGTTTGGGGTTGAAACACTAGGGCCATGGGGTCCGAGTGCCCACCTATTATTTCGGGATATCGCCAAGCGGATGGTCGACTCTTCACGTGACCAGAGGGCGGGCCTATTTTTAGCCCAAAGAAACGTGGCAATGCTGCCAGCCTTTTGGGAACGTTTCCTGTTGACAGCGAGTAGCAGATTTCCCTCCTTTTTATATACTTGTACATATTATTGTTGTATTTTAAGACTGTTAGCTTTTTACACAACACTGACGACCTGGGTATCGAACCCAAAATCTCACGCTTAGCAGTCACACTTACGACTACTACACCAACAAGGCAATCAAATGAGAGTTTTGAGTTACCGACAAACGGACCGTAAATAATACAACGTGTAACGTTAAATGCGCAAAACCTGAAAATAGTTTGATCAGAATAACGAGCAGAATGAACTGAAACACTTTTTAATATAGGTATCATTTTTTAAAAAATATTCGTTAAAAACGTTGCCGTGTCTATTTATTAATGGGTCAAGCAAGCCAATGTCAGCGCGGCGCAGCGGCCCGGTGACGACTCCTTCCTCGATAAAGCGTCATCGTAGACGCAAGAAACGATCAGAATGGCCAGTAAAACTAAAACAGCACATAAAACCTATACAATTTTTTGAATGACTTATTTTCTCTCTGAAATAGGTCAATTGAATTAAAAATCAGTTGGGGTGTCTGAGGTTTTGCGCATTTAACGTTACACGTTGTATTTAAAAAATTGACATCACAATAATTTACAAAATGTATAAGTAATTATAATCTAGGCATCTACTGGTAAAATAATACACATCATATCTGCCTAACCTTTACCGAACTATGTTGAGGTCAGCTCCCAGTCTAACTAGATGCAGCCGAATACTAGTATTTTACATGGAGCGACTGCATATCTGACCTCCACAACCCAGTTACTGGGTAATACTATACCTAACCCTCGGTAAGACTGCAGTCTTACCAAGGGTTAGGTTAGGTTAGGTGAGTCAGAATGCATTCTTACTACCCGTAACGACTGTCAAAGATCCACGAATAACAGCTGCTACCAACGGCTTAACGTGCTTTCCGAGGTGGTCAATATGGTCATCCATCCACGGACCAACCGCGGCAAGCGTAGCTTAACCATTAGGTTAAGCAAAGCTGTGGTGGTACTTCCCCGGACGCTCAACTCCTTCACAAAGAGCTGTTTCAAAGCCTCAAGAATGTGAAGATTACTCACAAGATGCCACAAGCAATCAAAATATATTGTAATAAAAATCAGTCACACTGTCTGAGCTGAGAATCGAACCCAAACAGCTAATCAGGCCAATGTGGTAATTAAACCAATCAAAAAGAATATTAACAACGTATTTTTCATTTTTACGTCAAATAAATTATATTTTTATGATTTGTATTATTTCACCAGAGGGCCTTGTGGCGAAGTAATAACAGCCGCACGGGTCGATCGATCAGGTTAAGCTACGCTTGCCGCGGTTGGTCCGTGGATGGGTGACCATCTTCACATACCAAGACCCCTCCGTGCCTCGGAAAGCACGTTACGCCGTTAGTCCCGGCTGTCGTGCGTGCATCTTTGACAGTCGTTACGGGTCGTCAGTAGCACGAAAGTCTGAGATCCAGTCTTACCAAGTGGTATCGTATTACCAAGTAACTGGGTTGTGGAGGTCAGATAGGCAGTCGATCCATGTAAAATTGGCACGGCTCGTTGGCACGGTTGGCGCAGTGGTTACGTGATTGACTGCTGTGCTGCGTGTCGCGGGTTCCACATCCGCACGGAACCACAATACAGGACAAATTCCTGGTGTGGGGCAGCGTTAAAAAAAAAACTAGTATTCATCTGCATCCTTTTAGACTGGAAACCGACCCCAACATATTTGGGAAGATGTTGATGTAAGGTAGTGTCCCGGCTGACTGTCCACGGTGCGCCCGATGTCATCATCATCTTCCTGCCCTTGTCCCACTCTACTCGGGATCGTCGCAACACGTTTTCTTCTTCCATTCTCCCCTGTCAACCGCCACGATATCATTGACTCCCTTCTCTTTCATATCACACAATCCATCCATCTTTTCTTATTTATTTATTTATTAAGGCATATCAACAACACAAACAGAAACATTTACAAATAAGAGAGAACAGAGACATGGACTAGTGTTTACGTTAATTACAGACGTGCACAGCATTCACAAGAAAAGAGAAGAAAAAACACAACATTCACGTTACTAAAAAAAAAAAAACCAACAACAATAATAAAAGAAAACAAAAACAACAAAAGAACAACAACTCTAGCTAAAATCTCGGTAGTTTAGAGAATACCGTCATCGACTTAACATTGAAACATTGAAATAATGTAAGATAATATAATTAGTCAATGTTCAATTGACCAATTATATCATCTTACATCATTTGTATTTGTATTACATTACATTGTTTGATATGTTGACATTGTTGTTATGGTTTCTTCTCCTTCTATATCCTCGGGATGCGCCCAATATAAATACTCTTTGTTTTCCTCTCGTGGTAGCTATTTTAAAGCACTCAGTTTATATTTCTGCCTACACCAAAAGTAAGTGGTCGTGTTGATATGACTATAATTAATTAATGAGTTCAATTAATTAGCAACTAATGTGTAGCGTGAAGAGAAGCTTATCAGTAGGACATTTATTATAATTAAGGTTTTGAACAAACTTGCGTTATTGCGATTAAAATTAACAATTATGTTTATACACATAAAACCAAAAGTCTTTAATTCAAATTGGGCACAGAATCAGCACTTTTTGAACGTCAAAATTACATAAGGCACTTCCCCAAAATGCCCGCCCGTCACCTTTCCTAGTGCTTTTGCTGGGAAGAAGAAGTGGCGCAACAAACTCCCCAGCAGTACAGCTGTCTATTCAGTTAGAAGAACTTGATTCTGTACAATAGTTGGAACGGATAGACAATAACTAAATGAATGTGGCTAAATGATAACAGCCGCACAGTTCGATCGATCAGGTTAAGCTACGCTTGCCGCGGTTGGTCTGTGGATGGGTGACCATCTTTACATACCGAGACCCCTCCGTGCCTCGGAAAGCACGTAAAGCCGTTGGTCCCGGCTGTCATTCGTAGATCTTTGACAGTCGTTACGGGTCGTCAGTAGCCCGAAAGTCTGACAACCAGTCTTACCTAGGGGTATCGTATTACCCAGTAACTGGGTTGTGGAGGTCAGATAGGCAGTCGCTCCATGTAAAATCAGTATTTTACATGGAGCGACTGCCTATTTGACCTCCAATACCAGTCAATACCAGTGTATTCAGCTGCATCCGGTTAGACTGGAAGCTGACCCCAACATAGTTGGGAAAAGGCTAGGCAGATGACGATACATCTTGGTAAAAAAAAACACGCACGCGCTATATTATTATTATGCTAAAATTATTTTTATTAATATGTTGCTGTGCCCTAACCGGGTTTCATGTTGGAACTTACCTATTATTACTTTAACAACTAAATGTACACATGGATGCAATAAAGAATTTGAATTTGAAAACTGGTTGTCAGACATTCGGGCTTCTTGACTACCCGTAACGACTGTCAAAGATCCACGAATGAAAAGCCGGGACCAACGGCTTAACGTCCTTTCCCAGGCACGGAAGTGTCTCGATATGTAAAGCTGGTCACCCATCCACAGACCAACCACGGCAAGCGTAGCGTAATCTGATCGATCGACCTGTGCGGCTGTTATTATTTAGCCACGGGCCCCTCTTGGAAGATGTAATATTATCTTTTATAAAGGATGTAGAAGTGGGGAACCTAGCTTCTTATACAACGTGTAACGTTAAATGCGCAAAACCCCAGACACCCCAACTGATTTTTAATTCAATTGACCTATTTCAGAGAGAAAATAAGTCGTTAAAAAAATTGTAAAGGTTTTATTTGCTGTGTCTGCTCAACAACGTAAATAACGCAATGAATGTTGTTGAACTGTCAAAATGAAACCCATTACTACTGATAGTGTGTTACGCAATCACCCTGCTGCACCGTAATTGCAAAACACAGTGTCAATTTCAATTTGAATCATTTTGAAGAATATTATTAATCCATTGCTCCATATGTTCGAAAACTGTGTCTGCTCAACAACGTAAATAACGCAATGAATGTTGTTGAACTGTCAAAATG
Source organism: Eremobia ochroleuca (assembly GCA_949629135.1). NCBI lineage: Eukaryota > Metazoa > Arthropoda > Insecta > Lepidoptera > Noctuidae > Eremobia > Eremobia ochroleuca. The sequence continues at coordinate 3,439,548 of OX451413.1, forward strand.
AATCATTGCTACTGATAGTGTGTTACGCAATTACACCGCAGACTGCCAGGCTATACGATTGACAAATAATAATGTCGCAAAGTCGTCCGTCTGTCTACCGCTTACATCGCGACCTGCTGTTAATAGGTCACACATTGTCGTGAGAAATGTAAACAGGATTTGAATAATTATCACTGATTTAATGTCTAAAATATGGACGTAAGTGTTAGTACTAGCAATAGTAGTATCACTAATAATAATAGTAATAGACGCAGAATGTCTTGTGAAAGAGCTTGAGTAGCATACACATAGTAAGCCTATAACTTTCCTTCCCACTGCTAGGAAACTGCAGTGCTATTCTGCAAAAATGTCACCATGAAAACTTAGTTGAAGTGAGTGGGAAGTGAACTGTCATTCCCTAGGGATTAACACTATTAAGTGCTCACTTCACTTATATTTTCATGGTGAGATTTTTACAGCCGTGCGATTCTGTAACCATCTCACCGTGAAAACTTGGGTGAACGTGGAGTGAGCTGTCTTTAGGTATTAACACTATTGACACTGCTCACTTCAAGCTCACTTCACTTATGATTTCACGGTGAAATTTTTACAGAATCGACCGGCGATTCTGCCACCATCGATTCTGTCACCATGTCTGAACACCTATAGGGAATGTTCTTGATGAACAAAATTAATGTTTTCATTTCTGTATCTGCCTAGTCTTTCCCGAACTATGTCGGGCTCGGCTCCCAGTCTAACGCGATGCAGCTAAAATACCAATATTTTCCATCTTTTCGTCACCAATAATTTTTATCATCCATTTATCGAAAGATATTCCATTAAAAAAAATATATCGATAAATCCGTTTATCGACAGGTGTCCCATCCCTAGCGTGTCAATATTGACACTATTCACTGTCATGTCATTTGTAAACAGTGAAGAGACTGGCGCAGTCGATGTGTGAGCGTATTATATTGCTTTACATTTTGATGGAGGAGTTCACACGGTATTTGATTTAAAGAGAATAGATTTATACATAGATTGTGTACTGTTTGTGTTAAATGAGGTGTGCAACAAAAAGATTCAGCATCATTCTTCTGCCCATATCCCAATTTATTTGTGGTCGGCGCACACTATTACTCTCAATTTGAATCATTTTGAAACATATTGCTTATCCATTGCTCCATATGTTCGAAAAATGTGTCTGCTCAGCAACGTAAATAACGCAATGAATGTTGTTGAACTGTCAAAATTAAACCTATTGCTAGTGATAGTGTGTTACACAATTATCCTGCTGTATTAACACATAGAATACACACACACTTTTTATTCCGGTAGTACGTAATTCGTTCGTCTTTGGGATAAGTCCTGACATCCCAAGCCGCGGGCAAAGGCTAGTAAAATTCATGGGAAAAGTCATAGCTGCAAACTAAGGATATAATGATCTTCTTGACCAAAGACAACGCAAGTTCATCGCTACCCCCGAAACAATGCAGCAACTAAATTGCGTAAAACACTTTTTATTCAAAGGATTATGAAAGAAATTCCTAATTCATTGTAATTTATCTATAATATGTATGTATTTAGAAATATATATGTATATAAATGTTTATCAGTTGTCTAGTACTCATAGCACAAGCTCTGCTTAGTTTGGGACTAGATGGCGTTGTGTGAAAGTTGTGGAATATTATTATTTATTGCAAATAGCTACTTTTATATTCTACTTTTATAGATATTTCGTCCTCATCGTTGTCAACAGGAAAAGTGCCAAAAAGGCTGGCTAAAATAAAAAAACTCAAATGGTGACGATTTTGAGTTTTTTGAGTTTCTACCCGTCTTCATAATGTTCAAATGTTTGAAGGTTTTTACTTCTTAAGGCTACATTCCATAGTCTAAATACGTAATCGTCAAAGAGACTTGACGATAGAATATCGATTTCCTTCGTCAATTCGAGTGAATTGATTTTTTATTCATGTGAAGATAATTAATTGATACCGAGGCCGGGCTTCTTGGTAGATTGGGCCTTTGTGAAATGTTCTAAGTACTCGTATTGGACTTTACTAAGAATATCAGTAGATAGAGGAAAATTTATTACCTACCATGGCATATATGTATAACCCGGCGAGCGTAAGGTTGGGTATAATACACCAAGACCCTAATAAATCACTCGATATTTTGTGACATAATATGTTTCAGTTTCCTATCAATTATAATGACAATAATTTTAAATAAATATAAAATCGTAAAAATGTCTTAAAAAAAATTCAAACTATTTATTTCAATATGCATTCATCAAAATTTATAATTACATGAGAATAACGCTCGATCTCTTTGAGAAGATTATGTGCGCTATCGGTTTGGATTTAGGTGTTACTCGCTCACAGTTATTTGTCCGTTCCACACGCAGGCCCTTCCCCCATTCCAATCTTTTCAGTGGTAAAATATTTTATTTTATTTATTTTCATTTTTAGGATGTTTTTAATTTGTCGAGATTTTTGTTTTTCCAACTTTTTGGCTTGGCTTGGTATTTCCTTAGGCTAATTTTATCATATGGGTTTGTCACACCCACCGTATGCTCCGTGTTAATTTTTTTTACTTTAAGCACGCCGGTTAAAAGACCTTTCCACTGCAGAGAAAAGACTCTTATAATACAGAGAGGGAACGAACATTGATTACCACGTGTTAAAGATCTGTCTGAGTCCGGTTTTTTCTTTTTCACAATAAGATGATTTCTCCCAATATTGTGAAGGAAAACATTGTGAGGAAACCGGTGTTTCCGAGACCGAAAATTTCGAAGACATTGTCACTTGTCTTCGAATTTTTCAAAGCTACCAACCCTCACTTTGCCCGCGGGGTATATTACAGCCCCTTCCCTCCCACAGAGAGTGGGGCTGTGTCCCAGCAGTGGGAACATTTCAGGCAGATTATACTTACGCTTGGTATACTACCATGGCGTAATTAAAGACCTTTCCACTGCGGAGAAACTATTCCATTGCTTCATATGTTCGAAAAATTTGTCTGCTCACCAACGTAAATAACGCAATGAATGTTGTTGAACTGTCAAAATGAAAGTATTTAGTGTGTTACCCAATTACCCTGCTAGTGACCCATTGGTAATTAGAGCTTCTAACATTTTTCCTTTTACCAAAGATAAAATTCATTTATCATTGTAAAAAAAGAAAAAAAAAAGTGCACGACTCACAATTGTTTTTTTTTAAATTAATTATAAGTAAACTACTTTGAATGAAAGAGCCATTTTCAATAGGGTTCCTTCTATCGGTGAAACACATCCATTAAAATTAAAATAAAAAAACTAAACAAATACATACCATAGATATAATAGAATATACATACAAATAAACATTTTTATTCAAAAGTATTGTCTTAATCATTCCAAATCGTCTTTCATTTGCTGATGGTATTACGGTAAACGACACAGTGGAACAGTCTTCATCAGTTATTAGCTTTCTACACTCGGGGCTCGAATTGTGATGTTTGACGCACTCTAGTGGACGATCGATACGTCAATATTTGTAGTGCTAGAGCTGGGACAAAAGTATCGATAAAATAAAAAAGGTTCGACTTTTTTTTGTTTAGTTTTTCGTGACGTCCCGCGGTTACTGGTTGTTTCAGAATTTCTATCTAAATGTATATTATCTATATTATAATAACAAATATGTAAAAAAATATTTATTTTATAATATTATAAAGAGGTACAATTTGTTTGTTTGACTGTAGGGGGTAATCTATGGAACTTCCAAACGCACTTGAAAAAATATTATTGCATTTGATTGCCCGATTCTTGAGGAAGGCTATATTTAACACTAGGTAAGCCCCGCAGTTTCACCCACATAAGTCTCGATTCCGTAGGAATATCGGAATAAAAAGCGTTAATCCTGGTTATAAACTATCTGTTTGCCAAATTTCATGAATATTGGTCCAGCCGTTTGAGCATGAAGAAGTAACAAACATACAAACACACACACAAACAAACTTTCGGCTTTAATTAGTGTGATAAGGAGGTATAGTTTGTTTGTTTGTCTGTAGGGGGTAATCTCTGGAACTTCCAATCGGATTTGAACAATATTTTTGCACTTAATAGCCCGATTCTTGAGGAAGGCTATATTTAACATCACACATCGCAAAAAGAAAAAAAAAGTCCAGAAAGAACACTAAACGAAACGAAGTGATAGCGAGGGTAGGTGACGTGGCTAAGTAATAACAGCAGCACAGGTCGAACGATCAGGTCAAGCTATGCTTGCCGAGGTTGGTCTGTGGATGGGTGATCATCTTTACATAAAGATACAGATAGAGATATTTATTTGCTCAAACATGTGTACACATACAAGAGTAAAAGAAAAACGTGCATGCAAGATAACATAAAAAGTAAAGGTTCAGACATATTTGCCATATACTATGGTGTGCAAATATTGTGTATGTTAAAAAAATAATTAAAAATAATTACGAAATATGTCAATAGTAAAAAAGTTATTAAAAAAAAATACCGTGCCTCGGAAAGCACGTTAAGCCGTTGGTCCCGGCTGTCATTCGTAGATCTTTGACAGTCGCTACGGGTAGTCAGAAGCCCGAAAGTCTGACAACCAGTCTTATCTAGGGGTATCGTATTACCCAGTAACTGGGTTGTGGACGTCAGATAGGCAATCATTCCATGTAAAATACTAGTATTCAGCTGCATCTGGTTAGAATGCCAGGCAGATGACTTTTTTATTAAACAACTTAGTGCCATCAAACAAAATATCGTCCAATTTAGATGAAATACTTCCGTACACAATATCTAATATCCTTGTTAACCCATCAATTTAGCCTGTAGCACTCGAGCTAGGAGTGAGATCAACTGTAATTAAAAACACTTAAAACCGGACCACACAGTTCGAAAATTTGTATTAAAGCCACGGATATCTATGACCAGCACATGTACAGACGCCAGCACATCAAGCGACTACGATCTGTCAAATTTATTTAATAGATTTTTAACTTTATCGCTAAAGCATAAGGTTCAAAGTTGACTGGGAAAATTTGACAGTTTCGGGTAGCTTGATGTGCTGGCGTCTTAGTACATAGTCTCAGGACATTGAGAATTTGAGAACTATATGATAATATGTCATTCTTACAATTCTGTTAGCATTTAATTTGACTGTCTGGCAAAAAAGAGGTAGGTATTTAGTTTGATCTCCATCTGCTGGTAATTTTTTTGCATTTAGCCTATACTGTCCCAAAGGCAAAGGCCTTCCCCCAAATCCTTCCAGCCAGTCAATTCTGGAAAAATCTCACCGTGATAACTAAGGTGAAGTGAGGTGTGTGAGCTGTGAGTCATGCAGATGCTAGGGATTGACACTATTGACGACTCACTCCACGCTCACTTCACCCAAGTTTTCACGGTGAGATGGTTACAGAATCGCACGGCAGGAACCTTTTTCCCGCGACACCTCGAAGCACCCCTCGCGAGCCAAGGCCGGCCCCAGAAGAGATGGTGAGAAGGCCTGCCGGACGATTCTGTAAAAATCTCACCGTGAAATCATAAGTGAAGTGAGCACTTAATAGTGTTAATCCCTAGCGAATGACAGCTCGCTCACTTCACCCAAGCTTTCACGGTGAGATATTTACAGAATCGCACGGCTGGACGCTAGTCTATTACCAAATATTTAGAATTTTATTTATTACTATGTTGTTGCACTATTGATTACTGTACAAACGCCAGCACATCAAGCTACCCGAAACTGTCAAATTTTCCAAATCAACTTTGAACCTTATGCTTTAGCGATAAAGTTGGAAATCTATTAAAGACGGTAGTAGCTTGACTTTGATTTTGATACAATACACTCTTACACTCTTATTTAAATATAATTTGCTTAGAGAGGCCAACAACAATTCTACTTCGTAGGGAGCAAACAAAATTGACAAACTAGAAAAAAAACCTCAGTCGGGGGACCCCCGACAGGAACTCGGTTTAAAATGAAATTTCAAGATGGCGGCTGAGTAAATTTTAAAATATTTGCCGCCGCCATCTTGGATTTTCATTTTGTCCTCACTATCGCCTTCAGCACCCTCAAAAACCATGAAAACTATCTCGCTCTAACTCTTTCTACTGTATGTAATAAAGTCGCATGGAGGGGGCATAACACTTTTTCATTATTTGACGATTTCTCCTATTTTACTCCTACCAGTCCTACCGCGAGCTCAATTAAAGAACTGCCGTTCCAAAAAAACGTGAAACAGTTCTCGAAGCAAGAAGCAAGTGCGCACATTTTGTACTGGTTTTTTTCTAATACATTTTTCAATTTTAATTACGACTCCACTGTACCTCTGACGCAGCCTTCGGGGAACACAGGCGAAACCAAAATCCCGTGAAACTATTTATCGATACTCGCCCCACGCATCACTATTAACTCGAAGAGCCAATAAGCGTTCGTGACACTCGCATTAACACGGCACGACAGTTCCATACAAAACTCTCTTCTTTTTTATTTTGTGAACTGACAACACTGAACACTAATGAGTTCACCACGACTGACATTTTGAGTTCGTTTTACTAAAATCGGGAACGGCCGAGGATTTTTTGTTTTGTTGTTTGGTCTGGGCGACCCACCACTCTGTGGCCGCGTGGATTAAACTCAAAGCAAAAAAATCAATCTTCCGAGCCTTTTTCCAACTATGTTGGGGTCAGCTTCCAATGTAATTGGATGCAGCTGAATACCAATAGGTATTTCATATGGAACGACTGCGTATCTGACATCTAAAACCCAGTTACTGCATGGTTAATACGATACCCCTTGGTAAGACTGGTTGTCAGACTTTTAACGTGCTTTCCGAGGCACGGATGGGTCTTGGTATGTAAAGATGGTCATCCATCCACAGACCAATCGCGGCAAGCGTAGCTTAACCTGATCGGTCGACCTGTGCGGCTGTTATTATTTAGCCACGGGCCCCTCTCAGAATGGCTGAACTAATTTGTATGAAAAATACAGGGTCTAATTAAATTAGCTAGCGAAACTGCAGACGTGACGGTTATCAATGTAAAATAAAAAATATAAATAGTTTTTTTTGGGAGGGTCAACGACCTCTGAGTAGTTTTGTTACTTGAAGTATGAGCACTACTAAGACAACTAAACATAGTAAATACCATTTTAAATGCGAATGTTACTTTTTCACGGGTTAACGTGTTACGTAACACACTATTACTCTCAATTTGAATAATTTTGAAGCATATTGCTAATCCATTGCTCCGTATGTTCGAAAAAAGTGTTTGCTCAGCAACGTAAATAATGCAATGAATGTTGTTGAACTGTCAAAATGAAACCCATTGCTACTGATAGTGTGTTACGCAATTACCCTGCTAAAGGCCAGTTCCCGCAATTAAAAACGTTCAAAATCTAGTCGAAATGTCATCTCAGCGACAATCAAATGTCAAAAACTTGTCAAAAATGTAAGGCAAATTAGATATATTTTTGACAGAATGACACTGAGATCAGACTAAGACTTATCTTAAAATTACGAAAATTGCCCCTTTGATTTTGATGAAAAATATAGATCTTTGAACGTCTTTCTTTTCCCACAAAGGGATTTTGACATCCCCTCTTTTTGCAAAACACCTCTTTGTGGGGTGGAATTAAGCTTTTGAGAGAAATTCTGAAATCCACGCAGAAGTAAGTCGAGGGCAAAGCGCTAGTAGCTTCACTTGTAACTAACTAACAATGTACAGACGCCAGCACATCAAGCTACTACAATCTGTCAAATTGCTTTAATAGATTTTCAACTTTATCGTTAAAGCATAAGGTTCAAAGTTGATTTGGAAAATTTGACAGTTTCGGGTAGCTTGATGTGCTGGCGTTTGTATTTAAATACAAAAATAAATAAAAATATGTAGCTTAAAAAAACTAAGAAACACGCTTTTATTACGCACTAAAAAGTATAATAATTATAATGACTGAGTATAATTATATTGACTCAAATTGAATTCAAAAAGCGCGGAGTGCACTTATAAAATTTATATATTTATGTCTGGAATTTATATGGTGTACATATTAAAGAGTATTCTATTCTATTCAAAAAGCGCTCCAAAAAACTAAACTAAATATACTTTATTCAAGAAAATAATGTAGCGCAGTATTCAACACACCCTGTACATTAAAAGACTGTGAAGTAACATACAAATCGCTTGTTTTGTATAAAATCGAGATAAAAAACGTTTTTACTGACATTCTGATGCGTCACACTGACTTCACATTTAAATATTTTAATTAAATTTCTGTTTTATGTTTTTTTTACATGTTTACTCTGATTTGAGGAATAGCGAGTAGGCTCGTGTCAAGGTTAAGCTGCGCTTATCGGGGTCGGTTCTGGTTCTGAGTTGGGTGATAAACTGTGCCTCGGGAAGCATGCTATGACGTTGGTGCTGGCTGTCAATCGTAGATCTTTGACAGTCGTTTCGGTCAGTCAGAAGTCCAAAAATCTGAGAACTATAGTCTTACCAAGGGGTATATACACAGTAACTGGGTTGTGTAGATCAGATAGGCAGTCGTTCCATGTAAAATACTGGTATTTAGCTGCATCTGGTTAGACTGGAAGCCGACCCCAACATAAATGGGAGAAGGCTAGGGATATGAAATAGGTAATTTGTCTATGTTTTTGAAGTTCGCACGTTAAACTCTGCACATATGGCGAATGAAAGTTAGACCCAGAAACTGTAAAATTTTGACCGTCACGACGCTTTTCCGTCACGTTACTAAAGTGTTTGCAAAAGAACCCACGATAGTTTTTTTTTTTCTCTTCATTTGTTTTGGGGTTTTTATCTAAACAGATATGTCAACCCCATCGTGCTTTTTACCATTGTAACATTAACACTTATAATTAACACAAACTATACTAAACAGTTAAACAATATGAGGAGCGTCGGAACGAAAACCGATATTTCGAATTTACCATATTTTTCACAAATTAAAAAAAAGCTTGTAAGTTTTTTAATGTTACAAAAGTGGAAAATTATAGCATGTCAATTTGCAGTTAAAGTGACATCGATTGATGTGTGAAACTTGACGGAGGGTAGATACTTAATTTAGGGAGATACTTGGCGGACAAGTATGGATATATCGGTTTTTGACGCGATCATTATGGATATATCGGTTTTTGACGAAACCAAAATGGATATGTCGGTATTGAACTGAATTAATTTGAACCGACCATTGTTGAATTGTGTAAAACTTAATAAGAATTATCGGTTTTTAATCCAACAACAAGAACATGTTGAATTTAAAAATGTATTTGTCGGGTTTGATTTGACCACAGTATTTTGATATTTTTTTTAAGATGGATGTAACTGTTTTTTAATTGATTTATTTCCTGAAGGGTGTATAATTAAACATTTTGTAACAGACAAAATTTTGAAAAAAATAATGTCTTAATTAAGACATATCGGTTTTTGTTCCGACGCTCCTCATATATGAAACACTGATGAAGACAGAAGTCATCGATGTAGGACTGTTATTAAACGACATAGCTTTTTGGCACCTTCTGAAGTTGGTTGGGATAAAATTAATAGCATTAATCCTACGTTAAGCCTATTTAAGTCTAATTCTTTCAAAAGTGACTCCCTCTCGCACCTGTTGCGGACGATAGCTTTTATTTTGTGGTTACACTCACTACTTGTTATCTATGTTTCTTCATTACAAATGAAATGAAATAATTTCGATAATTGAATCCAGGGAGAAGGCCAATAAAGATTATATTTCTATTAGATGTTCCGCCCATACCATAAATTTTAAATGTCGTGATGATATCCAAACTAACAAGCTGTCATAAACACAAATTCAATTAAAATATTTAAATCTAACGACCAATTGGCTCTTGTAAAATGATTTTGTTAACATTTTTTTTATTAATATTTTTGACATAAATAATATGATTATTATCATGTTTAATGGGATATTTATTTAAGCCTTTTAATTTTTTCACTACTGGATACCTACTTACCTTGGTTTTGTTCAACCAATGAGGTTTCAACGGAATATTTCGTCACGTCGGCGTTAGATCCCTTCGATTGTATAACGCTACACGATATTAGTGCCAGTTGATTAGAAGTGAGCTGTCATTCCACCGGATGCTAGGGATTGACACTATTGACAGCTCACTTCACCTAAATCTTAGCGGTTAGATTTTAACAGAATTGACGGGCTGTCACTAAGTGACATACAGAATGTTTAGTACAGACGCCAGCACATCAAGATACTAAAATCTGTCAAATTTCTTTAATAGATTTTCAACTTTATCTCTACAGCATTAAGTTCAAAGTGGTTTGGGAAAATTTGACAGTTTCAGGTAGCTTGTTGAGCTGGCGTCTGTACCTTCAGAATGATTTATAATGTGAAGCGTTATAATAGTTTCACTGAGCTTTAGAAAGGTAAGGATCAAGTTGGTTCGCGTGACATAAATAACTCTCTGACAGCTTCAGTTTTCCCTCCCACTTTTAACCTTCAAATCAAGAGTGAACAGGCATCTTCTGGGCACGCTCGTTCCAGCATAGACCTCATCCACCGCTTTCCACCAGGTCTGATCAAGGGTAGGCTCATTCAGCAATAAAAAAATAAAAAATAAACATTGGAAGACCAATGTCCAGCAGTACACAATTACAGACTGACGATAAATTACTTCCATTGTATATTTCTTTCTTTAAATCCTATTCTTCCATTTATTTTCTTTTCTTTTTCACTATAGATAATCTTATCATGCTTATTTCCCCATGTATGTCTGTGACAGACATGAGACAGGTCCATCTGATAGACGAATGATTTATTTGAGCAAATTCATCTCCGCGACAAACAAACCCGCTCTGTGTTAGTAGATAGAGCCTAATTATACGGAGAGGAGCATAGAGAGGAGATAGTGTCGATTTGAATCGATATAACAAAAAAAGTATCGATAGTTGAGCTTACGAGCTTACAAGGACAGGCCTGTTGGTCTAGTGGTCAGTGGCCCTGAGTGCTATGCGCAAGGTCGTGGGTTCGATTTCCACCCAGGATAAATGTTTGTGTGATGAGCACGATCATTTGTTCTTTGTCTGGGTGTAATTTATCTATAATATGTATGTATTTAGAAATATATATGTATGTTTATCAGTTGTCTAGTACCCATAGCACAACTCTGCTTAGTTTGGGACTAGATGGCGTTGTGTGAAAGTTGTGGAATATTATTATTATTATAAGGAAACTGTAGATAAAAACTCGTGTTAATTTTAAATAAACGATATGAATGAACGAGATAGTGCCTATAGACCAAAACTTAATTGTAAAACAAATAACAACCCCCTATTGTAGTAGATAAATGCTGTGTAGTGTTAAATGTATTTTTTGTTTTTTTTTTTTGTATACACAGTAAAAAACATATGGATATGACATAATTATAATTTCAGTACAAAGATACTGCAATTTTGGTATTTCTTGTGGTATGTAATTTCTGATGTACAGACGCCAGCACATCAAGCTACTACAATCTGTCAAATGTCTTTTACAGATTTTCAATTTTATCGCTAAAGATTAAAGGTTGATTGAGAAAAGACAGTTTCGGGTAGCTTGATGTGCTGGCGTATGTACAATTGTACAATAAAGTATAAATAAATAAATAGATTCATCCAATAGAAGTTTATCGAAACTCCTTCCTCAGTGCCCCTCTTTCATATAGAAACTTGTTTTGTCTCTATTTAAAATTTACATTATTCCTTATTTAAAACCAAACATAACGACGATTCGCGACGTTAGGCGAAAATTACGACACGTCGTAATTTTTATCGATATTACAACAGACCCAACCACGTCCCATCTCTACGATAGAGTAGCAACACTGCACTGAACCGATAGCGTGTTCAAATAGTGATGTGCATACAATCTGCATAATTACGACCAGATAGACACGGTGGGTGCGTCTGCCTTGATTTAGGTTCGAGTCTTGTGTCGGTACTAAAATTGAATTTGATCTACGGTGTTAGTTGTACCAGTTCATTTTGGGTGATGCAGAGACAAACAGTAGTAGGTGCAATCATGAAAATTGAGGAATAAATATTTATATCGTGCAGTATAATTTCATGTTAATAATAATAATAGTAAATAATAATAATAATAAATACATAGTTTATTTATAAAAAGGGAAAAAAATGGGAAAAATGAGGGAAATGGGATGGGGGGAAATGATGTAACAAATGGATGGGGGGAAATGATGTAACCAATATTTAATCATTCTAACTAATATCATAAATGCGAAAGTGAGTTGTTTTGTTATCTTTCACACTAAAGCGGCTGCACGGGTTGGGATGAAATTTAGCACATGGGTAGACCATGATCTGGAGAAGGACATAGGCTTCTTTTCATTCTGGATCGCAGACGAAATCGTGGGCAACGGCTAGTATAACAAAATTTTGTTTTAAAAGAGTATCCATGGAGTTTCTTGCCGTTCTTCTCCATAGGTACAGACGCCAGCGCATCAAGCTACCCGAAACTATCAAATTTTCCCAATCAACTTAGAACCTAATGCTTCATCACTACATAGTATAAAACAAAGTCGCTTCCCTGTCTGTCTGTCCCTATATATGCTTAGATCTTTAAAACTACGCAACGGATTTTGATGCGGTTTTTTTTAATAGATAGAGTGATTCAAGAGGAAGGTTTATATGTCTAACACATGCATAATATAATAGAGAAACACTGATAATTTTAGAGGTTTCTAATGTAATGTCGTAAATAAACACATTTTTTTGCGCTTACTTTGTAAACGCTGGCTGAACCCGTCGAGATAGATCAAAATAATGTACTACAGTATTGTACAGCTTAAAAAGGTCTACAAAAAAGTCCGCGATGGTATATGTCTATCTCTTAGGGATAACCCACAATAACCATTTTTTATCCTATACTTTTTACGAGAAATAATAGCTCTAAAATTATCAGTGTTTCTCCATTGCACCCGTGCGAAGCCGGGGCGGGTCGCTAGTTAGCGATAAAGTAGAAAATCTATTAAAGAATTTTGACAGATTGTAGTAGCGTGATGTCCTGGCATCTGTACCTACTACGCTTTGGAATGGGCAACTAGCTTCATCTTATTGACTTACCGACTCCTTGACAGTTCAAAAGTGCCTGTAATTAGTTTAAATTGAAATTAATGCTTTGAGTTTGAGTTAAGCGGGTTATCGGAAATCACTTAAGCGCGTCAATCAGTGCTAGTACTTCTGTACTTTCCCGTATAATAATAATAATAATAATAATAAATCATTTTATTTCAGGCATTGTGCGTGCGCGTTTGTTGTGTGTGTTTGTTGTTTTTTTTTTTTATTTTTTTTTTTTATGTCTGCCTTCAAAGCAATAGCGAGCAGGCATCTTCTGAGAACGCTCATTCTATCATAGAACTTATCCATGGCTTTCCATCAGGCGAGATCGAGGCCAAGATCTGCCGTGCGATTCTGTAACCATCTCACCGTGAAAGCATGGGTGAAGTGAGCGTGGAGTGAGTCGTCATTCGCTAGGGATTAACGCTATTATTAGGTGAATCAAATATAAACAGGACTTTTTTTACTACTGGTCGCTGAGTGAAGTGACGCGCTTGGTGCTGTTGTATGTGTTAAGGGGGATCATCTAGGGGAGGGGGGGTATACTGCTCCGGCTCACTTTAGTTTATTGCGCGCCAGTAGCATCATGTATGAGCAGGAGATATATAAGTCTGTTGAGTAACGACTTATCATATTTTTTTTAATACGGGAGGGCATAAAACCTTCCGATATTTTGCATCCATTGACTCTACAGTTCGATAAGAATACGCTTTCAAGAACTCAAGTGTAGGAATGGCACAAAAAAAAATCAAGTGGAGGAGGCCGTTTTCACACTGACCAGATAGTGGAATCATTTGTGTGCAATTGGCTAAAGGCACGACTGACTACATTCTTCGATACTGGCATCAAGAAACATCCCCTGCGCTGGGAAAAATGTGTTAATAGAAGGGGAGATTATGTAGAAAAATAAAATATATTCCTTTTTTTTACGAGTATAATAATACGTGCGTATTTTTTTTTTACTTAAGTCCGGTTTATATTTGATCCACCCACGTAAATGCTCACTTCACTTATGATTTCACGAGAGAGAGAGTGAGATTTTTACAGAATCGACCGGCAGGCCCAATCAACAACAAAAAAATTGCCGCAATAGCAGTTTGTGCTGTCTGTCAATCAGTCAGTCATGGACTGCAATAAGCATAATACCTAGACTTGCAAGAGATAAAGAATGAACGTTTTTGGAGGTTCACGCTATTTTGACGTTAAAAAATGATTTTTGTACTCTGCTTTGTTATGCTAGCAGCTTTTTCCTGCAGTAATGTCTGCCCTATCATACTAAAAGTCAAGCTTGAATATAAAATACTTTATAAATCTTATTCGGAGCGTCAAATACTTGGATGCGTCTAGACAGGAAAACTGTCCCGAACTCGATCGAATTCAATTTCCTCGTAGAATGAGAGTTTTGCTTTGCAAATTGTACTGATGCGGTGTGGGATAGGACAGAATACTTAAATATTATCTTTACTGTCTTTGGCATCTACAGGGTGTCCCAGAAGTCGTCGTCAAGCCGGGCTCGGGTAATAAGTCAAGTCAAAAGTTATCAGAAAAAAAAAAAAACCTCATCCTACTTACTTGCCAAAAGTAAGTAGATAGTATTTTTTTTTCAGTACAGTCAATCAAAGTTGGATGAAGTTCATTTTGAATATTTGTTTGGCAAAAAGTGACATTTTCTTCCGTTTCGTTTTCAGTATTAAGGGGCCATTCAAATATTACATAAGCACTTGGGGGGGGGGGGGGGGGTCAATGTTAGTTATTGTGATGACATGGGGATGGGGGTTTGGATGGTGATTACGTCAGCAGTATTTATTTCTTTACTTTTTCGGATTTTCTACAAAAGGCAATTTTGGTTTAAACACAAATATTTTGAATACAAAATTAATAATTGCAAAAAATCTGCTTACGTAATATTTTAACGGCCCCTTACTGAAACATCATTATTCAGGATCCCGTAACAAAAAAAAATAAGATTTGTAGCAATAGGAGTGAAAACACTGTCACAGGGTGCAGATTTTCTCATTTTTTTATTAAATGCCAATGATTTTTAAAATACACAACTTAGATTTTATTTTGTGATAAATCTATTATGACTTTGCCTATTATCCGATTCCGGTTTGAAGTCAACTTTTGGGGCACCCTGTATAAATGGTTAATGAAAATATACTGAAAGATCACAGAAAATGTAAATAAAGTCCTCCAGACCGAATTCCGACCATGGCGGCCAATCTCAGAGGAGACTAGCCATTGGCGCGGGAGATATTATAGTGCACAAGTGTGTGCGCAGACACAGGTGCACTCCCTCTTCCCCACCCATTAATTTTCCTTCGGTTTATAATTATCCAAATGGATTTTGAAATCCTTGGCGATTAATTTTTTTTTAACTTCCCGATAGGGGAAGTTATTGTTTTTCGGTTTATGATTTGCAAATGGCTCCCGCTTGCTACTAAACTTAGTGCGGGTATTTAACTCATTCAGCCGTTTAGGAGATACGAGGTAATAAAGGAATTTACATACAAGATACGCGCGAAAAACTTAACCCTTCCTTGGCAGGCGGGTAAAAAGGACGAATGAGTTTGAAATCGCCAACGGGTAGTGAGCAAACGTGGTGAAACTGGTTATCAATACTAATTCTTTCTCTGCACGAGAAAATATCTTTGCAGTGACAATTATGCGAGGTTTACTTACACAGGTGATTATATCCGCACTTTTTCGCCGCGAAAATTTGCTGTCTAAATGGCAATTCGGCTAGGCTGCAGGTGACTTAAATCGCAAGTTCCAAAGAAGAGAATGGGTGCGTTTCCACTGAAGCGGAGCTGGGCGGAGCGGAGCGGAGACGTGTGGAATCGTCCAATCACAGACGAGACGAGTGACGCGATGAGAATTTCAACCATTGTGATTAGTCGATTCCTGCACGTCTCTGCTCCGCTTCGCCCAGCTCCGCTTCTGTGGAAACGCACCCTAAATTTCGACTTTTGTCGTGCAGCGACAGTTCGCATGCGCCGGGTGAGCAGTGGTGGCCCAGTGGTAACGGACACGAGTTATAGGTCGTAGGTTCGAACCCCAGGCAGGCGTTTTACTTTGTGTAAATTATTTCATCACCACTGATCTCAAAACGGTGAAGGAAAACATCGTGAGGAAACCGGCATGTCCTAGAATCAAAAATTCGAAGACATGTGACATCTACCAACCCGCACTGGGCCCGCGTGGTGGATTACGGCCCACTTCCTCTTACAGAGAGGAGGCCTGTGTCCCAGCTGTGGGAATATTATAGACTGATTATTATGTGCGACTAAAATCGACCGTGAAAATGCTCGGTTGTACGCGATCGCCCGCCGCATGAAGGTCGACATTTTGATTCAAAATGAACAAATCACCTGCGATTTTTATCGACCTGTGTAAATGGGGCGGCGATTCGGCTTGTAAGGCAAGAACATCGACCTAGTGTAAATCCCCCATTACAAGGCAATTTCTTATCAGTATGACCTATGTCAAATCCGTAGAACTTGAACAGTCGTTAGTACTCAGAAGCCCGAAAGTCTATTAACCAGTCTTACTAAGGTAACGTGTCCGATCAGGTTCAGCTACTCTTGTCGTGGTTGGCCCGTGGATGGGTGATCATCTTCAAATACCAAGACCCCCCCGTGCTTCGGAAAGCACGTTAAGCCGTTGGTTCCGGCTGTCATTCGTAGATCTTTGACATGCGTTACGGGTAGTCAGGAGCCCGAAAGTCTTACCAAGGGGTATCGTATTACCCAGTAACTGGGTTGTGAAGGTCAAATAGGCAGTCCAGTCAGTCCAAGTAAAATACCGGCATTCAAGCTGCGTGCGGTTAGACTAGAAGCTGACCCCAACATAGTAGGGAAAAGGCAGGCAAATTATGATGGGACAATTACAAGATAATTTCATATCTTTATGACTAACTTAAACACACGTCATTTTTGATCCGTGGGAAGATAAATATTTATCGATAAACTTCACTTGAATAAAATCAAATATTGGTTACTTATCTTCAGTAAATAGATGTCGAGATAATTTGAGTTTTGGAAGGTTAACGATAAAATGAATTTAAGTAACAAGATTTTTAAATAATCTACAACGTGTAAAATGTTAAATGCGCAAAACCTGAAAATAGTTTGATCAGAATAAGGAGCAGAATTAATTGAACCACTTTTTAATATAGGTCACATTTTTCAAAAAAAAAATAATTAAAAACTTTGCCGTGTCTATTTATTAGTCGGTCAAGCAACCCAATGTCAGCGCGGCGCAGCGGCCCGGTGACGACTCCTCCCTCGGTAAAGCGTCGTCGCAGACACAAGAAACGATCAGAATGGCCAGTAATACTAAAACAGCACATAAAACCTTTAAAATTTTTTTAATGACTTTTTTTCTCTCTGAAATAGGTCAATTGAATTAAAAATCAGTTGGGGTGTCTGAGGTTTTGCGCATTTAACGTTACACGTTGTATAACCTTAATATGCCTCGTTAGTGTAGTGGTCGCAAGTGTTAATGCTGAGCACGAGGTCATGGGTTCTATACCCAGGTCGTGAAAAGTGTTATTGGGTTTTCCGATCAGGAATTTCTCAGTAGCAGCCCGTAGTCTGGGTTTGTGCTGGGTTTTTGGGCACTTTTCTTGTTGACAGCTATTTGCACAAATTTTTTGATGCCCTATGATTCTTTGCCCTCCTTTCATATACAGCGTGTAACGGAAGGGGGGTATCAACCCTGAAGGAGGTGAATGTGCTCATGAAACTCAACAACTTTCCCCAAAGAACATAGGTCGAAATATGAAAAAAAAATTTGGCCCTCCCTTACAAAACTGACTACCAGCTGATTGATTTACTATGGGAGGGCCAAATTTTTTTTTCATATTTCGACCTTTGTTCTTTGGGGAAAGTTGTTGAGTTTCATGAGCACATTCACCTCCTTCAGGGTTGATACCACCTTTCCGTTACACGCTGTATATACGTACTGTTAACATAATTTAAAAAGCTAACAGATTTAAAATAATAATAACAATATGTACAAGTATTTAAAAAGGAGGGCAATTAAACAATGGGCATCAAAAAATTCGTCCGTATCGCTGTCAATAGGAAACGTACCCAAAAGGCTGATTCTTTGGCCAAAAAGGCTGGCAGCATTACCACGTTGTATGGCAATGCTGATTCTTTGGCCAAAAAGGCTGGCAGCATTACCACGTTTTATGGCAATGCTGATTCTTTGGCCAAAAAATAGGCCAGCCCTCTGGTCACGTGAGGAGTCGACCATCCGCTTGGCGATATCCCGAAATAATAGGTGGGCACTCGGACCCCATGGCCCTAGTGTTTCAACCCCAAACGGCTTGAGTAAGAACGGGAACGGGAACGGGTTGATAAGTTCCAAAGAGATTGGATTATTTGTTATCATTTAATTGATCAATAGTTTGACAGTACTGTTGTTATAGATTATTTTGTATTGTATTAATGATTAAATTCAATAAATTACAATATTATTTGTGAGTGTGTGTGTGAAGACACGAACATACCTGCGCTTTGTAAATTACGAAGATCTAAGCATTAAGGCTCGTACAGACAGGCGCGACGCGATTTCTATGAAAACGCGCGCGACAATTCACACAGGGGCGACATGGTTGCGCCGCGACTCCAATAGGCACGTTTTGTATGGGGACCCGGTGATATCGCGGCGATATTCGCGCAGCGGCCGCGACGCCATACAAAATGTTCCTTTTGTGCTCTAGTGTGAAAGGTGTTGCGGTGCGATAATATCGCAGAATCGCCTCGTGCCACGTCGCGCGATAAGTCACGCCAGTCTGCACGAGCCTTTAATATTAACCAATAACGGACGGTATTGGTGAAACATTGGAATCGGTCATTTGTAATGAGATTACAATAATAAATATAAGCTACTTACTTTGACGGGTTTCCTAAGTGTTGCCCTTAAAAATAAATGGAAATCGATTAATATTTCACCCGTGATTTGTGACTGTGCTTTTGAATTTATTTGGAATATTTTTAATTTCTCAAGTGATTCAAGTCAAGGTTATACACAATCAGTCTATAATGTTCCCACTGTTGGGACACAGACCTCCTCACTGTGAGAGGGAGTGGGCCGTAATCCACCACGCGGGCCCAGTGCGTGTTGGTAGATGTCACATGTCTTAGAATTTTTGGTTATAGGACACGCTGGTTTCCTCACCGTGTTGGTTTTTCACTGGTGAGGAAATTATTTACACGAAGTAAAGTCTGGATTTGTTGCCACCGGGCGACCGCTGTCAAGGTTATGAAAACTTGGTAGTTAAGATGAAATTATTATATTTTTGGACTTTGTTTAAGTAAACATTATTTGATGAATTTATGAATTATTTTGAATGCCAGTTAAGGCCCGGCGCCCATTATCGGCATCGGCAAGGAAAAGGATCCTTCGGCATCCTACATGCAAGCGCACACTATCGGCAATTATGCTTTGTCATGCTGCAACGTTCTTAGGGATGACGAGGCGTCCTTAAGGATGCCGCACCGTCCTGTAGCTTGCCGAAGCGTCTCAATATCGTATTTCTCAAACTATCCCCCGAGTGTTGCCTCGGCGCCGGCGGCGTACCGAAGGTTGCCGAAGGATGCCGAAGCATCCCGAAGCATTCTCAAGGCTGCCGGTACACCAGCCTCAAGCATACTGAAGCGGTATTTTTGTTATTACGACCACATATCACGGAAATTTCTACTTTATTGCCATTATGTTATAGTATATTGCTATTTGCCACCTAAAATCCTCAGTCGTACCGATGCCGATAATGGGCGCCGGGCCTTAGAGGGGCTTGCGGCCAAGTAATAACAGCCGCACGGGTCACCCGATCAGCTTAACACGTTCACGCCGGGGCCGATTTTCATTTGTTTTGCTATGAGGCGGCGCCGCCCGATAGGACAGTTCAGTGCGGGCCACCGGTGACCCGCGCCGGCGTGAACGTGTTAAGCTACGCTTGTCGTGGTTGGCCCGTGGATGGGTGATCATCTTCACATAACAAGACCCCTCCGTGCCTCTGAAAGCACGTTAAGCTGTTGGTCCCGGCTGTCATTCGTGGATCTTTGACAGTCGTCACGGGTCGTCAGTAGCCCGAAAGACTGACAACCAGTCTTACCAAGGGTTGTTGGAATGTCATATAGGCAGTCGCTCCACGTAATTTTTTTTTTAAAAACGTTGCCCCACACTAGGAATTTCTCCTGTATCGTGGGTGCGTTTACAAACATTTAAAGTCACATACACAAACAGCCAGACCCGGAACAACTACTTGTAGGTCATACAAATATTTGTTCCGTGCGGGAATCGAACCCACGATACGCAGCGCAGCAGTCAATCGCTTGACCACTGCGCCAACCGTGCCGTTAAATACTGATATCTCAGCACAAACTTCCAAACTCCGGGCTGTTACTAAGAAATTCCCAATCTAATCTCTTCACCACCCTTGGTTGACTGGTAGAGAATGCCTAAGGCATTAGGTCCGCCTCTGTACATACGGGAAGCGAACCCAGGACCCGACCCACGCTCAGGAGTCGCGCTTGCGACCACAAGCCCAACGGGGCAGTTGTCACCGTAAAACAGACAGTGTGGAAATGCCTTATTATTATGTACAGACGCCAACACATCAAGCTACCCAACACTGTCAAATTTTCCCAATCAACTTTGAACCGTATGCGTTAGCGATAAAGTTGAAAATCTATTAAAGAAATTTGACAGATTGTAGCAAGTTGATGTGCTGGCGTCTGCACTTGATTTCGTCGGCAGTTTGTATTCTGCCTACCTCTTCATGGAATATCTAATAGCGTGATATTTAAATACAAGTGATTAAAAGGAGTCAGCGGAAACCATTTACTAAAATGTTTGTGTAATCATTCTTCTACACTAATATTATAAAGAGGAAAGATTTCATTGTTTAGGCTCCGAAACTACTGGACGGATTTGAAAAATTGTTTTCCCATTAGAAGCCGACATTATCCCTGATGAACATAGGTTACTTTTTACCGCGGGAAAATGCTACATTCCTACGGGAAAATGGTAATAGGATTTAACGGGCGGGAATTCCGAATTCTACGCAAACGAAGTTAGATACTAGTAGTAAATACAAAAGTAGTTTTTTTTTTTTCAGTGTGTTTTGATTGTTATTGTTTAGTTGTCATCTGCCGGTGTCGCGGGCGCATCTTGATTAATGTATGTGTTGTCTTTGGTCCCTGGCCCTGACATCAAGCGCTTGAGTACGAGGCTTTTAGCTACATTGTATATTTTATGTCTTTTTTATTATTATTTTGTTTTTTATTTGTAGCGTGCGTTTTGTTTGTGCAGAATAAACGTTTTTTCTTTCTTTTCTTTCTTTCTAAATAAATTGATGGCTGACGCACCCAATTAGCGTCCGAGACAATTTTAAATGTTTTGTAAGTATTTACCGTTTTTTTTAGCCTATAATAATGCAGCTCTGTTTGTCTTTAATTAATAATTAAAAGTCTGTTTTTAATGGCAAAAAACAATTTTATGAATCATGAAGCGTTGTTACAAAATATCAAATTTTTGGGTCAAATTAATTATGTTAACATGAGTTCAAACGCGGTTTCGTTGAATACAATTGAAACATGTTTGTATCATAAACGTTTATAACGTTTATAAACCACTAACTTCTGCCCCCGTTTTTGTCCGGGTGAAGTTTCTTGTACCCCCAACATATTTACTTAATTTAATTTTATACATATTTCCGTGGCTAAATAATAACAGCCGCACAGGTCGATCGATCAGGTTAAGCTACGCTTGCCGCAGTTGGTCTGTGGATGGGTGACCATCTTTACATACCGGGACTCCTACTTGCCTCGGAAAGCACGTTAAGCGGTTGGTCCCGGCTGTCATTCGTGGTCGTTTTACTGGTATTTATTAAAGAGTTCCGTTATCTGTCTCCGAAACTCATCTTTACGCAATTTAAATGGGACCATTTAGGAATACCCTTCTATCGAACAAAAAAAAAATTTTGCAAATCCGTCCATATTTGACGAAGCTATGCCCAAACATACATAAAAAAATTAATATACGAGTATATTATAAACATCCGAATTGAAACCTCCTCCTTTTTGAAGTCGGTTAAAATATACAACACTAGCGACCCGCCCCAGCTTCGCACGGGTGCAATGGAGAAACACAGATAATTTTAGAGCCATTATTTTCGTAAGCCAGTAAAAAGTATAGGATAAAAAATGGTTATTGTGGGTTATCCCTAAGAGATAGACATATATCATCGCGGACTTTTTTGTAGACCTTTTTAAGGTGTAGGTACAATACTGTAGTACATTATTTTGATCTATCTCGAAGGGTTCAGCCAGCGTTTACAATGTAAGCGCAAAAAAACGTGTTTATTTACGACATTACATTAGAAACCTCTAAAATTATCAGTGTTTCTCTACTATATTATGCATGTATTATTCATATAAACCTTCTTCTTAAATCACTCTATCTATTAAAAAAAACCGCATCAAAATCCGTGGCGTAGTTTTAAAGATCTAAGCATATATAGGGACAGACAGACAGGGAAGCGACTTTGTTTTATACTATGTAGTGATGTAACGTTAAATGCGCAAAACCTCAGACACCCCAACTGATTTTTAATTCAAATGACCTATTTCAGAGGGAAAATAAGTCATTAAATTATTTTCCCTCTGAATTGTAAAGGTTTTATGTGCTGATTTAGTTTTACTGGCCATTCTGATCGTTTCTCGCGTCTGCGACGACGCTTTACCGAGCGTCGTCGCATTTAAATAAATCAATTGAATTAAAAATCAGTTGGGGTGTCTGAGGTTTTGCGCATTTAACGTTACACGTTGTATATATTCAAAATGACAGATATCGATTCAGTAACCGATTCTGAACAAACTATTTTCACAATGTGCATTATTCAATTACACATTGTAAATAAACTATACCTACTAACTGAGAAATACTGCAAAAACGTGTGAACTCTTCTGGAATGAGGCTAAAACATTAATCTCGATTCTAACAAGATCGATTTCTTGCTAAAATCTACGTTAAAAATTGAGATTTATATTTGACTTATTATAGCCTCGTTGGTCTAGCGGCCGCAGGCGATACAGCTGAGCGTGAGGTTCTGGTTTCGATTCCCGGGTCGGGCAAAATGTTATTGGGTTTTTCCATCTGGAATTTTTCAGTAGCACCCCTGGGTCGGGAATTACATGGGACTTGAACATAAGTGGTGAAATATAATAATAATATTCCACAACTTTCACACAACGCCATCTAGTCCCAAAACTAAGCAGAGCTTGTGCTATGGGTACTAGACAACTGATAAACATACATATATATTTCTATATACATACATATTATAGATAAATTACACCCAGACACAGAACAAATGATCGTGCTCATCACACAAACATTTGTCCTGGGTGGGAATCGAACCCACGACCTTGCGCATAGCAGTCAGGGCCACTGACCACTAGACTAACTGGCCTGTCAAACGTGAATATAAGTGTTCTCTTGGTACACCTATGTCTGGCATCTCTGGCATCGTTCTAAAATATTCATAAATCCATGGGAACGCCAAAATGTGTACTTAGTTGGACTCGAAAGTCCTGTCCTGCAAGCTGGGGTCGAACGGCAAACATTAACGAACACATATTTGTCTAGATTGTAAAATTTGCTATTTCACACTCGTCTGTGAATTGAGGGAAAAGATTTGTCTTCAAATATCAATATTATCTTTTATGTAATGTTATGAGAACTCCAAGATATGTTTTATGCAGTAACATTTTCAATATAGTGAAGGCACCGGCATGTCCTAGAACCAAAAATTCGAAGACATGTGACATCTACCAACCCGCTCTGGGCCCGCGTGGTGGATTACAGCCCACGAAAGTTAAGCTACGCTTGCCGCGGTCATTTCGTGGACGAGTGACCATCCAAAACAAGTACTACAAAACGTTAGATTTGTGTCTAATTATACAGCATGCTTTTTTTACCGTCTCCAAATTTTTACAGGGTGTTCCACCCATTAATATGAATAACATTCACTATGGAACCAACTCTGAGATGACGAAAAAAAATCAGCTGTTTCATACATTTTGGTCAAGTAATTGAACTATTGTGTTAAACAGATGATTTTGTTTTCGTGATTTCAGAGTTGGTCCCATAGTGAAAGTTGTTCATATTCATGAGTAGAACATCCTGTAAACATTTGGAGCCTGAAAAAAAAAACATCTAGTATAAAGATTGCTATAAGATTAGAGGAAGACCACAGAAATTATACAAGGTGTAACTTAAATAACGCACAACCTCTTAAGGGGTCATTGTACTCATCATTATGAACAACTTTTACTATGGGACCAAACCTGAAATCGCGAAAAAAAATCAGCTGTTCCCTACATTTATGTTCGCATAACTCGTCAAAATGTAGGGAACAGCTGATTTTTTTTTCGCGATTTCAGGTTTGGTCTCATAGTAAAAGTTGTTCATAATGTTGAGTACAATGACCCCTTAAGAGGTTGTGCGTTATTTAAGTTACACCTTGTAGATAGACTGGGCAAAAAATGATATGGAAAGAAAGGGACTTCCGAGATGACGACTAATAGAAAAGATGTAAGAAGTAAAAAGTGAAAAATAAAAACTTTTTTATAAAAAAAAAACAACGTACTTCCAAAAAAACACTACAAAGTGAAAAATAACTTTAGTTTTGGAAGTCCGTGTCGTTGGTTCCGCATTTTCGTTTCTTGACACCGACTTCCGAAATTAAAGTTATTTTTCACTTTGTAGGTAGTGTTTTTTTGGAAGTCGGTTGTTTTTTTGCTTTATAAAAAAGTTTCTATTTTTCACTTTTTAGTTATACCTACCCCAAACAAATTCATATAACACTACTTGCTATGTAAATATCAGTGATGTATCAGACGTGATGTTATGTTGCGCGATTGCGTAAACAATGCATCATATGCGATAGCAGCAATCGCGGTTGTTTTACTGGCATTTATTGAAGAGTTCCGTTGTCTGTCTCCGAAACTCATCACCAGATCTTTACGATCTTTACGAAATTTAAATGGGACCATTTCGGAATAAACCTCTATCGAATAAAACAAGAATTTTGCAAATCCGTCCATATATGACGGAGTTTGCCCGAACATACATTAAAAAAAAATATTGAAACATCCTCTTTTTTTGCATAAATGGGGTAAGGACAGGAGACTGGTGAGTACGTCTAGCTCTAGATAAGTACTATAGTAACAGATTGATGAGAGTTGAATGCCCTCTGTTATCTCAACTCTCAGATAGTAATCTGGGACGAAATAAAAACAAAAGATTATCCGATTTCATTATCAACAGATCAGTTGTCAGACGAGTATAAGCGATACGATTGTTATAATGTTGGTTGTTTTCTTCCGCATTGCTTTGATAGGCAAAGGTCTCCCCATAGTCTTCTAATTATACATATACATACATAAACTCACGTCTTCTTCCCATGGGGTTAGGCAGAAACTACAGAACGTCACTGCTACGATCCTTACAAACACATTTTGCCTCGTTTACGTTCATACATCTGGGCATACAAGCACGCTGGTTCCGAGTACACAGTCTTCCAATTTTCTTTATATTTTGTCTTCACGGGCCAATCGGTCAAGAGCGAGTCCAAATCTTGGTCCTGCCTTGGTAACGACACGACGAACGTTTTCAGGCATCCACTGTGTCACAATCTTGGCCCGCGTATACTGGCCCATCTTGTAAGTGTGACCTGCCCAGTTCTATTTCACCCTCGCTTTGACTTATTGCCAAAATCACCGATGCCTGTCTTGTCATGTTATGGCAATACGCGTTGCTTAGGGGAAAGATAATACAATTAATTTTGTGTTCTACACCTTCTAATTTGTCTTTTAATTAATTTTGTTGCGGATTCTGAGTGGTCGCTTCCATTTCTCAATCCAAGTTTTGGGTCAAAGGCTTTTAGAAATTGATGATACAGATTATTTTTAAGACGTCTTTATCAAAACGTTGTCTATCGTAGGATTCGTCTTGTATCGTGGTGTGTTATCAGATACAAATCTTATCTGTGTATAATATTGAATCTGGCGATTCTGAAATGGATAAACGTTAGGCCAATACTTACAGCAAGAGTTGATCACAAATTATTTAATGCCTAAATGAGAACAGAATATATGTATTGCGCTACTACTTCTTCCCAGCGAAAGCACTAGGAAGTGGTGAAGGGCGGGCGTTTTGTGGGACTGTCTTTTGTAATTTTGACGTTCGTTAAGTGCTGATTCTCAGCCTAGTTTGAATAAATGACTTTTGATATTGATGAGCAGTGGTCGCCCAGTGGTAACGGCTGCGACTTACGAGTCATAGGTCATAGGTTCGAACCCAGACAGGTGCATTACTTTGTGTATTATTATTTCATCAACACAGCTCTCAAAACGGTGAAGGAAAACATCGTGAGGAAACCGGCACGGCATGTTCTAAAACCGATTAGCAAGAGCCCGCGTGCGGCCCACTCCATTTACTGAGAGGAGGTCCGTGTCCCAGATGTGGGAACATTTTAAGCTGGGCTCACTCTCACCTTTTTCAGCAGTGTGCGCTAAAGCCCACAGTAGCAGGAGATCGTGGAGTACCTGCGTGTGAAGACCAACTGGACTTTGAGGGTCGAGAAGTTGGAGCCGCGTCTCAACACGAACTTCAAATCGTTCGTGGTGCGTGTTCCGACACATCATCTCGAGAAGTTCCTCAAGGAAGAGTTCTGGCCGAAGGGTGTTGTGTATCGCCGGTTTCGTGGCCGGCTACATGACACCAGTCAGCGAAACACGATGCCGACACTTCGTGTACAGTAGTATAAGTTTGTTATGTTGTATTTTTAAGTTATATTATTATAGTATTGTATTTGTGATAATTTTGTATGTATTCGTTTATAAGTATGTTTGTAGTAGTATGTATTGGTTTTTCGATGGGCCTTAGTTGCCTGAAATAAAGGAATAAATAAATAAATAAAAGCCACTTCTTACCCAGTCTCATAATTCAAGTACAGTATTTACGTATGAACATCAAATGGAAAGGACTCTCATTAAGTCACGGGTCAAAAACATTAAATGCATTAAAATTAGCATCGGCACTAATACACGGAATTAACCTTTTGACCTGAACGCATTGGAATGTGGTATTCACACCATCATAACTTATGTTTAATTACTGTCTCTAGTTCATAATGGAACATGCTTTGAGCTAGTGCTTGCTAGACATAACATCAAGCTTATATTCCCGCGAAGGGTTAAACAGAAGTGTAGCCATAAAAAAAAAACAAAAATGTTTATTGCAATTACATACAATTGAGGAGCGTCGGAACAAAAACCGATATGTCTTAATTAAGACATTATTTTTTTTTTCTGTTACAAAATGTTTAATTATACACCCTTCAGGAAAGAAATCAATTAAAAAACAGTTACATCCATCTTAAACAAAATATCAAAAT
Organism: Eremobia ochroleuca; assembly: GCA_949629135.1. Taxonomy (NCBI): domain Eukaryota; kingdom Metazoa; phylum Arthropoda; class Insecta; order Lepidoptera; family Noctuidae; genus Eremobia; species Eremobia ochroleuca. The sequence goes on from OX451413.1 coordinate 3,467,105, forward strand.
ACTGTGGTCAAATCAAACCCGACAAATACATTTTTAAATTCAACATGTTCTTGTTGTTGGATTAAAAACCGATAATTATTCTTATTAAGTTTTACACAATTCAACAATGGTCGGTTCTAATTCAATTCAGTTCAATACCAACATATCCATTTTGGTTTCGTCAAAAACCGATATACCCAAATGATCGCGTCAAAAACCGATATATCCATACTTGTCCGCCAAGTATCTCCCTAAATTAAGTATCTACCCTCCGTCAAGTTTCACACATCAATCGATGTCACTTTAACTGCAAATTGACATGCTATAATTTTCCACTTTTGTAACATTAAAAAACTTACAAGATTTTTTTTAATTTGTGAAAAATATGGTAAATTCGATATATCGGTTTTCGTTCCGACGCTCCTCAATTAGAACACACAATGAGTTGGAGATCACCTTTTAAGCAAGAAGATGCTTGTGTTAGGTGAACTCCGCTCTTCCACTGTCATAAATAACAGGTATGCAATTGATAAACTGAGCTAAGAATAACAAAAATATAAATAAAATAAAAATAATCTAATTTAAATAAAACAGAAAGACAAAGCAAAAAGGAAATACAAAAGGAAGGAGCGCACTTGTATGATGTGATGTGATGTGTGTGTCTTATGTGATGATGTGAGTTATGTGTGGTTTTGTTGTGTGCGTGTGTGAGTGTGTGCGAGAGTAATGGCGTGAGTGAATTTTGTAAGTTAACTGCTAAGTGTAGGTTGAGTGTTAATTGCAGTAACTTAAGTTGTGTTTTTTTAGTTTTAGATATCCGTTTAGGTTTAGGTTCAGGTCTGGGTTTAGGTTTATGTTTGTGTTTGTGTTTGAGCCATATACATATACACCTACAATTCATCAGTTCTGTTTAAGTCTCTTGACTTTGAAGAACAGCGGAACAGAGGTCTCGACAGCAGGCGATCACCTCAAGAGTAAACCACCCTCCAACATACAATATAATTTCCACAACGGCATGTAACGTCTCCGTACTGTGAACGTACAGACGCCAGCACATCAAGCTACTACAAACTGTCAAATTTATTTTATAGATTTTCAACTTTATCGCTAAATCATAAGGTTCGTAGTTGATTGGGAAAATTTGACAGTTTTGAGTAGCTTGATGTACTAGCGTCTGTAACTTTACAGACAAGATAGGTTACAAGGGTAAATGTGATATCCAACGAGAGATCAACTTTCTTACGCCGAGTTCTTCGTGCATGATTTTTTGGATAGTAGTCCCTGAAATGCCCACGGCTGCCTCTATTTCACGGTATGTCACATGAGGATCTTCGACGATTAGCTGCCGCACGGCGTCGATATTCTCTTGCGTCATGGCGGCTTTTGGACGACCTTCACGTGGCTTGTCACTGAAGCTAGAGTGCCCACGTTGAAATTCTAAATACCAGCGTTCTATAGTCCTAAGACATGTTGCTGTATCACTAAACACAGAAGTGATCTCCTCAAAGCACTGGAGTCGCGTTAATCCCCTTTGAAAGTGGTAGAAAATTATCGCACGCATATTTTCCTTTGATTTCCACTTTTACAACCGACTGTCACCTTTGAATAGACGCTACAATAAAACTATTCGACCGATCAAAAACCATTCTTTTGTTTTCGAATTCTAAATTCAAAAAGATGAAAAAGCTATGTTTTTTTTTTTTCTTAATAATTGCGGGAGGTTTGCAAACGACACGACTTTAAAGGCAGCTTTCATTGACTTGAATGTGCCCTGGCGGCTGGGGGTATGTCATGCTCACTCAAATGTCTCGCTGGTGGTGGCGTGTGTGTTGGATCATTCAGTTCCCTTCAAAATGGTTGACCTAAATGGTGCTGATCCATACGTCATGTTCGTGAACGGGCGCCGCCAGTAGGGACTGGTCATCTCTTAGCCGCCACGGCTTATTTTTATTTTAATCTAAGTATTTTAATTTCTGAATTGTTATTTTTTTGTTTTTGTTATTTTTATCTTTTTTAGTACGGACACTTTTAACGTGAACGTCTTTCTACATCGTTCTCACATGCATAATTTCAACTTGAATGATATAACCAAAATTTTGTAACAATTTTTATGTTTTAAAAGAGTGTCCGTGGAGTTTCTTGCCCGTTCTTCTCCACAGGTACCTACTACGCTTTGGAATGGGCAACTAGCTTCATCTTTCTGACTGACCGACCCCTTGACAATTCAAAAGTGCCTGTAATTGGTTTACTTGTAATAAATGCTTTGAGTTTGAGTTTGAGTTTGCAGCCCTCGTATGTTTCTGCTTAAATATAATCAGACTATAATGTTCCCAATCCTGGGATACAGGCCTCTCTGTGAGAGGGCATGGGCCACTAACCTCTGCACGCCCAGTTCGGGTTGGTGGATATCATGAGCTTCTACCCGCTCGTGAACTCGTGACACATTCATCGATTTTAATGTCTGTATTCCCCAAAGGGTAGGTACACCCATATTTCGTCGGGTATTATCCACACACAAAATCAAGACTCATTTTTGTAAGGTTTTTGTTTGTGTTAGATTTAATAAAACTGATACATTTTGCAGAAACGCCAAAGGGCTCAATTTCTTCTTTTAGTATTTTTTTTATATTTTCTCGGCAAACAAGGGGCGTTTCTTGTAATTTTGAACGTGACGATATTACCGTGGACGTCCACTGCATGCGGCATCACGATAACACAGGGAAGTAAAATGCATGAAAATATATGAAATATATACAATGTGTAACGTTAAATGCGCAAAACCTGAAAATAGTTTGATCAGAATAACGAGCAGAATTAATTGAACCACTTTTTTAATATAGGTCATTTTCCAAAAAAATCTTCATTAAAAACTTGGCCGTGTCTATTTATTAATAGGTCAAGCAAGCCAATGTCAGCGCAGCGCAGCGGCCCGGTGACGACTCCTCCCTCGACAAAGCGTCGTCGCAGACGCAAGAAACGATCAGAATGGCCAGTAAAACTAAAACAGCACATAAAAACTTTACAATTTTTGAATGACTTATTTTCTCTCTGAAATAGGTCAATTGAATTATAAATCAATTAGGGTGTCTGAGGTTTTGCGCATTTAACGTTACACGTTGTATATAATGTGGTGACAACAATAAATGATAAAAACTTTTTTACCAAAAAAAAAAGAACTTACTTTCAAAACAGACACTACAAAGTAAAAAAAAAAAAAAAAAGTTATGAAAAGAAAATTAATTTCATTGTAAAAAAGCGTGGGGTGCTTTTTATCATATTTCTATACTAACTCTACATTTAAAAGTAACTACTAATTATATATTTACAACAATCAATATCAAGCACCCCAAGCTTTTTTTTTTTTTTTCGTTAAACTATTTTTTTTTTCAACTTTTCTTTTTAATCATAAGATCGTATTCTCGTCGATCGTTGATAAGTGTACAACGCTTAAAGTAAATCTGATCGCTTAAAGTGGGGCAAAATCGAGACCAAACGAGTCAGTTACATACAAACAAACAAACATACAGGTGAAAGTAATAAAAAGGTGTGATAGAAATAACTTTAATTTCGGAAGTCGGTGTCGCTCGAATCGCATTTTCGTAATTTGCCACAGACTTCCGAAAACTTTTGAATTGTCAAGGAGTCGGTAAGTTACAAATATGAAGCTGCCTATTCCAAAGCATAGCTTCTCCATAGGTACCCAACCTATGGAGAAGAACGGACAAGAAACTCCACGGACAAGACAATCTTTTAAATCATTGTAGCACTGTCAACTAAAATTACAATAAATGTTTTTTCAATCCATTAAAGATTGTGTGTGCAAATAACAGTTACTCATTCAAGACTAGACGCTTTTGAGTACCCTCGACGATTCATTGATCGTCAGCTGCCATCGAGAACCGATTCACTCTCTAAATATAACTTCCTACTAACTGGCATTAAAAACAAAATATTCTGACAATCAGCTAATCTCAAGCGGGACTCATTGACAAAACTGGTTACTATGAGAGCGAGCACAAACTGTGCGTCTTGTCGATGCGACTAGTCGTTACGATAGACGTCATTCAGAAAGCGATTATTTTATTTGAGTATTTGAGAGAGACTGCGTGTTATTCATTTTGTGGGTTGTGAGTAAATACAACGCGTAACGGTAAATGCGCAAAACCTGAAAATAGTTTGATTAGAATAACGAGCAGAATTAATTGAACCACTTTTCAATATAGGCCACATTTTTCAAAAAATCTTCATTAAAAACGTTGCCGTGTCTACTTATTAATAGGTCAAGCAAGCCAATGTCAGCGCGGCGCAGCGGCCCGGTGACGACTCCTCCCTCGATAAAGCGTCGTCGCAGACGCAAGAAACGATCAGAAGGGCCAGTAAAACTAAAACAGCACATAAAACCTTTACAATTTTTTAAATGACTTATTTAGCCTCTGAAATAGGTCAATTGAATTAAAAATCAGTTGGGGTGTCTGAGGTTTTGCGCATTTAAAAAAAGTGCTTATTGTTAGCCTAAGCCTCGTCGGTTTTGTGGTCGCAAGAGCGACTGCTGAGCGTGGGGTCCTGGGATTGATTCCCAGGTCGGGCTAAGTGTTATTGGGTTTTTCCATTACGAAGTTCCCAGTAACATCCCGGAGTTTGCGCTGTTGATCGTTGGTGAGAAAAGAGAGCGTGCACCTGTGTCACACGCGCACACACTTGTGCACTATAATATCTCCCGAACCGAAGAAGTCTCCGTTGTAATTGCCCGCCGTGGCCGAAGTACGGTCTGGAGGATTATACAAGCTGTAACTTAAAAAACGCACAACCTCATAAGGGGTCATTGTACACATCATTATGAACAACTTTTACTATGGGACCAAACCTGAAATGGCGAAAAAAATCAGCTGTTCCCTACATTTATGTTCGCATAACTCGACAAAATGTAGGGAACAGCTGATTTTTTTCGCGATTTCTGTTTTGGTCCCGTAGTAAAAGTTGTTCATAATGATGAGTGAGATTTTTTACAATGATTAAATATGACACTAACTATTTTTGACATTTTAACTAATTATTTTGATTCTGATTTTTTTTACTTTTAAATTCCTCAATTAGGTCTGACATAACCTCTTAATTAATTTGAAATATTGTTAGATTTATTTTCTAATTTAATACCATAGCTGCATGCATGATTTTAATAAACTTTAAATTGTAAAATGAACTCATATTTGTACGCTTCCTGGCATAACATAGCGCTCTGTTTATCTAACATAAGACCTGCATCTCTCCACCTATGTTAACAAATAAATATTAATTATTATTATAAATAATAATTATTATTATTTAATAATTATTATTATTATTATTATGAGTACAATGACCCCTTAGGAGGTTGTGCGTTATTTAACCCTTAGTAGGTATCGTGGGTCAAATTTGACCCAGAAGCGAACATAGCGAACATTAAAGTTTTTCTTACATTTCTATTTTTTTTTTTGATGTTTTAAGTTCACACTAACCAAAAAGTGCCAAAAAATTAGGTTAGTTACAAATGCGTGTAAAACATGATATTTTTTTTATATTCTAAAATTAAATCAAGATATTTTTTTTTTAATGTTTTTTTATTTTATAACTAACCATATTTTATACAAATAATAAAAAATCTAGGTTCTACAACAGATTTTTTGGTATGGGTAAAATATGACCCACGATACCGGTAGTGTTTCCAAAAAAGGCGATACCAGCTAAGGGTTAAGTTACAACTTGTATATTCTCAGCCTATTTTGAATAAATTACTTTCATTTTGACGATAATTTTGATTCGCTGAGCTATCGCAGTCGCATAGAGTGCGCCCAGTCTTACTGTGTTCCATCTGGTCTGTCAACATGTCACTACATATCATTGTTATTCGTTAATGTAATAAAAAGTTTCATAGTTTTTTTGTTTGGAACTAACGAGCCGGAATGCTACGCCGGATTTTTCGGGTCACAATAGAAATAGTTGATGAGTGGAGTTAGAGAATTGAATGGAGTTTTTGAATAAATGTGAAGGGATTTTCTCATTTTATCTATGACTAGTTGCGCCCCGCGGTTTCACCCGCATAAGTCTCGATCCCGTAGGAATATCGGGACAAAAAGTAAAGGTATATGTGTTAATCCTGTTTATAAACTATCTGTGTGCCAAATTTCATCAAAATTGGTCCAGCCGTTTGAGCGTGGGGAAGTAACAAACATATACACACACACACAAACTTTCGCCTTTATAATATTAAGTGTGATACATTTTGTATTAGGGTTCTTCATCTTCCTGATTTCGTTCGTTCTCCATCTGCTGTAACCTCTGAGATAAAGATACAGTAATAATATCCCGCTTTACGCGACCCCGTTATGCGCGGCTTCACTATAACGCGAATTTCAAGTAGAAAAGAGAGTTTTGTCTTCAAGCGGAATACAAAATGCTCTTTCAAAAATTTATTCAGGTTTGGACATATTGCAGAGTATAGTCAATAATGATAGCCGTGTTTTGACCGCGTGTCATTCAGTTAAAAACAGAATTGGGTGTTGTGAACTTATTTTACAAGAACGTAAAAGAAACACGACCCAAAAGACAATAGATGTATTTTCAGTACTTAAAAATAACATGTAATACTGCATAAAGTGTTCTCAGAATTAAAGATTGATTCAAATGATTCGCATTTTTTTGTATTAAGTTTTAATTATGTTTAAATCTTAGACCCCGATATACGCGAATTTCACTTAACACGATTTTTTCCGGAACGTATCCCTCGCGTAAAGCGTGGTATGACTGTATTACCGCATTTAACGTGTAACGTTAAATGCGCAAAACCTGAAAATAGTTATCAGAATAACGAGCAGAATTAATTGAACCACTTTTTAATAAGGGTCACATTTTTCAAAAAATCTTCATTAAAAACGTTGCCGTGTCTATTTATTAATAGGTCAAACAACCCAATGTCAGCGCGGCGCAGCGGCCCGGTGACGACTCCTCCCTCGATAAAGCGTCGTCGCAGACGCAAGAAACGATCAGAATGGCCAGTAAAATTAAAACAGCACATAAAACCTTTACAATTTTTTAAATGACTTATTTTCTCTCTGGAATTGGTTAATTGAATTAAAAATCAGTTGGGGTGTCTGAGGTTTTGCGCATTTAACGTTACACGTTGTATATGTTTAAAGATAGATATCGCCCTCTGAGAGAGATAGCCAGTCAGCGAGGTTAACAGCGGGGTAATTACGTAACACACTATCAGTAGCAACGACTTTCATTTTGACAGTTCAACAGCATTCATTGCGTTATTTACGTTGCTGAGCAGACGAATTTTTCGAACATTTGAAGTAATAGATTAGCAATATTCTTCAAAGTGGATAATGGGTGGACTAAATGGAGCCTCCCGGCGGGTTGGCCTCGGCATGAATTTGGACAAGACAAAAGTCATGTACAATTCGCACGTCTTGCCGAGTCCAATCCACATCGAAGGGTCGCTTATCGAAGTTGTGAAGGACTATGTCTACCTAGGGCAAGTCATCCAGCTCGGTAGACACAACTTTGAGAAAGAGGCCGACAGAAGGATCCAGTTGGGTTGGGCAGCATTTGGAAAGCTTCGTCAAGTCTTCTCGTCGCCTATCCCTCAGTGCTTGAAAACTAAGGTCTTTAACCAGTGCGTCCTGCCCGTCATGACATACGGTGCTGAAACGTGGACACTGACGGTCGGGCTGGTCCACAAATTCAAGGTCGCGAAGGTCGAGCTATGCTCGGAGTTTCTTTCAAGGATAAAATCAGGAATGAAATTATCCGGAAAAGAACCGGAGTAACCGACATAGCTTGCAGAGTAAGCAAACTGAAGTGGCAGTGGGCTGGCCATGTCTGTCGAAGGGCCGATGGCCGGTGGAGCAGACGAGTCCTGGAGTGGAGACCGCGTATCGGCAAGCGTCGCACTACGCTTGCCGATACGCAGGACGCCCCCCAGCTAGATGGACGGACGACCTAAAAAAGGTGGCTGGGGTAGACTGGATGCGGAAGGCAGAGGACAGGGTGTTGTGGCGCAGTCTGGGAGAGGCCTATGTCCAGCAGTGGACTGCGATAGGCTGAGTTGATGATTGATTCTTCAAAGTTATTCAAATTGTGATTGAAAGTATGTTACTCAATTAGGGTGCAGCAGTGCTATTCTGTAAAAATCTCACCGTGATAACTAAGGTGAAGTGAGCTTAGAGTGAGCTGTGAGTCATGCTGATGCTAGGGATTGACACTATTGACGACTCACTTCACCTTTGTTTTCACGGTGAGATATTTACAGAATAGATAGGCAAGTCTAAATGCCCGGGTTACACGGTACGCCGCAAAACCACTCTTAGAAACTATTTTTATGTACGAAATTTCTTATTCAATAAAACCGTCACTTACATTGTACCTAGTTTGCGTTTTAGATATAAACATTACTTTTGCTGCAGAAATCTCACCAATTCACTTCGTCATTGTCAGACTTCACATATAAAATGGTTTTGCGAGCAAAAACAAAAGGCGGTGTCCATTCGAATCAATTTAGCTTCCCTTGTTTTAAGCTAGCTCCAGTGCAGCTGTGTTTAGAGGAAAAAAAGCGGTTAACGGCGAGTCGGACTCGCACAAGAAGGATTCTGTACCGGCGTAGAATATTTAACACTATAAAAAAAAAAACTTTGGTAAAAAAACACGTTTATAGTACTGTGTGACCTAAACCCGCACTTAAGTCACGCTTTTCTGTGACTTCAGCCGGTCGATTCTGTAAAAATCTCACCGTGAAATCATAAGTGAAGTAATCCCTAGCGGATGACAGCTCGCTCCACGCTCAATTCACCCAAGCTTTCACGGTGAGATGGTTACAGAATCGCACTGAGTCCATTTTTACTCAGAAAAGTGTTAAGTGCGAGTTTAGGTCACACGAGCTATAAAGTTATAGTATACAATACTTACGTGTGTCTTAAGCGTTAACAAGCACCAAATAGATACTCGACGGTTTTGTTTTTACTCCGTGGTTATGACATAATAATAATCTTTGTATTTATTTAGAAATGGAAAACTTATGTAAGTCACACGTATCATAATGTTATGTGTACTGTGTGCCTAATGTGTACTATTCTTGTAAGGGAATCCTTTTAATTATTTAATTTATTTTATTTTTATTATTTGTTGATATATGTATATACATATATACAGTCTGTGACAATTTCAAGTGTCTACCTATTACAGTTCAAAAGATACAGAGTTGTGACGAACGGACGAATAGCGGAGTCCCGTTGGCACCGTTTGGGTAAGAAACCCTAAAACGTAGCCTTTTAGTTAAGCTTTTAAAAGGTTTAAAGAGTATTTTCAATTGCTTGTGTATTTTTTTGGGGATTCACTTTGCTTCAGCAGATTTTGAAGATGTTGTTTAGTCAAGCGAAAATAATCTTTATTTAGATAAATTGGCTTTCTTTAGACGTAAGTGAGTCTTGGGTTTGAAGAGAGGTGGTGGCCCAGTGGGTAAGATCTGAGACTTACGAGTTGTGTGTGGGGCGGGGGGGGGGGGGAATAATTTATTAATTTCATCCCCACTGCTCTCAAAACGGTGAACGAAAACATTGTAAGAAAACCGTGTTCTATAACCAAAAAAAAATCGAAGACATGTGACATCTACTTATCTTACTTATAGATGATAAAACTTCGGTCATCTATTGACTGAAATGCATACTATTGTATTAGAATGAAGTCCTTCTAACTGAACAGACAACTGTGCTGCTGGGGAGTTTGTTGCGCCACTTTTTCGTCCCAGCGAAAGCACTAGGAAGTGGTGAAGGGCGGACATTTTGGGGGACTGTCTTTTTAACCGACTTCAAAAAAAGGAGGAGGTTATCAATTCGACTGTATTTTTTTTTTTTTTTTTATGTTTGTTACCTCATAATATTTTTTTTTTATGTTTGTTACCTCATAATAACCGACTGAGTGAACCGATTTTCATGATTCTTTTTTTATTTGAAAGCTGGTGCTTCCCGTGTGGTCCCATTGTCACCATTTCAATATCTGATGATGGGATCTTGTAGAAATCTGGGGAACTCTTCAATAAATAACAGCAGATTAACCGCGATTGTTGCTATAGCATATCTAAGCATTGTTTACACCATCACACAACATAATATCACGCCTGTACTCACTACAAAGGTTATAATTTTTTTTTATTATAATAATAATTAATACCAGTAAAACAACCGCGATTGCTGCTATCGCATATGTATGCATTGTTTACGCAATCGCACAACATAACATCACGTCTGTACCCTATAAACGCAGATGCAGCTTCCTGTCACTGATATTTACATAGCAAGTAGTGTTTATATGAATTTGATTGGGGTAGATATAACTAAAAAGTGACGCAAGAAACGATCAGAATGGCCATTAAAACTAAAACAGCACATAAAACCTTTACAATTATTTTAATGACTTATTTTCTCTCTGAAATAGGTCAATTGAATTAAAAATCAGTTGGGGTGTCTGAGGTTTTGCGCATTTAACGTTACACGTTGTATTTTTGACGTTTAAACGTCAGTTAACTTTAATCATCATTTAACCCTACAGCGCATAGTGTCCCACATATGGGACATACCGAAAAATGTCTTATATTTTAAAAATCGATCCAAGTAGCGTGATCTAGTGTTGACAAGATTAATTATTTATTATTTGAGTTTCGAATTTAGTACCATATATTTTGGATAGATCTGAATAAACATTTATTTATGTTTTCTTCAAATCGGTAGGTACTTTGAATACGATTAACGAGCGGCGTAAGTATAATAATCGCAAAAAAATGATAAAATTAAAATGATAGAATTTTCAGGGTCGTAATAATTAGTAGAGGTAAGTTCGTGTTCATATTTGTCATTTTACGTGTAATCTTGTAATTTCATTGATACTATATTCATTGATTATATTGCATGATGTGCCATACACAAAAACATACGTTTCTATAGAATTATAATTTTTCTAAAATTTTTTTCGAGAAATGTCATCATATTTGCAGGCTAATGTATTTTTTTAAGCCGATAAGAAAAATCGTGCACTGTAGTGGTAAAAATAAACCCTATAAGCATAAATATTGGGTCTACAGTACATTCAGGCGATTTACCAACATTCTTCGCAGTCCAGACTGTTTCCTACAAATATTTAATAATAAAGGCGATACAATTATTGCTCTCGGCGGAGACTGTGCCCAGGTCCCAGACATTTCGTTTAATATAAATATGAAGACTGGATTTGGACTTAATCCAACATACGGAGGATTGATATCTGGAGTTAATAATGTAGAATTTGGCAAGACTGAAGTGTTTTGAAGTGTATTATTATTGGCAGAGTAACTTGTATCTACGTATTTGTTTGTGATATCATTTTGATTCTGTAAAAATCTCACCGTGAAATCATAACTCAAAGTGAAGTGAGCTTGAAGTGAGCAGTGTCAATAGTGTTAATCCCTAATGACAGCTCACTTCACCCAAGCTTTCACTGTGAGATGGTTACAGAATCGTACGGCAGGATAAATGATACCTAAATGATTTATTTTCTGTAAGTAGGTTTGTACAAACACTTACATGTCAATCATATTTTTTTAAACTAGATGAGGTCGGCGTTTCCTATCTGACTACTCTGAGAAGAAAGGCCGAAAAAACTCAGAGGTCACAGTCTCTTTTAAAGTCCAGACATAATCTTGGTCAGATCATGTGAAGACCATGTAGGTAGATTGGTGTCTGAAATGGTCTTTTGAGTAAAGAACCACACACATTGAGCGGACCTGTACAGTCAGTGCACGCATTTGTCAAAAATCGTGCAGCTCAACTCAGAACTTGAGGAGCCTTACGATTCGACGAACAGGAGTTTTTGATATTGTTAGTTAATGTTTTTTTTTTGGAAAAATGAGTAAACTGAAGTCCACTTTAATCATTTTTCCAGAAACAATGATATACAATAGTACCTAAACTGTCGTCCAAAATTCATGTTCATGTTACTTAATAGTTTAAAAGCTAACAGTCTTAAAATAAAAAGAATAACATGTACAAGTATACAACGTGTAACGTTAAATGCGCAAAACCTCAGACACCCCAACTGATTTTTAATTCAATTGACCTATTTCAGAGAGAAAATAAGTCAATAAAAAATTGTAAAGGTTTTATGTGCTGTTTTAGTTTTACTGGCCATTCTGATCGTTTCTTGCGTCTGCGACGACGCTTTATCGAGGGAGGAGTCGTCACCGGGCCGCTGCGCCGCGCTGACATTGGCTTGCTTGACCTATTAATAAATAGACACGGCAACGTTTTTAATGAAGATTGTTTGAAAAATGTGACCTATATTAAAAAGTGGTTCAATTAACTCGTTATTCTGATCAAACTATTTTCAGGTTTTGCGCATTTAACGTTACACGTTGTATAAAAAGGAGGGCAAATAATCAAAGGGCATCAATAAATTCGTCCGTATCGCTGTAATATTATAATAGTTGAAATGAACCTATTTTTCGCGCATCCGTGAGGAAAACACTATTGTAGTTTACATAATTTTCACTGTTTTTTTTTAAATAGTTTTATTAGTATTGTGAGTTTCACGAACCGTGTCAAAAATACTTTAATGTTATCCTTTCTTTTTGTAATTTTCAAGTCAGAAAGCTGTTAAAGGCCCAGAAGAAAGAGCTGCAAAATTCTAAGAGTTCTCAAAGTTGGTTTTAATGATTTTGAATAATTATGATAAATGTTTAGGTACTTGTATTTTTTCCAAATTGTAGTTCAACGTCGACTCGTTAATTAATAGAAATAATTAATGATTTCTTGGATAATTACAGTTTGTACCGAATTTTAAAATATCTGTTTGTTTTTATAGCTAAACAACCGTCTACAAAAGCAACTAACAACATCCCATGACATTCTAGTAGGCAAAATAAACACGAAACTCTTTTTTAATAGCAAAAAATAGTTAAAACATGAGTAAAACCGCGTCAAAAGCTTATATTGACGAGTTGTTAGAGAAATACGTGTTCAGCAAATTAGTAAAAGTGGTTCCAACCACTCATGTTAGTACCTACTGGAATAGCTCAAATAATTGAAAACACGCAAGAATTTGACACCAAACCTTCAAGAACTGAACACCACAACATGTTTTGATTATTATTAATTTCAATAAGAAACTATAAGTTTTAACTATTTCCTTTATGTAATGTTGTACCAAAACTTGTTTATAATCAAGTACACACAACAAATAAATAAATTCCATATCCACAGGAATGAGACACGAAAATCTCAAAAACAATTACGGTCACTTCCATCAAATGTACCTTTCACCCTATAACAAAAAAAATATTAAAAAATAAAACTTACCTCTGTAAGAAAATGGCCAAAACACTAAAATACACAATACACAGTGTACACACGGCAAATGAATACAGTACACAATAGTACACAGTAATAATACACAACACACACGTTGCTCGCGGTCGGAGGGTGAACGTAGACTACATGAGCAACCGTGGTAGTCCGGTGTTGTCGTTTTAAAATCAAAAGCTCCCGGAAAAAGCACTGGGTTGACCGATTGCAGGGATGTGGGGTAATGGTTTTGTTTCATGGGAGTCAGATTATTTTTTTGATAAAAATAAAAAATTAAATAATAATAATTGTTCTGCATTTGTTTAAATTGCTTTTTTTTAAGTTATTAAAATATCTAAGTAGCAAAATAATAATGGTTATTTATTTTATGATTTATGTACAGACAGTTAAACAAATACCATTAAAACAAATATAAGTATTGTGTAAAAAGGTACTGCTTATTTCTTAATTAAATACTTAAACACAATTTTTGCCGCATTTATTTGGATTTAAAAACACCACGAAACAGATAGTGATAATATGAGAAGAGTGAAAGTAACTAAGTACCGACCAAGGTTTTAATCACGTTACAGATGTTTTTGCTGATCCATAAAGTGGTATAGTAATTACGGACTTACTAAGGAAATGTAGAAACTTGGTAATATTATAATAATATAATAATAATATTTTTATGTCTTGTATGTACCTATTCATTATAATAAACTAGCGACCCGCCCATGCTTTGCCGGGTTTAATTATTGAACAAATAAACCTTCCGGAATAAATTCTCTAGATGATGGCGAAACCTGAATGAATTTCTGTTGCGTCGTTTAAAAGAACAACGCGGTTAGACACGAAAAGCGTCTTTAATCTATAATATCTATAAATAACAACATAACCGAACCTAAGTAGGTATTCCAAATAATATTTCGTTTACCATCCACATAAAAATTCTCCCACAAAATTTACATTTCCCATCACCACTAGATTTACCCGGAATCCAAGGTAATTTTTCCCCACCACAACACAGTCCCTGCTACCTGTACTATGCACACAGACGCAGTGCTTTCACACGCTCCATGCACATACATTAGGGCGTCACTCACACACGCAACGATAGAGGGAGAGAGCAAGATGTATGTTTGACGTGTCAGAAAGAGATAGAAATACAGGATTTAATGTATGAAGTTGAAGGGTGAGTAGAGTTCTAGGTTTTTGATGTTTGACTGTGTTGATGTTTTTGAAGTGGCTCGTGGCTTAGTAGTGGCTATGAGAATGGTTGAGGTTAATTTTAGGATGGGTGACCATTCTTTACACATCGAGGCTTCTTTAGGAAAAAGTTTTTAACATAACATTTCGCTTGAGTTCCTTGAAAGGGTAGGCAGATATGGTACACTCACATCTTACAAGTTAGGTTTAAGTATCGTGTACCTCAGGGGGTAATCCTATTGCCCTCTAAGCGGGCACCAATCCAGATTCTGGGTTGCTACTGAGAAATTCCAGAGGAACTGTTCATTTATTACGTAAGACAATTATGACCACTTCCTGCCCCCCCCCCCGTCCCCCTAAGTAAGAAAAGATAAGACTTGGATGAAACCCCTCTCCCTTTTCAATCTTACGTAAGATCAGTAGGTATCTACCAAAATTGCAAAAAGTAGCAAAAAAATTAAAAACTTATAATTTTTGCTTACTTTGGTGATCTTACGTAAGATCAGTCTAGACCACTCCCACCCCCACGTAAGAAAAAATAACTTGTTTGGACCCCCTCCCCCCTCAAATAAGACTTGTTTGGACCCCCTCCCTCTCAAATAAGACTTGTTTGGACCCCTCCCCCTTCAAATAAGACTTGTTTGGACCCCTCCCTCTCAAATAACACTTGTTTGGACTCCTCCCCCTCAAATAAGACTGGTATGGAGCCCTCCCCCTCAAATAAGACTTGTTTGGACCCCCTCCCCCTCAAATAACACTTGTTTGGACCCCCTCCCCCTCAAATAAGACTTGTTTGGACACCCTCCTCCTCAAATAAGACTTGTCTGGACCCCTACCCCCTCAAATAAGACTTGTTTGGACCCCCTCACCCCTCAAATCATCTGGGGCTGTTCATGTACTACTTGTACATGAACAGCCCCAGATCGAAAAACTCAATAACATTTTGCCCGAACCGGGAATCGAATCCATGACCTAACACTCGGCAGTCGCACTTTCGACCGCCGGCGCCGGACCAAATAAACCGGCGAGGCAATTCCGTAACACGCTTACAAAATCTATGCCATTAATTTTTACAGTTCAGTATTTTTTATTGGTACTCGGGAAAAAAGTATAACAGCCGCTCGGGTCGATCTTCAAGGTTAAGCAACGCTTGCCGAAGACGGTCCGTGGATGGGTGACCATCCATTACATACCGAGAGCTCGGAAAGCACGTTGGTCCTGGCTGTCATTTGTACAAATTTGACAGACGTTGCGGGTCGTCAGAAGACTGAAAGTCGGACAACCAGTCTTACCGAGGAGTATCGTGTCACCCAGTAACTGGGTTGTCGAGGTCAGATAGCAAGTCACTCCATGTAAAATATTAGTATACAGCTGCAGCCGGTTAGACTGGAAGCCGACCTCAACATAGTTGGGATCACGACTTACGTTGTCGAGCAGACGTCATTTTGAAACATTGAAGCAGTGGACTCAATTGGGGTGCAAATATTGGAGCCGATTCTCTTGTTTACAGACTAAACTTAATTTAAGTTCAGTGCATCTTTTTATTTCATGAAGAAAAGGACAGAAGGTAAATATTAGTTTAGTCCTCAAGAAGTGGCGCAAGACCTCAAGAGGGGCTCGTGGCTAAATAATAACAGCCGCACCGGTCGATCGATCAGGTTAAGCTAAGCTGACCGCGGTTGGTCCGTGGATGGGTGACCATCTTCACATACCAAGACCCCTTCGTGCCTCGGAAAACACGTTAAGCCGTTGGTCCCGGCTGTCATTCGTGGATCTTTGACAGTCGTTACGGGTCGTCAGTAGCCCGAAAGTCTGACCACCAGTCTTACCAAGGGGTATCGTATTACCCAGTAACTGGGCAGTGGAGGTCAGATAGGCAGTCACTCCATGTAAAATACTGGTATTCAGCTGCATCCGGTTAGACTGGAAGCCGACCCCAACATAGTTGGGAAAAGGCTAGGCAGATGATGCTATGATGAAGAGGAAGAACTCTGAAATAATTATACTGGTAAGTAAAAATAAAATCTACAATTCAAAGTCATTATCTTTAAAAATCTGGATAGTATTTAATTCTTATGTTGTGTTTATTACAAAAATAAATAGTCTACGCGTGCATTTTCCGCCATATTAATTTAAATTTTCTCCTGCAAGCGAAAAATATCGGCTTTATAGCCATTATTTATTTGACGGCTATAAATTTTAGCAAAATGGCGGCCATCTGTCAAAAGTCGTTTGCACTCCCGCCGTATTTACTATGGGAAAATGAAAAACGCGGCTTTTTAAAATTTACTAGATATTGCTTTTGGTTTTACTCGCATTCTGGAGAAAATACGATACTTACGTATAATGTATCCGGATAACAATTAAAAAAATATATATATTTATATACCTAATTACAAAAAAAAAACACCGTTAGGTATCCAAAAAAAAAACACTACAAAGTGAAAAATAACTTTACTTTCGGAAGTAGGTGTCAAAAAACGAAAATGCGGAGCCAACGACACCGACTTCCAAAATTAAAGTTATTTTTCACTTTGTAATGTTGTTTTGGAACTCTTTTTTTATTTTTTATAAAAAAAGTTTTTAAATATAAAAATTCAAATATGATTTTTGGACAATTACTGTTGTATAATAGGTATTGTATTTGTGTTACTGGCTAGTTTTAAATACTTTAAATTGTAATCTGCCGTGCGATTCTGTAACCATCTCACCGTGAAAGCTTGGGGAAGTGAGCGTGGAGTGAGCTGTCATTCACTAGGGATTAACACTATTAAGTGCTCACTTCACTTATGATTTCACGAACGGTCCGAACGGCTGTGAAGAACTTAGTGTTTAGCATAATTGTTTTAAAATTTATTATTTAAGATAATATGACTGTTTCTTACTGTACTACTGTTTTTTTTTTCCTTAAATAAATAAAATAGAATGGCGTTCAATAGGAGAGGCCTATGTCCAGCGGTGGACTAAATCAAAATCAAAAGTCATATATTTTGACAGGCCTGTTGGTCTAGTGGTCAGTGGCCCTGACTGCTATTCCCAAGGTCGTGGGTTCGATTCCCACCTAGGACAAATGTTTGTGTGATGAGCACGATCAAGTGTTCTTTGTCTGGGTGTAATTTATCTATAATATGTATGTATTTAGAAATATATATGTATGTTTATCAGTTGCCTAGTACTCATAGCACAAGCTCTGCTTAGTTTGGGACTAGATGGCGTTGTGTGAAAGTTGTGGAATATTATTATATTATTATTATTCAAACTAGGCTGAGAATCAGCACTTTTCGAACGTCAAAATTACAAAAGACAGTCCCCCAAAACGCCCGCCCTTCACCACTTCCTAGTGCTTTCGCACCAGGAAGTGGTGAAGTCGACTGCAGTAAACTGCTGATGAGTTTTGTGTCTTAACTTCATAGACGTGGTGGGTAAGGGTATCTAAATAAGATAAAACAAAAGATAACATATATTCTCAGCTTATACTTCAAGCAACATCACTACCAGCGGTCGTTGACACCAAAAAAAAACACCATATTTAAATTTTATCGTGTTTATACAGCGTGTAACGGAAGGGGGGTATCAACCCTGAAGGAGGTGAATGTGCTCATGAAACTCAACAACTTTCCCCAAAGAACATAGGTCGAAATATGAAAAAAAAATTTGGCCCTCCCATAGTAAATCAATCAGCTGGTAGTCAGTTTTGTAAGGGAGGGCCAAATTTTTATTTCATATTTCGACCTATGTTCTTTGGGGAAAGTTGTTGAGTTTCATGAGCACATTCACCTCCTTCAGGGTTGATACCCCCTTTCCGTTACACGCTGTATATCGATACTTATCACATCTGCAGAGCTTTGCTACCTAATTTAATTAGACCCTGTTTAGTCGCTTCACTAATCTGAATGAGTGATTCGGTACGAGAATCAGCACCCTAATTGCGTAACACACTATTAGGTACTCTCAATTTGAATCATTTTGAAGCATATTGCTAATCCATTGCTCCATATGTTCGAAAAATGTGTCTGCTCAACAACGTAAATAACGCAATGAATGTTATTGAACTGTCAAAATGAAACCCATTACTACTGAGTGTGTTAAGCAATTACTCTGCGAGTGTAATACTGAAACGAGTTTTGTGGAAATGAGTTTCTTTCTTTCTTTTAATATAGGTAATTTAAATGAGTGAGTGAGTGAACCCATGCTGCCATTCACTCACACACTCACACGCACGTTTCCACAAAAGTGATGTTATTTTCAGTTGCCTTTTAAACCTTTCTTGAACAGCCTAATAAAACTACTTACTACTATTTGCATAAGTACGTTGTATTGTATTCAATCAAGTATTTTCTAACTGAACAGACAGCTGTGCTGCTGGGGAGTTTGTTGCGCCACTTCTTCTTCCCAGCGAAAGCACTAGGAAGTGGTGAAGGGCGGGCGTGCCGGGGGACTGTCTTTTGTAATTTTGACGTTCGAAAAGTGCTGATTCTCAGCCTAGTTTGAATAAATGACTCTTGATTTTGATTGATTTTGACTCTTTTATGTGAAAGATTTTATTATTCTAGATTTACACACACACACATACATAAACACGCGCGTAAATACATAAAGTCATAAAGAGCGGTGCTGGCCCAGTGGTAACGGCCGTGGCTTACGAGTTGTTCGTAGGTTCGAACTCGGACAGACGCTTTACTTTTGTGTAAATTATTTCATCAGCACTGCTCTCAAAACGGTGAAGGAAAACATCGTGAGGAAACCGGCATGTCCTAGAACCAAAAAAATTCGGAGACATGTAGCATCTACCAACCCGCACTGCGCCGCGTGGTGGATTACGGCCCACTCCCTCTCACAGTGAGGAGGCCGCAGTCCTAGCAGTGGGAACGTTCTGGGCTGATTAGTGATTATGGTTTTTTTTGTTTTTTACTGTTTGTTTGTACTTACTGAAAATGACCAATAAATTGTTATATATGTCGGAGATGGTCAATAGTTTAGACATTAAACGAAGCGCAGCACGAGTTCCGAGAGATGGCGGCACCGTCGCGATGACGTACCTGCATGGTCGGCTAACTTCGTGCTACGACAGAGCCTGGCTGGTGGAGGAGGCCGCGACGAGTAAACACTTACCATTCTGCCTTCAACGAGATCGGTACCTTCACCCTAGGAACTGTCATTCGTTTCGTTTTAGTTTTTGTTATTTGATACTAAAATGTGATTATAGTTTATTCGTTGTTTCTCTGGCTCGATTACCCTCGATAAACGCCCGTATGATGTCGGACGATGGTACCAATAATACTGTCGATCCGTCATCAGAAGTGGGATCAAATCGAGCAAAAGAGAAACCCCACAATGGCGGATGATGCTCGAAATGCAAAACGAGCAAATGCTCGCGTTGATACAAGCCCTAAACGTGCCGTGACCCAACAACAACGTGACCCTGCCCGAGTTTGATCCAGACAAGCGAGAAGCTGACCCTCAATCATGGTGTGCAACCGCCGATCTGTGCCTTTCTGACAACCCGCTAGAAGGCTACCAGCTAATCGTCGCGCTCAGCCAGGCCTTGAAAGGAACCGCGTCAACGTGCTTATCGTAAATAGTATACCAAGGACGTAGCGGGGAGCGACCAGTGACGTGGAGTGACTAAGAATCGAGCCAAGCAGCCCTGCAGCCGTCAGCGAAACCCTTCGTGTGCTGCAACTGAGGGAATCCAGGACATATCACGGCCTTGCACGGGCTGTGGCAGCCAAGCGGATGGTGTACAGCGTGCAGGAAGTAGTGAACGGCGAGTGGATGTTTGCGTCGTACAACTACCCTCAGGCACGTTAGAACATAAAGGTGAGCTGTATTGTTTTGTTGACGATTCTGGTGCTGAATGCTCGTTAGTAAAAGAAAAAGAGGTTATGTGGCAAACAAGTTAATAACGTTGTTGCGTTGACTGGTATTGGTCGAACGCGTGTATTCAGCACAGAACGAATCATATGTAGCTTGCGATTAGCGAGCAACAACTAGAGATTTTATTGCAATTCTACCCGACATTTACTTGCAAAGTAAAAGTATGATAGGATAAACAAAAAAAAAACATGTTGAACAAACCTAGGTTAAGATTATTTTGATAAAGGCTCGAGATTATTTGGGTGGTGTTGTGATCGTAACCGGATGGAGGTTACGTGTGGAGGTGACCGGATAGAGGTTGCCTGTTGTTAGTAACCGGATGGCAGTTATAAGTGTGATGATGAAGACCCGATGGAGGTCAGAGCATGAGCCCTGCAATAGTTTAATGATCTTTCTATTATTTGAATGAGTATGGGTGTTATTCAACATGTCAGCTTTGAGAGAAAGAGTTGGTAATGATTTTCATTAAAATTTGTAATGACTGTGACTAAGTTAAATCGGAAGTTCAGAGGTCCGTTTAAGGTAGCGAAAGTTTTGGCGGATGATCGCTATACGTTCAAGCTTTAAACTGTAACTGTAGTTGCAAGTATGCTCACGTTCGCATACGAAAGATGCCTCTAAGTACTGTTCCTAATGAGTTAAATGTAGAAGACGGTGAAGAGAATTATTCCACCAGCAAATAGAACACATACCATGGTTATTTGTTCGAAGTGTACGCACTTGTCTGTAGTCGCAACTGCAACTCACTTGTGAGTTGTTCAGGGTGCGATGGGCAGCTGGTGGTGCAGTGGGGACCGGGGCCTCAAAGGAGGCTACTGTTGGGTTGGTCTAATAATGACCTGGGAGTCATAGACTCTATGTGAAGTGATGTATGTTGGTCGTATCACTTGAGGTGATGACGATATGGGTGACATGAGTGTCACTAGCTGCTGCGGCAGCCGGGCCATGAGCGTTGTATGTGATCTAAGTTGATTCAGTTCCTGACTATTTATTACTAAGGCTTAGAGGAATCTTTTGTTATCGATGATTGTTATTGCTCTTATTAAATTATTGTTAAGTAATGCGTTTCGATAACAATGTGGTCAGAATTGGCCGAGTGGAACATGCGCTGCTGTTGATTTTTTTGGTTAAAGGTTAACACACAAGGACAAGTACAAGCAGAATGGCAACGTCGGACAGCATTGCACTCTTTGGAACTCCTGTACGAATAATCGCTGACCAAGGACGGTGCTTTTCGACCGGGTCACATCACCACAAGCTGTCAAAAGAAACTGACTGCAGTAACAGCCAAGTTGAGAAGCGAGTGGATGTCTGTACCATTAAGCCAGCTACAGATCTCTTGTCTACCGAATTTAGTGAGTCGTTTTCATTTTGTTTTGATTCGGGTACAGAGTGTATCCCTGGTAAACAACAGCAAAACAGTTACATTGTTAGGCACAGCCCAATCTAGTTTACAATGCAATTTTAGAATACGCTCACGATAGGTTACGTATGATGCCAGTAGGTCATGTACCAGTCAAAGTAGATGGTGATCAAAGTGGTGATGAGCAAGCCTACATTATGGGAAGCACGCGAGTAGGGGTTCTCTATCGGCCGTAGTAAAAAGTGTGTAGTCATTGGGTGATGCACACGGATCCATGCGCTGGATGTGTGAGAGCAATGCGATTGCTGGTCGGCTAGAGAGCCGTGGCGTTAGAGTGGTTTACTCGTGTGTTGGTTTCCAGGTGTCGAAGGCTCTTAGTGAAAATTATGATTGTTAATGTGGATAACGATGGTACATGGCTCTGGTTGAAAAGTTTCGCTAATATTAGATAGTCAAAGTTTGTTTACACGGCTCTGTTTCATCATTTTCGCTATGATTAATCAAATGCTGCTTATATGACTCTGATTAAATCAAGTATGCTCATGAGGCTAAGGCTCATGCCAAGGTAAAAATATCAATCTACACCTTATTTCGACTGGTTCATCTCGTGCGAATGGACAAGTGGAAAGGATAATGAGTATGCTCAAGCCAATGTTAACCGCGATAGAGATTGATAAATATTGGTCGTGGTAAGACTCGCTAGGAGATGTACAGCTAGCTTTAAATTGTACGGTTAATCGCGTTACAAAAGCTAGTCCATTAGAACTTTTGATAGGTAAGGTAGCACGTCCACTTCATTTAATGGCTAACGACAATTACGACGTTATAGACCTTGATGACGTTAGGAGATTAGCCTCTGAAGGCATTGAGAAGTCTACGCGATATGATAAAAGTCGTTTTGATAGTACAAAAGCGAGCTTGAGTAGGTTCTCTGTCGGTGAATTCGTGCTTATTGAGAACGAAGAACGCAACCAAACTAAACTAGACCCCAAATATAAGGGACCATTTAAAGTTGTAGAGGTGTTAGACGGGGATCACTACACATTGAGAGCATTAAATTCCAAGTGTATTTACAAGTACGCGCATGATAGTCTCTTGAAGTAGAAGAGGCTGAGTCGAGTGATAGTGGCGAATCTTAGTCGGCTGGTCGGACCGTACCAGTAGCCATTTCGTAGCCGTAGTCCGTTAGAAGTCGGTATCTGCTTTTAGTAGTCCGTGGATGCGCGGTGCGCGGGTGGCTCTGGCGGAGGTCGGGTCTTGTAGAGACCATAGAGTCCGTGGGACTCGGAATTCAGGTGAATTCAATTAAACAAATACGAGGTTTGTTGAAGGGGCTTAGCGAAAAGCCACAGGCCACGAATAAGATTCCTGCTTTGTGATTTGTGTTTCCTGCTTTGTGTTTTGTGTTTTGTGATGCTCTCTGTGTGTATGATTTCTGTTCTAGCATTTTTGGTAGATCTAATCGATTATCTTATCAAAATGTTTAGTTACGATTGTTGGACAGTCAAGTTAAAACAAAACATTTCGTTTCCTTTTCAATCCCTAGTTAGTACTAAAGCTAGGTGTCAGGAGTGACCGAACGGTATGTACTGTGCTATGTTTTCCTTGTTACAGAATAAACACACGAGGTCGTGTGTAGCGCAGGATGGCCGTGTCGGAGATGGTCAATAGTTTAGACATTAAACGAAGCGCAGCACGAGTTCCGAGAGATGGCGGCACCGTCGTGATGACGTACCTGCATGGTCGGCTAACTTCGTGCTACGACAGAGCCTGGCTGGTGGAGGAGGCCGCGACGAGTAAACACTTACCATTCTGCCTTCAACGAGATCGGTACCTTCACCCTAGGAACTGTCATTCGTTTCGTTTTAGTTTTTGTTATTTGATACTAAAATGTGATTATAGTTTATTCGTTGTTTCTCTGGCTCGATTACCCTCGATAAACGCCCGTATGATGTCGGACGATGGTACCAATAATACTGTCGATCCGTCATATACATGTCGCAGCCAACTGGTTAAATTAGCCGTTTAGTTAAACGCCTGGCCTTTGGAAGTACAGACGCCAGCACATCAAGCTACCCATCATCTGCCTAGCCTTTTCCCAACTATGTTGGGGTCGGCTTCCAGTCTAACCGGATGCAGCTGAATACCAGTATTTTACATGGAGCGACTGCCTTTTTTTTTTTTTTTTTTCGCTGAGAAATGACATTACGCATCTCCGCTCCGTCGGGGGACGGAACGGAGTATGTGGGGCTCCCTGCCAGAGCGGCAGTATACCCACTAAAACTCAGCGGTGTTCCCTCATCGCCTTGATGGGGGGGTCATGGGAATCCTTCTCAGCCTTTGCGTCCACAATCCCCCCGGCGCCTGCCCGCCTAGCTGGCGGGCCCTGCATGTCCCCCCGGGTGGGGGGCTACGGGATGGGCCGGGAACACCTGGCCATTCCCGTCTGGCACTGGTGGAAGCCTGTGCAATGCAGGCGAGGGTGATACCCCCGCACCCGTCGCCTGCTGGCTTCCACCTGGGAGGAGTCGGAGATGACTGTCATACTGACGTCTTCTTCGACCCCTCCTCCGCCTTCGGAGCGGCGCCGCGAGAGGGTCTTCCTCCCGCACGCGCTCCGCCGCCTCCTTCTGGGACATGACGTGTTCACAGAAGGAGGCGACTGCCACCCAGGACCCCTCGTCCCCCAGCATGGAGCGACTGCCTATCTGACCTCCACAACCCAGTTACTGGGTAATACGATACCCCTAGGTAAGACTGGTTGTCAGATTTTAGGGCTTCTGACACCCGTAACGACTGTCAAAGATCTACGAATGACAGCCGGGACCAACGGCTTAACGAGCTTCCCGAGGCACGGAGGGGTCTCGGTATGTAAAGATGGTCACCCATCCACAGACCAACCGCGGCAAGCGTAGCTTAACCTGATCGATCGACCTGTGCGGCTGTTATTATTTAGCCACGGGCCCATCAAGCTACCCGAATCTGTCAAATTTTCCCAATCAATTTTGAACCTTATGCTTTAGCGATAAAGTTGAAAATCTAATAAAGAAATTTTACACATTGTAGTAGCTTGATGTGCTGGCGTCTGTACATACTACATAGTGCTCGCCTCGCTTCGCGCTCTCGGCTCGCACTCGGTTGATTACAGCTCTAACTGAACGGTTGGTGCCCTGGTTTAGTTACTGCGACCAATCCCGCTCGCGCGTGGTTGGTTACAGTTCCAACCTAAACTACAGCGTGTAACGGAAGGGGGGTATCAACCCTGAAGGAGGTGAATGTGCTCATGAAACTCAACAACAAAAATTTGGCCCTCCCATAGTAAATCAATCAGCTGGTAGTCAGTTTTGTAAGGGAGGGCCAAATTTTTTTTTTCATATTTCGACCTATGTTCTTTGGGGAAAGTTGTTGAGTTTCATGAGCACATTCACCTCCTTCAGGGTTGATACCCCCCTTCCGTTACACGCTGTATACCTAATTGAATATCATTCAGGCCGTTAGTTGAACGGCCGCCGTTTAGTTAAAAGGCTAGGCGGTTAACTAAACGGCTAGTTAAGCCAGTTGGTTGCGACATACACACACATCATATTAATTTCTGACATTTTAGGCGTTTTCTGACACTTGCAGAGTTCGTGTTCCAAAACGAGTTCGCCAAAATTTAAGGGCCTTATCATACTGGCGGTTTGCAAGCGAGTACAAAGCGAGGCGAGTGCGCAGCGAACTCGACACGAAGACGTGGCGGGCGCGCACACTCACTCTGATGTCGACGGCGCTATTCGCTGCGAGCTAAAAACGTCCAGAACACGTTTTCTTCTGATTTATTATTTGTAAAGGACCTCCACAGTCGCCCTGAAAAATAGAAGCTACTATTATTTTTAAAAAAGTTACTGTTTGCTTTGATGTCCAATCTAATTCATTAATTTAGAGGCACCAAAAGGAGAAGAAGAAGACTTGTATGTATGAACGATAGGCCCAACTCCACATGGGATACAGCGGGTGGAATATGAGTGTACTACTAATACACCTCTGCCTACCAATTATGGGTATTCAGGCGTGACGCTTTACTCATAGAATAACTCTTCAATTTCATCTAAGCAGCGCCATCTCGTTACGTGAAGCAAGCAAAATTATTTAAATGAATGGCTCATTCGAGGCCACAAGCAAGTTCTACTGACAACCAACAGATGGCAGTGTATACAATTTTTTTGGTTTTAATACGTAATAAAGTTTACCACTGTGCTCATAGATGGCGTTGTCATTTTACGCATGTTTCTGAACCTCGGAAAGTGTAGTCTTTTTAGCTTAATATGCGAAAGTGCTTTAGATTTTTGTAAGCTGACAGAATGTTCGGGTCTCGCTCCACTTCCGTCGCGGGTCAAAAAAATAAATGAAATTCCGGAAAGTAAAGATCTCTACGAGATATTAACTTTCCGGTAAATAGTACTTACACTATTATGATAATGAACTCGGAGGCTACGCTTGTGAAGTGGCGAGTGTTGCAACGTCAAGACCAAAAGTCAGAATTAAACGTTTTATTGAAGTAATTTTCTCCGAGGATGCCAATGTAAGTCCATCGGGGGACAGCAACTTGTTTTAACAAACCAGCCAAGTGCAAACTGAAGGAGCAAGGATTGTCAAGATAGGACGTTAGTGAAAATGAATGATTGTGTTGCGGGTTGGGTTGTGCATAAGCGAGTATCAGCAGTCTAGCCTTTTCCCAACTTTGTTAGAACCCTTTCCCATGACAAGATCCCTTTTTTTTGCAGGATCACGTTTAGTAGTGTACGTGTTTAAATAAACATAGGTATTCACACAAGCCTCCCGTTTTCCGGATACTGCAAACAGGATGCTTGTGTGAATTATAGTAGTGTATTTAAACACGTACACTAGTAAACGGGATCCTGCAAAAAACGGGATCTTGCCGTGGGAAAGAGGCTCTAGGGTTAGCTTCCAGTCTAACCGGATGCATCTGAATACTAGTACTGTACATGTAGTAACTGCTTATCTGACCTCCACAGCCCAGTTACTGAGTGAAACACGTCGTATAAGGTAACGTACAGACAGACAGGTGGCTCGCTTAGCGCCTAAAGCTTATAAGCGAGTTATCTTGCGAGTTGCGAAGTGAAACGAACGCTATACAACGTGTAACGTTAAATGCGCAAAACCAGAAAATAGTTTGATCAGAATAACGAGCAGAATTAATTGAGCCACTTTTTAAAATAGGCCACATTTTTCAAAAAATCTTCATTAAAAACGTTGCTGTGTCTATTTATTAATAGGTCAAGCAACCCAATGTCAGCGCGGCGAAGCGGCCCTGTGACGACTCCTCCCTCGATAAAGCGTCGTCGCAGACGCAAGAAACGATCAGAATGGCCAGTAAAACCAAAACAGCACATAAAACCTTTACAATTTTCTTAATGACTTATTTTCTCTCTGAAATAGGTCAATTGAATTAAAAATCAGTTGGGGTGTCTGAGGTTTTGCGCATTTAACGTTAAACGTTGTAGAATTTTCTCAATCGGGCTTGGCGCCTTCACTAGTCGCCAGTGTTGGGCACAATTAAATTAATTTTTTAATTGTAGAGGCCAACAATTACAATTTTTATTTCAACTAAATTAATTGCAATTAAATTAATTCAATTATTTTTTAATTGTGAAATACAATTAAAATCAATTGCAATTAAATCTGTTAATTGTGGTTTACAATTAATTCAATTGCAATTAAAATTTTATTTACAATTAAATTAGTGTTTTTAAACAATTAATATTTAATTTAACTACGTATTTGATTAATGTAAATATGGCAGAAGTAGTGTTGTAAAAATACCGTATAATACCAAAAGGCTATGTATTAAACAGGTATTTTACCATAACTTACGGTATTATTGGTATTTTATGTAGTTTATATTTTGATTCGTTTTTAAGATCCTGCATTATTACGAAGAGTTGTAGTTTAATAAATAAAATATATTTTAACTGTCGATTGTATTCTATATTTTAGAATGACTAATTTTAATTTAATGATTACTTTCATTTATTTATTTATTTGCAAACATGGGTAAGAGATACATAGAAATTTTGTTATTATTTATTTACTTAGTAATTAAACTTCACACATATTATTACAGTATTATATTTCCGTCTATTTTCATCATCATCATCATCATCATCATCGTGATCGTGATCGCCATCGTCATCGTGATCGTCATCGTCATCATCGTCATCGTCATCGTCATCATAGTCATCTTCATCGTCATCGTTATCGTTATCGTCATCGTCATCGTCATCGTCATCGTGATCGTCATCGTCATCGTGATCGTCATCGTCATCGTCATCGTCATCGTCATCGTCATCGTCATCGTCGTCATCGTCATCGTCATCATCGTCATCTTCATCTTCATCGTCATCGTCATCGTCATCGTCATCGTGATCGTCATCGTCATCGTTATCTTCATCGTCATCGTCATCGTGATCGTCATCGTCATCGTGATCGTCATCGTCATCGTCATCGTCATCGTCGTCATCGTCATCGTCATCATCGTCATCTTCATCTTCATCGTCATCGTCATCGTCATCGTCATCGTGATCGTCATCGTCATCGTTATCTTCATCGTCATCGTCATCGTCATCGTCATCCTCATCGTCATCGTCATCGTCATCATCATCATCGTCATCGTCGTCATCGTCATCGTCATCATCGTCATCTTCATCTTCATCTTCATCTTCACCGTCATCGTCATCATCATCATCGTCATTGTCATCGTCATCAATCATCAATCCTGAATTATTCTAGTTAGGTACCTGTGCTACACTTTTACGTAATGTTCTGGCTTAAATCCAGGCTTTACATACCTTTGAAAATATTAAGGAAAATGCTCTTGTATTGTTTGCATTATGTTTTTCAGTTAATGACATTTATTAATTGTTAACTGTAATTGTAAACGTGTATCAAACAATTAACAATTAATCAATTGTAATTGCAAATTTTTACAAGCACAAATAATTTAATTGTAATTGCAAAGTTTTACAAGCACAATTAATTAATTGTTAATTGCGATACGTTACAATTACAATTAATTATTTTAGTTGTTAGTTGCAACTAAATTTGGCAATTTAATTGTTAGTTGTTAATTGCTTTCACAATTAGTTTTTGCCCCACTCTGCTAGTCGCCTAGCGTGTATCGAGGAGTCACTAGGCTCTAGGCGCTAAACAAGCCACCTGGCAGTGCGTACGTAGCCTTAGACATTATGGTTGGCATTTTCTAATCAAAGTAACTGTAATGGGTGTGTACGTTGAGTCTACTTTGAGCACGGATGAATAAATAAATAAATAACGCACTTTAATCAATTTTTAATTTACAACCAACTAATTAATTACAGTAAGTATTTCATAGTTATGTTGTACAGACGCCAGCACATCAAGCTACCCGAAACTGTCAGATTTTCCGAATCAACTTTGATCCCCATGCTGTAGCGATAAAGTTGAAAATATATTAAAGAAATCTGACAGATTGTAGTAGCTTGATGTGCTGGCGTCTGTACATCGATGAAGCGCGAGTGGGAATAAGAGAGCTCGGATCACCGAGCTCGGGTTTATAAAATCTTGGTATTCCCCCGCCAAAGTGATGTCAGCCGATGAAGGTGGCCAGTGGCTAGTCAGCAACGTTCCAACGTCCGACGAGGGTGGCAGCACTGGACCCATGGTGCGTCGCTTGACTCTTGACACTGACGCTATGTTTGGTCGCCGGAAGCAGTGGCGCCAACAGGTGAAATTGAAACAAACCATTTTCATATAAAAATATTTTAATCTTAGTAAGTAGGAAGGTATGGCATTAATTTTTGATCATCAATCTAATATTTATGGCAAAAATACAACAGGCGATGCAGTAATAGAGGATTACCCTTGTAAAAGTTAAATAAGTTATAACACAATGTCATGTCACGGTGTGCGATTGGAATGCTGATATCCAAAGCTGGTCCAGGGGGGTGAAACTTAGATAGCTAGCTAGTTCCTTAACTGAGATGGAACAATACATATACCAACTGAAAAATATTGTAATATTGTGGTGGCCATCGTGGGAGCGGTGCTGCCATCTATGCATACAACTACAGTGCGCCGCCATTATAACCCCACTTTGTTGTGATTCATGCTATAATGTTGGTATAGAAGGTGTTCCGTCTCAGAAAAATAAGACAAACTCGAATCACATTGAGTTTCAACCCCCTGAGCTGGCCACACTGAGGCGAATCCCGGAGGAAAAGGAAGACGTCACACCGCTCGTCGATTGTTTTAATGATTTAAAAGTCAGGCGACTATTCGCGCCATTTTGGAAGCCTTCAAACAAGTTAGTTGACACAATCAGCGGGGTAATTGCCCACACTAACAGCAGCAATGCTTTCATTTTGACAGCTTATTTTTTTTTACGTTACGTTACATTTACGTTGTTGAGCAAATTTTTCGAACACATGAAGAAGTGGATTAGCAATATGCTTCAGAATGACTCGTATTGTGATTGATGGTGTGTTTAGTGGTACGCAATCAGGGTGATAAATCTTTCAGCTCAAATCAAACGTTTTATAAAGTTAGCGAAAGAAATTAGAAGTTAATTTTGTATTTGATAGATCGAACAACAATTATACAACATTATTTGTAGTATACTGCAAACCTGAACATATTTTGTTCAGAATAAGTAACGGAATCGATTCTAATAGTTTTTACACCATGTTAAATTTTGTCCCAAAAATATTTAAAAATGGTAACAAGTTAGACATATGCGCACAACACACGTCACAGCCGGTCGGCTGGAGGCGCCTGTTAAGTGGTAACCAACTTTTTGTACGGACAATCAGGTAACGTAACAAGCTTATAACTTCGTGATTTTTTATGATACAGTTTTGAAATTTTGTACATAGATTCTTTACATAAAAATACTAGACACGTGTTTCGGGTTTGCCATATACTAAAAATAATGTTGTAGGTATATATTACTTAAGGTGAAAGCGACTTCACCACACCTCGTTTTCACCACGATAAAGATTCTTACGTTAAGATCGCGAATCATATTTTAATCAACCTTACAAGTACCTGCTAATTGCAAGAAACGTAAGATAAATTGAATTTATCACCCTTAATATATTTTATTAAGTTTCTCATATTTAAGTGAACTATGTCTATGTTCTTCTTGAGAAAAAAAATCTCTTAACCCTACAGGGCATAGTGTCCCACATATGGGACATACAGAAAAGCGTGTTATATTTTAAAAATGGATCCAAGTAGCGTGATTTAGTGTTGACGAGATTAACTATTATGTTTTTGGGTTTCGAATTTAGTATCAGATATTTTGGATAGATCTGAATAAACATTTATGTTTATTCAGATATGTGTTTTTCAGTGTCGAAATAATTAATAGAGGTAAGTTCATGTTCATATTTGTCATTTTACATGACTGTAATTTTGTAATTTCATTTATACTACGTAACACAGATTCACATTATAATGCATGATGTGCCATACACAAAAACATACGTTTCTATTGAATTATGATTTTTCCAAATATTTTTTCGAGAAATGGCATCATATTTGCAGGCTAATATATTTTTTTTAAGCCTATATGTAAAATCATGCTCTGTAGGGTTAAACCCGAATTCCGAGCGTGAGAATTTCATCCCAGACCCCGCGCGGTTTTTGCCAAAAATTGGCCAAAGCTTAACAGTGACTATGACTATTCAAGGCCAGACGATGCTCTCAATCCAGGGCACGTAGTTGAGGACCCTGGTGTAGATGCCAGGCTCTCCCACGAAGCCACAGGCTCTGCCAAAGGATGTCACTCCGACAACGGTGTACATGCAAGATATCTTCAAGTTTTTAATCTGGATCGGACCGCCACTGTCGCCCTGGAAATTAAGAAAAATAGATGTAAGTAAATTATCTCACACTATGCCAAGTTTTTAATTGTATTGTCAAAAAGAGACAGACAGAGAAAAGAGTTATTTCGGTATAAAATTATTTTTCGTTCAATCTTTCAGGGTTCAGTTATGTGAACATTATTTTTAAAAAACGTTTATCAAAATTGGGAACATGATAATTGCGGAAGGAGAGCTACCAAAATATTATACCAATCTGTTATAAGTGAATGCAAAGATAAAGATAACATGAAAGAAAAAACAGTCGAAAAAAAAAACAATTTTGAATAATAAAAACCGTTATGTTTAAAAAAGGTAAAATATGGTAGATACCTGGCAGGTATCCTTGGAAACCTGTTTGTCTCCATAGCAGTTCTGCGACTGCGGATCAAAGCCCTGCTTCATCAGACGAACTGGCATGTACTTCTGCATGCATTCCGCAGTGCTGAACTTGTGGAGAACCACCTGGCACAGAGATAATTATTATAATTGATGGTTTACTGCCAAGACTTCCGTTCAAGACTTCCGTTTAAGACTTCCGTTCAAGACTTCCGTTTAAGACTTCCGTTCAAGACTTCCGTTCGGAGCAGAGCGTGGCCAAGCAGTCGTAGCACTTGACGTGACATGGCGGCGATTAAGAAAAAGCAGATATTGACGAGATCATGTAGACTTGACACACGTTATATGTTCTCGTCAAGATCTGCAGTCTCATAACCATATACCACGACAGTTGATCCTTTTTGGAGACGATGACTTTCTTCTAGCGGTTGGCTTCTCAAGCCGTGTCCGGAATTGTGAAATGTGGAATGTAATGTTTTATGTAACTAGCTGACATATGCCAAATAATTTAATTTAATGGTCTGTGTCTCCTAATAATAAAATAATAATAAAACCATTTATTTTCAGGTAACAAAGACCCATAGACAAATACCTTAACTTAACGACTTTGTATTATTGCAACTAGCTTCGTTTTTCTGACTGACCAACCCCTTGATAATTCAAAATGGCCTGTAAATTAGTTTATTTAAAATAAATGGTTTGAGTTTTGGTAAGAAATTGTATAAAATCAAGTTTTTCTACCTGAAGAGACAGCTGTGCTGCTGGGGAGTTTGTTGCGCCACTTCTTCTTCCCAGCGAAAACACTAGGAAATGATGAAGGGTAGGTATGCTGGGAGACTGTCTTATGTAATTTTGACGTTCGAAAAGTGCTGATTTTCAGCGTAATGTGAATAAATAACTTTTGATTTGATTTTGTTCAACTGCCTTTGTGATCGCGCTAAAAACCATCAGCTCATGGATCAGCGTGAGTGCCAGTCGACCGTTACACGTAAAGCCTTGTATCCACTTGAGCATGCTCGGGCGAATGAGCCGCTCATTCGCCCGAGCATGCTCAGAGGAACAAAATGAATGTTTTGGTCGAACGAGCCTCAACATTGAAAAAGCTGTGCTCAGGCTGCTCAGTATATGCTCGGCTCCGTCATGTCTTCACGTGTCCGTGTAGCTGCTGCTGCCTTTATAATCATTCACTGTGCCATAAAGAAGAAGAGAAAACCACCAAGGTGGTGGATGAGAGCCACTCATTTTTCAAATAACAGAAAAAGTAAACGTAATTAAACTATATTAAACTCGGGGAATTCGACGCGCTCGTCTCAAATACAAAAACAACCGTCCACACTGAGCGCCGAGCGAATATTGAGCGCCTTTGAGCACGGACAAAAACCGACAGATGCCGGCCGGGCTCGCCCTGAGCGCGCTCGGATTTGCTCGGGCCGAGCGTGCTCAGGCGTCTCCACTTGAGCGGCTCGGCCAAATGAGCCGCTCATTCGCATGAGCATGCTCAAGTGGATACAAGGCTTAATGCTTGTTGTGCCAACCACACGCAGGATTCGCGTTACAATACATTACATTGCACATTTCATACGCCAGGACCCGGCTTTGGCCTTTTCCCAACATGTCCAGGTCGGCTTCCATTGTAACCGGATGCAGCAGCTGTCTGACTTCCACAATCCAGTTACTGGGTAGCACGATATTCCTTGGTAGGACTGGTTGACTGCGAAATACTGAGAGTTAGAATTAGTTCTACCCACCTTCTGCAAAGTGTCAGATACTGATCCACTATACTGTGTAAGACCCCAACCTGTGGCTTGAACCTTCTCCTCATTGATAGGATCTCCCGCGGGAAGACATGCTGGTACGACGAACTCGCTTAGCGCAATCCTGGAATTTATGTACCCGGAAATTTAAGTAAATCACCAAGGTATAACCCGGCAGTCTTCAAGCCTCGTCAAATATGTCAGGATTTGACATGAAGGTTTCAAAACACGTACTGTATTTGGACAGCCGTTATTGTGTGACCATTCACAGCTTTCCTAGGAAACCAAATAATTAAGGGGAAAGAGTCAGGTAACCCGTGAAATTAAAATGTTGTATTAGTAAGAGCGCTGTAAATTTTATATATCAAATTACATAATATTATAATATTGATTCTAATTATTACAATTTACAATAAACTAAAAATTAATCAAAAATTTATTACATTGTGTTTTAAAGAAAATCATTACCATCAATTCGTTCATTTTAGTCCTACAAGTAGTTGTTCCGGGTCTGGCTGTTTGTGTATGTGAGTTTAAATGTTTGTAAACGCACCCACAATACAGGAGAAATTCCTAGTGGCGGGCAACGTTTTTTTTTTTTTTTTAAAGTCGTACACGTAATTACCCGACTGCCAAGGAAGGGAGATTCGTTTCGTGAACCCAAATGTCCTTAGGTGTTAGGAGTAGTTAAATACCCGCATTAAGTTTAGTAGCAGGCGGGACCCATTTGCAAATCATAAACCGAAAAACAATAACTTCCCCTAAGTTAAAAAAAATAAAATAATCGCCAACGATTTCAAAATCCATTTGGAAAATTATACACCGTAGGAAAATTAATGGGTCTCGCCTGCTACTAAACTTAATGCGGGTATTTAACTCAGACTTTCAGTTCATAATATATTGTATTTAACCAAAGCAGAGTTTACTTTGTTTTTAGTTAATTTTAATTTTGTATTCTATTTTCAGTCTTGTTCCGGTCTTTTTAGTGCATTGCTTAAATGTTGACTATTTTGCAGTCGGGTTTTTTGATTTTTTGAATTATTTATTTTTTATTATAGTAGGTACTCGTATAGTCATTTATTATTTCACATTTACGTCAAGCATATTATTACAAGGTCGATCGATTCACAATATTGTCAGTTTTGAATTCTTCAACGGTATAGTATAGTATAGTATAGTAGCCTTTCTTTATTAGCAAAGATTTCATCTGTTTCGAGAAAATTTAGTCATTTGGTAGGGATTTTAAACTTTCCGGTAGCTTATCACTACATAGTATAAAACAAAGTCGCTTCCCTGTCTGTCTGTCCCTATATATGCTTAGATCTTTAAAACTCCGCAACAGATTTTGATGCGATTTTTTTTAATAGATAGAGTGATTCAAGGGGAAGGTTTATATGTATAATACATGCATAATATATTAGAGAAACACTGATAATTTTAGAGGTTTCTAATGTGATGGCGTAAATAAACACATTTTTTGCGCTTACATTGTAAACGCTGGCTGAACCACTCGAGATAGATCAAAATAATGTACTACAGTATTGTACACCTTAAAAAGTTCTACAAAAAAGTCCGCGATGGTATATGTCTATCCCTTAGGGATAACCCACAATAACCATTTTTTATCCTATACTTTTTACGAGAAATAATGGCTTTAAAATTATCAGTGTTTCTCTACTATATTATGCATGTATTATACATATAAACCTTCCTCTTGAATCACTCTTATCTATGAAAAAAAACCGCATCAAAATCCGTAGCGTAGTTTTCAAGATTTAAGCATACATAGAGACAGACAGACAGCGGGAAGCGACTTTGTTTTATACTATGTAGTGATCAGCATTGCACCCGTGCGAAGCCGGGGCGGGTCGCTAGTTAAATATATTAGCTAGTCTAGAATATGGACTTATTTTGTGGACTACCTTGGCGCTTTTGCCTTAACGTAAAATAGTTTGTACTTACGGTTTTTCAGTCTCAATTAAGGCGATGTCATTGTACTTGGAAGGTGGCCGGTACTCGGGGTGTTTGATGATGGTCTTCACTTTGTAGATCTTGGATTTGTCTGAAGACTCGCTTCGCCTTAATGCTCCTACCAGTACATATGTTATTGGGCCACTGGAATTAAAGAAAATCGTGTGTTAGATTAAATACAACGTGTACCTAACGTTAAATGCGCAAAACCTGAAAATAGATTGATCAGAATAACGAGCAGAATTAATTGAACCACTTTTCAATATAGGTCACATTTTTAAAAAAATCTTCATTAAAGTCTTTGCCGTGTCTATTTATTAATAGGTCAAGCAAGCCAATGTCAACGCGGCGCAGCGGCCCGGTGACGACTCCTCCGTCGGTAAAACGTCGTCGCAGACGCAAGAAACGATCAGAATGGCCAGTAAAACAAAACAGCACATAAAACCTATACAATTTTTTTAATGACTTATTTTCTCTCTGAAATAGGTCAATTGAATTAAAAATCAGTTGGGGTGTCTGAGGTTTTGCGCATTTAACGTTACACGTTGTATAAGAACAACAAAGTGCTTTAAATACAGGACAGCTGGTTTATTCAACCCGGTACCATGGACTCAGTACCTACGTGAATCTGAAGCCGGAATTACCACGGAGAGGAATTACTAAAAAATCGACGACCTTTTTGTCGGTTACTAAAGAAATTAGCTTTTCCAAACATTTTGACCGCTTAGGTACAACAGTGGGATTCTGTAACCATCTCACCGTGAAAACTTAGGTGAAGTGAGCGTGGAGTGAGCTGTCAGTGTCATTCCAAGTAGGTATTTTCTAACTGAACAGACAGCTGTGCTGCTGGGGAGTTTGTTGCGCTACTTCTTCTTCCCAGCGAAAGCACTAGGAAGTGGTGAAGGGCGGGCGTTTTGGGGGACTGTCTTTTGTAATTTTGACGTTCGAAAAGTGCTGATTCTCAGCCTAGTTTGAATTTAAAATGACTTTTGATTTTGATTTTATACTACAAATAATATACCTTTTCCAGCCTAAACCACTGAACGGATTCCGATAAAATTGGCAAGGATATAGACGGAGTCCTGTGAACGGACATAGGCTACTTTGTGTCTCGGTTGCCTGTTCCCGTAAGATAATTTCCGGCACCCACGTGCGCGAAGCTACGGACAGAAGCTAGTAAATAATAAATATAAACACATACCGGTCCAAACCATATCCCTCCTTTTTGCTTCTCTGTAGTACGGGTAATAAAATATGCCTTAGTACAGCTGTGGGATGAATCGAGCTAGACTAGTAAGTGGTGGTATACTTACAGATCCCTGCTTGAAATGCAGTGTCCAGCAGTGAGAACATAACGATCACTGATCAGAGCGCCACCGCAGAGGAACTGCACGTCTTCTATCTTCTCTCCATAGCCAACCATGACCTGGAAACAGCATAACGAATTCATGTTGTCAAGAGAATTTGATGGAGTTATAGTATTACTACTTACGCCCCGTGGTTTCACCCGCATAACTCTCGATCCCGTAAGAATATCGGGATAAAAAGTATTATATGTGTTAATCCTGGTTATAAACTATCTGTGTGCCGAATTTCATCAAAATTGGTCCAGCCGTTTGAGCGTGAAGAAGTAACAAACATACACAGACACACTCACAAACTTTCGCCTTTATAATATTAGTGTGATTCGAAAACCTGTGACAGCTACCAACCCGCGGGCTTGAGACTGCGTGGTGGTTTACGGCCCACTCCCTCTCACAGACGAGGCCTGTATCCTAGCAGTAGTACCATTGTAGGCTGATTATACTATACAAAAACTTTTTTATAAAAAAAAAAAAACAACTGACTTCCAAAAAAAACACTACAAAGTGAAAAATAACATTAATTTTGGAAGTCGGTGTCCTTGGTTCCGCATTTTCGTTTTTTGACACCAACTTCTAAAATTTAAGTTATTTTTCACTTTGTAGTGTTTTTTTGGAAGTCGGTTGTTTGTTTTTTATAAAAAAGTTTTTATTTTTCACTTTTTAGCTACACCTACCCCAAACAAATTCATATAACACTATTTGCTATATAAATATCAGTGACAGGAAGCTGCATCTGCGTTTATTGGGTAAAGAAGTGATGTTATGTTGTGCGATTGTGTAAAAAATGTATACATATGCGATAGCAGCAATCGCGGTTGTTTTACTGGTATTTATTGAAGAGTTCCGTTGTCTGTCTCCGAAACTCATCATCAGATCTTTACGAAATTTAAATGGACCATTTCGGAATGAACCTCTATCAAACAAAAAAGCAAATCCGTCCATATTATGACGGAGGTATGCCCGAACATACATTAAAAAATATATAAGGTCCCATTAAAATAGGTGGACAAACTTTTACAAATCATTCAGACCACCAAAATAAGGACAATGGTAAAAAAAAAAATAAGAAAAATGCATTAGATACTTTAAAAAAAAAAAATCAGTTCGCGAAAATGCACTAAACATTTTGGTTACCCAATGCATAAACACATCCATGTCTGCTATCTCATAAATTCTGATTCTACGAAATAATGGTCCAGGCGCACGTGGCCATGTCACCACACCCGCCGGTTTCATTGTCCAACTCATGCCATCTCACTCTAACATAGCCCTTCGCCGCGGGGATGCCCGGGGCGAAGGGCCGCTGACGTAAAATATGACAAATTGACAATGACGCCATTTCAGTTTTCGTCGCGCAACCGAGCCAACAGAACATGTTGCATGAAAGTCTGTGTGTGTGTTGTTACGTAGTTATCACAATCGACAACAATGCCTTATTACGAGTACAGCAACCAAGAATACTTGGAAATGGTCCTGTGTTATCGTGAGTGTAACGAAAGCTTACGACAAGCCCAAATCCTTTATCAAGAAAGATTTGGAAGGCGGTCGAGCCTCACCATAATCCTGAGAGCAGTACAGCGCCATCGTGAATATGGCACCTTCATGCCACCAGCGGTTGACGCAGGAAGACCGCGCTATCCGGTGCGCCTTGAAGAAGACGTTTTAGATTTCTTTAGAATACACCCCACGGCGAGCACTGCCGATGCCGGTCGTGTATTCAACGTCAGCGATTTTTACGTGTGGAAGCTCCTTCGTGATAAAGGCCTCCACCCATATCATTGCACTCGTGTGCAAGAACTGAAGAGTGAAGACTACACGCCACGAGTGACATTTTGTAGGTGGCTACTGCAACAACCCCAACGTCACATTCTCTGGACTGATGAATGTACTTTTACACGTGTTGGGTTATTTAACATACATAATTCCCATTACTGGACAACTACTAACCCAAATAAAGTGAGACCGGACCATTTCCAAACACGGTTTAGTGTAAATGTGTGGGTAGGAGTGCTAGACAATAAAGTTTTAGGGCCTGTGTTTCTTAACCGTTTAAACAATAATACGTACATAGACTTGTTACGTAACGATGTTGAAACAATGTTAGAAGATGTACCCCTGGTAGTCTGGCGTGACCTCTACTTCCAGCATGATGGCGCGCCAGCACACTTCGCTAGAAACGTAAGAAACTATCTCAATTCTCGGTTCGGAGACCGGAGGATTGGTCGGGGTGGTCCTGTCCCGTGGCCTGCTAGGAGCCTGGACTTGACTCAGCTTGATTTTTATTTCTGGGGTCGTGCTAAAGATTTAGTGTACGGTGAAAATGGAGACTTAATAGCCAGCGTGAATGAGCTATGTACGCGAATCACCCTCGCATTTGAAACAATAAAAAGTGAAAGTGACACTCTTTTAAAAGTGCAAAGACACGTAATTAAACGCGCTCGCAAGTGCATCGCTCAAAACGGTAGGCACGTTCAACAATTAATGTAATTAGGTGCCTATCCACCTATCGTCGTAGAGTAAGTAGTATTTATATTAATTATTGTAAATAGGGCTGATTCTAATTTTTAAGCACGACTGATTCAGTGTTTTACTGTTATCGAACTTTAAATAAATAAAAAAGATTCATAACACTACATTGTATCCACTGCGCGCTTGTTTGTTTACAACTTTCTGCATTTGCTTTAATACTTTGATAACAGTTCAGCACGCAATTAGACAGTCCAAAGCCTGGTAAAGTGTGATGGGAAATTAGAATCTTTTCTTTTCGTACCTAGACGGTTCATAATCATGTGTTCAAGGAAAGTTTATTCACCCCCAATAGTAGCCTGTTTTCGAATTGCGCGTAAATACAGAATGTTGTTAAGGGTCGACACTCATATGGCAAAGCGCAACGCAGCGCGGTCGTCGCTGACAAACAAATATTGACCTTGCTGTAGTTGACATAAGGTTGAGATTAAATAAACTTCCATTAGCTCGAAAGTGTTTCTAAGCGGAAAAAGGTGCACGTTATTATTATTTATTTTATTATTATTATTATTATTGGTTATTTATTTTCGACTTTATTTTAAGGCTCGCAATGTTGATTTTTGTTTGACACTGACAACCGCGCTGCGCAGCACCTCGCCATATGTGTCGGCCCTAACAGAACTGGCTGGGTCGTGCGCGAGTGCAAGGACCTACCCATAAGGATGGGTTTATTCTAGAGTGCCGGCTGTGGTGCCGAACAATTTATTATTTTCGATCAAAATAAAATCACTTTAATCATTGTTTTTTTTGCTTGGATATCTTTGGTTAGACGTACTGAACGCTGTATTAAAATTTGTCCAACTATTTTAATGGGACCTTATATATACAACGTGTAACGTTAAATGCGCAAAACCTGAAATTAGTTTGATCAAAATAACGAGCAGAATTAATTGAACCACTTTTTAATATAGGTCACATTATTCAAAAAATCTTCATTAAAAACGTTGCCGTGTCCATTTATTAATAGGTCAAGCAAGCCAATGTCAGCGCGGCGCAGCGGCCCGGTGACGACTCCACTCTGGATAAAGCGTCGTCGCAGACGCAAGAAACGATCAGAATGGCCAGTAAAACTAAAACAGCACATAAAACCTTTACAATTTTTTAAATGACTTATTGTCTCTCTGAAATAGGTCAATTGAATTAAAAATCAATTGGGGTGTCTGAGGTTTTGCGCATTTAACGTTACACGTTGTATGTATACAACGTGTAACGTTAAATGCGCAAAACCTGAAAATAGTTTGATCAGAATAACGAGCAGAATTAATTGAACCAATTTTTAATATCGGTCACATTTTTCAAAAAATCTTAATTAAAAACGTTGCCGTGTCTATTTATTAATAGGTCAAGCAAGCCAATGTCAGCGCGGCGCAGCGGCCCGGTGACGACTCCTCCCTCGATAAAGCGTCGTCGCAGACGCAAGAAACGATCAGAATGGCCAGTAAAACTAAAACAGCACATAAAACCTTCACAATTTTTTTTAATGACTTATTTTCTCTCTGAAATAGGTCTATTCAATAAAAAATCAGTTGGGGTGTCTCAGGTTTTGCGCATTTAACGTTACACGTTGTATATAAACATACGAATTTATAACCTCCTCCTTTTTGAAGTCGGTTAAAAATACTTTAACACACTCAACGCCGATAGCGAGGTACCTCTTTTCCCAGGCCGGTGTACCTTGAATGATACACCCAGGTACCTTATGTTCACACATTTATCATCATTGTTCATACATTTTATAAGGCAATTCGATAGGGCTGGCCCTGGAGAATACCCTAATATTTCTGGGTTAGACTTTTAGCCCATATGACCGTTGGCGCTGAGTGTGCTAATTATTGATGCTCAACTGTGTCGCTATCGCAGAGACAAATCTGGCATGGCGACGCTTCTGATATTGCGGACGTCATGGCTGTTCATTTATTACGTAAGACATTGGGGGGGACGGGGGGCGGACGACCAAGTCTTATTTATTCTTACATGGGGGGGGCAAGTCTTATTTATTCTTAAATGGGGGAGGGGGGCGAACAAGTCTTATTTATTCTTGGGGGGGGGGGGGGGGGCGAACAAGTCTTATTTATTCTTCCATGGGGGTGGGAGGGGTCTTGATTATTCTAGATACTAATCTTCATTATTTAATCTTCATTATTATTTAATTCATTACATAATTCTTCTTCATCAGGAACCAGGGTTCAGGTGGACCAAAGAAATCCCTTCTGCTCTCAAAGAAATCCCTTCTACCACTTACCATGTGAGGGAACTCATACTGTGCAGCATCAGTGCCTCCAATGATCAGATCATCGGCGTTGTGGTGACAACGGTTGCTTCTGCTGAGCTCCCCTGTCAATGCCACCCCCTTCTCGCAAGGAAACACGTACTTCTCTTGGTATTCGATACATTCTGGAAAGATAGAATTCATGTAAGTAGGTTTCTACAAACACTTTTACATGTCAATTATATTTTTAAAACTAGATGAGGTCGGCGTTTCTTATATGACGACTCTGAGAAGAAAGGCCGAAACAAACTCAGAGATTACATTCTCATAGTCTTGGTTAGATCATGTGAAGACCATGTATGTAGATTGGTGTCTGAAATGGTCTTTTGTGGATAGAACCACACACATTCAGTGAACCTGTCCAGTCAGTGCCTCTCCAATTGCACGGCATTCAACTCGATTTTCGGCAACTTGTGATCAACGTTCGTGACTAATATGCTAGTCTAGGTTCAATTTTACTAGTTTTTTACGCTTTTTAATTGTTTATTTATAGTTTGGGTGTACCCGAGTTGCTTAAATATAGACCACACAGCCTCGATCAAGTCGACCTTGCGCGTAATTTGCTTATGACTAAGTGTCTAAACACACTATGCCGAAGTTACGCGACCGAAGTTCGGCGGCTGATCTTACGTTCCGACGTATTCGGCTGATATGACACACCATAAGTGCCGAACTTACGCGGCAGAAATTCAGTTCCGCGACTTTGTGTGTGTATTCAGTGCCTCGAGCGCTGTCGTGGCGTCGTGTCGTGTTATCTACACAGTTGGACAGACAGACGCAAAACAAAGTGATCTTGTTATTACTTTCGAGGTGCGAAACCCGAACTTACGCCCGACCGAAGTTAGGCTGTACGCTATGACGCGACGTAATTTCGGCATGTTGTATCGTCAGTAATTCAAATAGCATTGCAGGCGTAATTGTGCTGAACTTCGGTCGCGTCACTTCGGCATAGTGTGTTTAGACACTAAGAGCTCCGTTCGAGTATTTATTAGAAGAATAATTAGGTCAGTTAGTTTCTGAGAAATTAAGATACTTAACGACATCAGCAAAAAGTCATCAACTGCCTAGCCTTTTCCCAAATATCGTAGGTCGGTTTCCAGTCCAACCGGATGCAGCTGAATACCAGTATTTTACATGGAGAGGCTGCCTCTCATTCTTCTACAACCCAGTTACTGTGTGACACGGTGCGGGTACAATATAAACTTATGCGCACACACATAAAGAAACAGGTGAAATATTGTGACCGTTTCCTTCAGAAGATCAATCTGCAGCAATCTGTACCGAAAAACCCGATGCTTTATGAAGCAATTAGATTCAGGAGCTTTCGAATTGTCAAGGGGTCATTCAGTCAGAAGGATGAAGCTAGTTGAATTCCAAAGCTTAGTAGGTTCCTATGGAGTAGAAAGGGCAAGAAATTCCACGGACATCTTTTAAATAATAATAATTATTGTACTTACTGTCTAAAGCCTTCTGTCCCGTCTTCTTGAGGGTCATAGATTCCGGTATGGGTTCACATTGGGCATCAGTTTGTCCCACAGTTTCGTAGTCATACACTGGTGGAATATATTCTGTGGTGCTGGTCAGTGATGGTCTGGAAAAATGGGAATTATTTGAAAAGCAAGGAATATAACATACAACGTGTAACGTTAAATGCGCAAAACCTGAAAATAGTTTGATCAGAATAACGAGCAGAATTAATTGAACCACTTTTTAATATAGGTCATGTTTTTCAAAAAATCTTCATTAAAAACGTTTCCTCAATGTCAGCGCGGCGCAGCGTCCCGGTGACGACTCCTCCCTCGATAAAGCGTCGTTACAGACGCAAGAAAAGATCGGAATGGTCAGTAAGACTAAAACAGCACATAAAACCTTTACAATTTTTTTAATGACTTATTTTCTCTGTGAAATAGGTCAATTGAATTAAAAATCAGTTGGGGTGTCTGAGGTTTTGCGCATTTAACGTTACACGTTGTATACAACATTATTTTTAGTATATGCGAAACCCGAAACACGTTTATAGTATTTTTATATAAAGAATCTATGTACTAAATTTCAAAACTGTATCATGAAAAATCACAAAGTTATAAGCTTGTTATGTTACCTGCTTGTCCATACAAAAAGTTGGTTACCAATTAACACGCGCCGCCGGCCGACCGGCTGTGATCCGTTGTGCGCATATGATTGCGGATGTGTACAGACGAAACTGTCAAATTTTCCCAATCAACTTTAAACCTTATGCTCTAGCGATAAAGTTGGAATACTATTAACGAAATTTGACAGATTGTAGTAATTTGATGTACTGGCGTCTGTACTTAGTGCCGATCGTTGTCCGACTTGTTACCATTTTAAATGTTTTTCGGACAAAATATAACATGGTGTAATTTTTTTTGGAATCGATTCACTTACTTATTCTGAACAAACTACGAGTATATTCAGGTTTGCAGTATACTAAAAACAATGTTGTATAATATAGATATATGTAATGTTAACCTCGTAAAGTGGGGCTACCTCGACGAAACGGCGGCAGGGTGTGTATGTGGAGCTGTGTCGCAAACTATAACCTCTTATCCTGTCTTTGTGCC
This sequence comes from Eremobia ochroleuca, assembly GCA_949629135.1. Lineage (NCBI taxonomy): Eukaryota > Metazoa > Arthropoda > Insecta > Lepidoptera > Noctuidae > Eremobia > Eremobia ochroleuca. The sequence continues at coordinate 3,511,580 of OX451413.1, forward strand.
CCAAAACATGCAGTCAAAGCTACCTCTGCGGTCCACACCACGACCCCCACCGATAACGCCGTGGAAGGGCCAACCAAAATTGAAGTATCTAACTGACGTGAGTAGGAAGAAGTAAGGAATACTCGTAGACCTTTGGCAGTCGTTACAAGTAGTCGGAAGCCCGAAAGTCTGACCACCAAATTGGCTTCTACAATGTTTTGAATTACAATGTTAATAAGTATATTGGAGGACAGTGAAGGCTTGTCAACAAGTAGGTTTTAAATACCTTAGAAAATTGTCTAAAAATCGAAGCATCTATGAGACCGACCAGCTGGTCGATTCTGGAAAAATCTCACCGTGATAACTACGGTGAAGTGAGCTTAGAGTGAGCTGTGAGTCATACTGATGCTAGGGATTGACACTATTGACGACTCACTCCACGCTCACTTCACCCAAGTTTTCACGGTGAGATGGTTACAACACCTTTTTAAACCGCTGTCTCACAATAAAGATCTTTGACTTTGACTTTGACTTTGACAGAATCGCACGGAAAAATCTAAATATAGAATATAATTAAATTAATAGAAAAAAAAAAACAAATGAATGGATATCATGTCCACAAAAGACACTAATGAAGAGTTGAAGTTATGATTATTCATAACTTCAAATCTTATACTGGTATTCAACGGAATCCGGTTAGAGTGGATGCCGACCGCCATATAGCTGAGAAAAGGCTAGATGGCTAGGGATAGTAAAAAAAAAAAAAAAAGGTGGACTTACCTTTTTGTGGTGGTAGCTAAAGCAGGGTTTCCAGAAACCCTGCCGTCTAAACAGCACACTATAGGATCAGTGTTGTCGAACGAGCATATCTGATGAGAAAGAAAAAAAAATAAGATTTGGCAGCGCTGGGAGCCTGTGCTGGGAGCCGGTGCTGGGAGCCAATACTAGGAGCTAGTCTGGAAGCCAGTCCCGGGAGCCAGTCAGGAAGTAATTCGGAAGCCAGTCCTGGGAGCTAATATAGAAGCTGCATTGCTGGTAGCCAGTGTGGGATACCGGATACTGGAGCGTTCATTTTTTAAAATACAACGTGCAAAAATACGCCAATAAAACAGACTATCAACATTCTCGATATTACATTACAAATGACACATTCTCAGGTAAAGCAAACTCGTATTTGTTGAATAATTTATAACAATAAAAAATAAAAAATACAACTATATTGTGCAGTTAAATGAATGTGGCTAGAGAGACGTCGTTAGATCCTGACAATATGTGAAACATTGCTTTTATTCTTCATATATTCATTTTACTGCATTAAATATTTAAAAAAAAAAAGGAAAAGGATAAAATTAAAGTAAAACGACTTCTGTCGGCGACGAGGGTCCCATGCCGGCACCAGGGCGCAAGTAGTGGTGGAGACCACCTAACACGCAAGTAGTTTTTTGTCATGTTTTATATGTTTAGAATAGGATGTTTTCACTTATTAGATGTTTATTTGGATTAATTAGCTATTATCTCATTAGGTTTAGTTGTTAAAGACTGAGTTTTGCTAATATAAGTGTGTAAATAAGTAGCATCTAACGTATTTCTAAAGATTTTTATGTTTTATTATGGATGGCAGAATACGATTTAGGTTATTGTCTCTATTCTGTCTGTAATTAGCAAGTCCATTAATTAGTAAGATCGGGAATAACGATATGGATAAGATTCCTATAAGATCTTATAAGAAAAATTGATCTTGTTGAAGAATTCGTTGAATTTATATGTTTGTTGTGATGTTAAGGATTTAACTTGCGTTACTACCCATTGTTATTATTCTATTCCTGTTAATTAGTGTTTTTTAGCCTAATAGTAGCTATTTGTAACGATAGATCTCAATTTGCAAGGATTTAGATAAAGTTGAAAATCTAAAATGTTCGCGATCTTTTACATAATTAGAATTTGAAAATGAGACTTTTTATTTGATGACTAATTAGCAAGATCTTTATGTAATTAGTTAGGATCTGTCTAGAAAATGATGTTACAGCAAATAGAATCCTAATTAGAATCTTATTGGAAAAGATATAAGAAGTTTTGTGTTCGATGAATGTGTACGAACTAGAATATTTTACAGTTTTTGTTCTAGAAACTTTTTTATGTGAACTTGTATGTAATATGTTATTGTTTTATGTAAAAGTAGAGATTGTAACCGACATTTTGATGTATATATTGTCATGGTTTTGTAAAACAATAAATAAATACGGCGTCAGAAAGGGTTCGGCTGAAGCGAAATTAAAAGTAAAATTAGGTCAAAAATACGCGGTCCCCGTTAACGGAACTTAGCGGGGTATATAAGACGGGCCAATTTTTGGTCCGGTGTCAGTCGAAAACGTGCCACCGAAGAGGCAACATCACTAAGAAACAAGCTTCGAGCCGAACCCCGAAGAACCTTTTCAAGTCAAAAACGTGTTTCATTTCTCTTCGGTATCCACTCTGAGGTCCTCCTACGTGCTCCGTCGTCGTCGAAGATACGCATTCAGGGGTGCGTGGTGGCGTACGTGACCAGCGAACCAGTAAGGCAGCGTACGTCAAAAATCGGGTTGAACTGTCCCGAGGGCTCGGTAGCCGCAGGGTACAACCCGCTACTGTATAACACCTCCTAACAGGGGTTAGTCCGCCACAGTTTATGGTCCTTCGAGCCGGATCCCTGCAAGAAGACAGAAGAAGAAGCAGCCAGAAGATTCAAGAAGATGCCCGTAACGAGATCGCAGAAGGATGCCCCCTCACGCAACCCGTCTCGTCCCTCCGAGAGAGACCAGACAGAGGAAGCTTCCGGGTCAGAAGGAGTCACGTCTGCGTCATCAGGAACAACGGGAACGGGTTCAACAGGAACCACTGGTACAACTTCTTCAGGGACGACGGGAACGGAAGATACCTCAGCGACGGAGGCTACTGTCACGACTGCGACCACAGCGGCGACCGGTGCTACCGGTCAGAAGAAAGAAAATGCCGCACCGAAAGGGACGACAAAGAAGACTCCAGAAGATGGTCCGGCAAAGGGTGTTGCCGGTTCTACTGCCACCTTGAAGCCGAAGGGAGTCAGTCGTCGAGCCAGGTCCACGAAGACCACGAGTTCATCAGCCAGAAGACGCGAGCTGGAAGCCAGGGAAGAGCTGGCACGCCTGGAACTGGAGCAAGCACAAGCAGCAGCGAAGCTGGCACGCGTCAGGTTGGAGCTGGCGCAATGCGATGATGATGACTCCGTGGATGAAGACCTGGAAGAACGAACAGCACAGGTGCAGAACTGGATCCAGTCTTCAGTACTTGAAGAGTGCAAAGACAAACAACCCGAGCTACGAGGTCAGCGTCCATCAGAAGAGCTGCAAGTAAAGCCTGAAGAGAACTCCTCAACGAAAGGTGCTACGATCGAGCTGCAAACGCTAACAAGTGCGTTGAAGGAAGCCCTTGCCACACGAGGAGGATCAACCGAGCAGCCGAAGTACATCCACGAGTTACCCTACTTCGACGGCAACAGCAGCGAGTGGACAGCTTTCAAGGTTGTTTATGAAGACACGGCACCGATGTTCAACGAAATACAGAATATGGCTCGACTAAGAAGAGCACTGAAGGGCAATGCAAGAGAAGCCATCAAGAGTTTGCTGTTTTCAGAAGCTTCTCCATTGGAAGTGATGCAGGCCCTGAGAAGGAGATACGGAAGACCTGACGCGCTGGTGCTGGCTGAGTTGGACAAGATCAAGACGCTGCCAAGGATATCAGAAAACCCAAGGGACATCTGCGTCTTCGCGAGCCAGATCAACAACAGCGTAGCGGCCATCAAAGGATTGAAGAAGCCGCAGTACCTGCATTCACCGGAAATTGTGAAGCAAATAGTTGAGAAGATGCCTACGATCCTCAAGTTTAGGTGGTACGACTTCACTGCAGCAACAGAAGAAGGCGAGTTCTCGGATCTGACGCTGGTATCCAGATTTTTGAATATTGAAGCGGACAAATGTGGAGCCTTCGCGACTTCTGAAGAAAAGACATGGACCAAGAGGACTCATCGACAAGCGACGCACTCAACGAAGGAAAAGGAAGGGAACTTCAGAGAAAAGGAACCAAGAATCAGCGAGAAGACTTGCCCCTTGTGTCAAGGCGAACACCTCCTCCTGGATTGCCAGAAGTTCCTGAAGGCGTCGGTGCAAGATCGGTGGGCATTGGTCAAGAAGAGTCGCGTCTGCTTCAAGTGTCTCCAAGGGAAGCATCGCAAAGAGAACTGCAAGAAGCCGCCGTGTAAAGAATGCAAGAGGTGGCACCATCATCTGCTGCATGTGAACACGGAAGAGAGGACCTCAGAGGGGAAAAATGAGACACAGCCAGAAGTAGCAAGTGTCATGGCATCAGTGAATGCGGCCAGCAATGCAAGGGCGTACCTGAAGATAGTACCAGTTGAAGTCTTCGGGTCACATGGATCCAAAAGGATATTGGCTCTAATGGATGAAGGGTCAACGGTGTCACTGCTAGATGAGAGGGTGGCACAGGAGATCGGCGCTCAAGGAAAGACTGAAGAACTGATCATCGAAACAGTGGGAGGTCAGCTTATCAAGAAGAAGGACTCGCAGACATTGGACCTGATTGTGAAGGGGATTCACCAAGAAAGAAAGAAGACCCTTGAGAGAGTCCGGACCGTCGATAACCTGAAGCTGACACCTCAGTTCCTGGACAAGAGGAGAATAGAAGACTGTCCACACTTGAAGAAGATCGCCGACTCTTTGTATTATGAAGGGGAGTCACCACAGCTGCTCATCGGTCAAGACAACTGGGAGCTCATCGTGACTCAAGAAATAAGAAGAGGAAGACCAGGTCAACCAGTTGCCTCAAGAACGGGACTTGGCTGGGTGCTACATGGGTTCGACACGGGAGGAATAAGACCAGTGCACTTTGCCAACAGGTGTCTTCATGCCAGCACAACAGAAGAAGAGATGCATCAAGCCATCAAGGAACACTTCGCAATAGAAGCATTAGGTGTGCAACCAAGAAGACCTACGACAGATGCAGAAGGAAAAGCACTGGCCATCCTTGAGAAGACCTGCAGAAGATTAGAAGACGGTCGTTTTGAAGCTGGTCTGCTATGGAAACAAGAAGATGAAGTCATGCCTGAGAGTTACACTTCAGCGAAAAATCGACTCTTCAACATCGAGAAGAAGATGGATAAAGATCCTCAGTTGAAGACGGAATATTGCAAGCAGATCCAGCACCTGATCGACAACAAGTATGCAGAAGAAGCACCTGCCAAGCAAGAAGAAAATAAGAAGACCTGGTATCTACCTCACTTCTCCGTGGTTCATCCGCTCAAGAAGAAGATTCGTATCGTGTTCGACGCCGCAGCGAAGTGTAAAGGAAGAAGCCTCAACGACGCTCTGTTACCAGGGCCAGACCTACTGCAATCGCTCTTCGGTGTGCTGCTGAGATTCCGACAAGGACCATTAGCAGTAGCAGCCGACATCAAGGAAATGTTTCTGCAAGTTCGCATCCGACCAGAAGATAGAGACAGTCTACGGTTCCTGTGGAGAGGTGATCGACGAGACGTGGCACCGAGGGAATATCGGATGACTTCAGTGGTCTTCGGTGCAACATCATCTCCCTGCACAGCCATATACATCAAGAATCGGAATGCAGCGGACTTCAAGGAGCAGTATCCAGAGGCAGTAAGGGCAGTAGAGCTGAACCACTACATGGATGACTACCTGCACAGCTTTCATACGGAAGAAGAATTCAGAAAAGTGACAGCGCAGGTAGACCTCATTCACAAGAAGGCGGGCTTCGAACTCAGGGGATGGGCATCGAATCAACCTGAACTGCTGCAAGGCACGGACAACGAAGCAACGGAGAAGACAGAAGTAGACCTTGGCGAGAAAGAAGAGAAGACACTAGGACTGCGTTGGTTCACAGAAAGAGACTCCATCGGATTCAGGGCGAATCTTCGAAACACACCAGAAGAGATAGCAAAGGGTTTCAAGATTCCGACCAAGAGAGAAGTCACCAGCGCTGTCATGTCAACCTTCGACCCATTGGGGTTGGCGTCACCGGTTCTCGTCCAAGGCAAGAAGCTGCTCCAAAGTATATGGAGAAGTGGCATCGGTTGGGATCAAGAAATAGAAGAAAAGGAATATGAAACATGGAAGACTTACCTGGAGAAGATGAAGCTGCTCAAAGACCTTCAGATACCGAGGTGTCTAGCGCCACATCGCACCGAGGGGGAGCTGCACACGTTCACAGATGCAAGCGAGACAGCGTATGCAGCCACCGTGTATTGGAGAACGAAGAATCAAGATGGGACATACCACGTAAGCTTGGTGGCGGCGAAGGTACGAGTGACGCCATTGAAGCCGGTATCAATACCCAGACTTGAGCTGCAGGCGGCCCTCCTAGGAAGCAGACTAGCACACTCAGTGGAAGAGGAAATGGATCTGAAGGTGCAAAAGAAGACCTTTTGGACAGACTCCAGCATAGTGCTTTCATGGATCAAGACGGACCCAAGAACGTTCAAGACCTTCGTAGCTCATCGTTTGGCAGAGATAGAAGATCTAACAAAGCCACAGGAATGGAGATGGGTACCTACGGCTCAGAATCCAGCAGATGATGCGACGCGCGACGTGCCGGAAGACTTCGACTGCGATCACCGTTGGTTCACTGGTCCTGACTTCTTGAAGAAAGAAGAAGCGCACTGGCCTGCACCAAGAACCTTCAAGAAGGAGACCACCGGTGAAGAGAAGACCATCGACATCGCGGCAGCAGCGAGCATCAGCCACCCATCACCTGACCCAGAGAGGTTTTCGTCCTGGAAGAGACTCTGGCGAGCTACAGCGAGGGTACTGCAGTTCATACAACGTTGCAGAAGGAAGGAACAGGTTCACGCCAGCAAAGAAGACCCAACCTGGAAGATGACGCAAGGCAAGAAGGCGAAGACAATTGAGAAGAATATTCGACCTTCGAAGAAACCGGAAAAATGCTACGCTCCATTAGACGCAGACCTACTAGAGCAAGCTGAAACTCTCCTGTTGAAGGGAAGCCAAGAAAGGAACTTCAAAGAAGATATCAAGTGTCTTCAGCAAGGGAAACAACTCGAGGGCAGCAGTAAATTGAAAAGGCTCGACGTAGTGTTCGAAGATGGACTCCTGCGCCTAAAAGGAAGAATCGACGCGATACAGGGTGTATCAAGAGAGTATAAGCGACCCATCGTGCTCGACAGCAAGGACAAGACAACGCGACTCATCATCGAAGACTTCCACTGTCGCTTCAATCATGGGAATCATGCGACAGTGATGAACGAGATAAGGCAACGCTTCTGGGTATTGGGATTGAGGTCAGCAATCAAGGCGGTTCAGCACCAGTGCCAGTGGTGCAAAACGAAGAAGGCGAAACCGCAAGAACTACCGACGGGCAACTTACCTGCTGAGAGGCTGATGCACGGAACACCTCCTTTTACGTGCACCGGCATTGATTACTTCGGTCCAATGACGATCGCCGTGGGAAGAAGACGCGAGAAGCGATGGGGAGCGCTTTTCACTTGCCTAACTACCAGGGCAGTGCACATCGAGCTTGCTCCTTCGCTCTCCACCGACTCCATGATCATGGCTCTACGACGGTTCGCTGCAAGAAGAGGAATGCCGAAGACAATCTACTCAGACAACGGGACCAACTTCGTCGGCGCCAACAAAGAATTGAAAGAAGCGCTCGACACGCTGAGAAATGAAGACCTCGTCTCAGAAGCAGAGAAGATCGGCGTGCAATGGAAGTTCATCCCGCCTGGTGCACCCAACATGGGCGGTGCATGGGAGCGTCTGGTGCGATCCATCAAAACCGCACTGGACGCCACACTTAAAGAACGACATCCTCGAGAGGAGGTACTTCACACTCTCCTCCTAGAGGCCGAGAACACAGTCAACTCTCGGCCTCTCACCCACATCTCCGAGAACCCTGAAGAAGAAGCGCTCACACCAAACCACTTCCTCATCGGGCGATCATGCGGCGCTACGAGAATCGGCAGCTTCGAAGATCACGTGCTCGTGGGCAGGGACACCTGGAAGGCTACGCAGCGACTTGCCGACCACTTCTGGCAACGTTGGCTGCGTGAATACCTGCCCACTCTGCTGCCGAGGAAGACTACGGGCAGAACCAGCTCCACGGACCTGCGAGTTGGCGACATCGTGCTCATCGTCGACCACAGCCTGCCGAGATGCACCTGGCCACGCGGCAGAATCCTGCGGGTGTATCCTGGACCAGACGGGCGCATCAGGATCGTCGACGTCGAGACAAGAGGCGGTGTGCTGCGACGGCCGAGCTCGCGGGTGGTGTTGTTGGTGCCGGGAGTATCGCCGAGGCTGGAGGATGGTGCGACGCACGAGGGGGAGACTGTCGGCGACGAGGGTCCCATGCCGGCACCAGGGCGCAAGTAGTGGTGGAGACCACCTAACACGCAAGTAGTTTTTTGTCATGTTTTATATGTTTAGAATAGGATGTTTTCACTTATTAGATGTTTATTTGGATTAATTAGCTATTATCTCATTAGGTTTAGTTGTTAAAGACTGAGTTTTGCTAATATAAGTGTGTAAATAAGTAGCATCTAACGTATTTCTAAAGATTTTTATGTTTTATTATGGATGGCAGAATACGATTTAGGTTATTGTCTCTATTCTGTCTGTAATTAGCAAGTCCATTAATTAGTAAGATCGGGAATAACGATATGGATAAGATTCCTATAAGATCTTATAAGAAAAATTGATCTTGTTGAAGAATTCGTTGAATTTATATGTTTGTTGTGATGTTAAGGATTTAACTTGCGTTACTACCCATTGTTATTATTCTATTCCTGTTAATTAGTGTTTTTTAGCCTAATAGTAGCTATTTGTAACGATAGATCTCAATTTGCAAGGATTTAGATAAAGTTGAAAATCTAAAATGTTCGCGATCTTTTACATAATTAGAATTTGAAAATGAGACTTTTTATTTGATGACTAATTAGCAAGATCTTTATGTAATTAGTTAGGATCTGTCTAGAAAATGATGTTACAGCAAATAGAATCCTAATTAGAATCTTATTGGAAAAGATATAAGAAGTTTTGTGTTCGATGAATGTGTACGAACTAGAATATTTTACAGTTTTTGTTCTAGAAACTTTTTTATGTGAACTTGTATGTAATATGTTATTGTTTTATGTAAAAGTAGAGATTGTAACCGACATTTTGATGTATATATTGTCATGGTTTTGTAAAACAATAAATAAATACGGCGTCAGAAAGGGTTCGGCTGAAGCGAAATTAAAAGTAAAATTAGGTCAAAAATACGCGGTCCCCGTTAACGGAACTTAGCGGGGTATATAAGACGGGCCAATTTTTGGTCCGGTGTCAGTCGAAAACGTGCCACCGAAGAGGCAACATCACTAAGAAACAAGCTTCGAGCCGAACCCCGAAGAACCTTTTCAAGTCAAAAACGTGTTTCATTTCTCTTCGGTATCCACTCTGAGGTCCTCCTACGTGCTCCGTCGTCGTCGAAGATACGCATTCAGGGGTGCGTGGTGGCGTACGTGACCAGCGAACCAGTAAGGCAGCGTACGTCAAAAATCGGGTTGAACTGTCCCGAGGGCTCGGTAGCCGCAGGGTACAACCCGCTACTGTATAACACCTCCTAACAGGGGTTAGTCCGCCACAACTTCTTTACTGAAGTTTTAATCTAAGGTTTCAATTACTTAATTACGCGTTACCGTGGCCGACTTGGAAATCTCTAAATAGACTGGAAATAAAGAAAAAACGAAAGAAAATGCATTTATTTGCGGCAAACATGAGGCATAAAAAGAACACAAACACAAAAAAACATGTGTGCAGTTCACACGCGATAGAAGTTAAACCTTCAAAAATGTTATTAGGTTTCTGCTTGAAGGCGCCCAGAGCAGTACCGACAATCTACGAAGACTTACGAATATTCCCGAACGTATGAAGATGGGAGAGGGTACGGACAGCGCACAAAGAGGAGATCACAAATTTAAGAAACACTGTATAATGCCTTCTATCTCATTCTCTCGCACGTTAAAACCTATAGATGTGTGTGATTATCTCTTTTTGCTGTCGCTTTTTCGTTTCATTGAGTTTAAAATCTCAGCGATGCTAAAGAAGTTTTCACTTCAAAAATAACAAGTTGCAGGAAAACATGCGTCACATCCACGCGAAACGCCCATCGCTCAGCTCAATGCTAATACTCTATGCGAGACAGAACCCCAGCGCTGGTTTTGAGCGTCAGCCAGCGAGCTTCGAACCCAAGTCCGCCTTATCAACTATTTTAAAACTGTATAATCCTGTCTATAAAACCAGTATTTTATATTTACCTGCGGGTTTATGCGGCGCTTCAGGTCATCGATAGCAGTCTGACATCTGCTTAAGTTCTTGCAGACGCCCGTTCTGCCACCTTTTATGCAACTTTGGCCTGCAACAATTAAAAAATATAATAATATTCCACAACTTTCACACAACGCCATCTAGTGCCAAACTAAGCAGAGCTTGTGCTATGAGTACTAGACAACTGATAAACATACATATATATTAAAATACATACATAATTATTATAGATAAATTACACCCAAACAAAGAACAAATGATCGTGCTCATCACACAAACATTTGTCCTGGGTGGGAATCGAACCCACGACCTTGAGTATAGTAGTCAGGGCCACTGACCACTAGACCAACAGGCCTGCCAACAATATAGATACAGTGTTAATTTATATATATTTATATTATTATATATAAAAAAAATCAGCTGTTCCCTACATTTATGTTCGCACGAGTCGTCAAAATGTAGGGAACAGCTGTTTTTTTTTTCGCGATTTCATGTTTGGTCCCATAGTAAAAGTTGTTCATAATGATGAGTACAATGACCTCTTAAGAGGTTGTTGGTGTTTTACAAATAACCCTGTGTAATGTATATTTTTTAAATGCTTTTTTTTGGGTCTCAGCGACCGCTCTGGTACTTTTGTTGCTTAAAGACTTAGAAGTGAGAAAATCTGTTTTCTTTTGTTTCATCGTGTAAAGATATCGAAACTCACCACGCCTGTGAAGTTTAGACAAAAAATAACAGATTTTTTAAACTGATATTTCAAGTGACTGCACTGACTGCTGTCGATGACCCTACAAAACAAAATGATGTTCAGACGCCAGCATACTATCAAGCTACCCCAAACTGTCTAATTTTTCCAATCAACTTTGAACCTTATGCTTTAGCGATAAGGTTGAAAATTGATTAAAGAAATTTGACAGATTGTAGTGGTGTGATGTGCTGATTTTTATCATGTTTAGATATCGATATCCATTACGTCTGCCGAGTTTCGCTAGCTAATTTAATTTGAACTTATAGATTTTGCATAAAAATCTGGCTGGACTTCCCAACTTTCTTGGGGTCGTTTTTCAGTGTAACCGGATGCAGCTGAATACCAGTATTTTATATAGCTACCTTTTGCACACAAACTCAAAACTAATCAAAAATGGAATAGATTCATCATCTGCCTAGCCTTTTCCCAACTATGTTTGGGTCGGCTTCCATTCTCACCGAATACAGCTGAATACCAGTATTTTACATGGAGCGACTGCCTATTTGACCTCCACAACCCAGTTACTGGGTAATACGATACCCCTTGGTAAGACTGGTTGTCAGACTTTCGGGCTACTGACTACCCGTAACGACTGTCAAAGATCGACGAATGACAGCCGGGATCAACGGCTTAACGTGCTTTCCGAAGCACGGAGGGGTCTTGGTATGTGAAGATGGTCACCCATCCACGGACCAACCGCGGCAAGCGTAGCTTAACCTGATCGATCGACCCGTGCGGCTGTTATTACTTAGCCACAAGCCCCTCAAACGGTGAAGGAAATCATCGTGAGGTAACCGGCATGTCCTAGACCAAAAATTCGAAGACATGTGACATCTACCAACAAGCACTGGGCCCGCGCGGTGGATTACGGCCCACACCCTCTCATAGAGAGGAGGCCTGTGTCCCAGCAGTGGGAAACGAACGCTCTAGAATTTTCGCAATCGGCCACACTGCGTGCTTAGTACCTTCGCTTGTCGCCTAGCGTGTATCGAAGTAAAGGCTCTAGGAGCGCCATAACCAAACCGCCTGTCAGTGCATTCCTAGCTTTATTGCGCGAGTCCCCTTCGCACTTGGACGGGTTTTGCTATTAACATCTTACATATTTTAAATATAAAACGACTATTGACGTTGACCCCGTGATCTTAACGTAGCGGTTATCAATGCACAGTCCGATATATTTATCACTAGCATCCACCCGCAACTTCGTTTGCGTAGAATTCGGAATTCCCGCCGTTTAAATCCTATTACCCGTTTTCCCGTAGGAATGAAGCATTTTCCCGCGGTAGAAAGTAGCCTATGTTCATCAGGGATAATGTCGGCTTCTAGTGGTAAAACAATTTTTCAAATCGGTCCAGTAGTTTCGGAGCCTATTCAATACAAACAAACAATCAAATATTTTCTCTTTACAATATTAGTGTAGATATTGTTGTATGGATGTACTGTGCGAAAGATTATATGACGACTAATAGAAGAAAAAATAAAGAAAGAAAATACGTTTATTTGCGGTAAATATGATGCAGAGAGAGAACAAAAAAAAAATACCAAGTTGGGGGAAAATATGCGTCAAATGCACGCAAAACCGCCATCGCTCAGGCGACTGTACTGACACTGACTGTACTGACTGTTCTTAACACTTTACACGTGCAGCCTGTGGGTTAACTACACAGGTCATACAACGCCTTTTGCGTGTTCAATACTGTTGTATTGAACACGTAAGGCGTTTGGGACGCATTTGGGATGCTGCTGGGGCTACCACGATTCTGCAGTGCTTCTACTATGTTCGCAGAAGCGCACACTGATGGGTTTTATGCCCTTATAATGAAGCAGAGTGCGTCGCTTCTGAGTTGTGTTATGTCCAGTACTCGTAGCAACAGAAAGCGTGTTTGCGGTCTGGTGGGATTCCAATGCTGCGCCACTGCATACGTTTGTACTGCACTGTGAGCAGTAGACAGTCCCTTCCGGTCCTAATGTGTGTAACGGTGTTCTTAACTGCTTTTATTTTGGGCGTATTGTTTTGTTTTGTTTGTTATATTTTGATATGAATTAAGTATCTGTTATTTTTTTTTTAAATGTGTGTGTTGAAATATGGATGTTTTCTGAAATAAATGTTTATTATTATTATTTTTGAAGGGGTTTGAAGTGGCTTGTGGCTAAGTAATAACAGCCGCACGGGTTATGCTATGCTTGCCGCGGTTGGTCAGTGAATGGGTGACCATCTTCACACACCAAGACCCCTCCGTGCCTCTGAAAGCACGTTAAGCCGTTGGTCTCGGCTGTCATTCGTGGATCTTTGACAGTCGTTACGGGTCGTCAGTAGCCCGAAAGCCTGACAACCAGTCTTACCAAGTGGTATCGTATTACCCAGTAACTGGGTTGTGGAGGTCAGATAGGCAGTCGCTCCATGTAAAACACTAGTATTCAGCTGCATCCGGTTAGACTGGAAGACGACCCCAACATAGTTGGGAAAAGGCAGGCATATGATGATTATTATTTTTGAAATTTATTTTACATTATCGATTATTATAATGCTAAAACCCTATGCGAGACAGAACCAGCACTGATAGAAATATTATAGAAGTAAGTACCTATGGAAGAAAAGAGAGGTGGTGTCGACCCTACATAAATACAGTTAAAGACAAGAGATTGATGACGATGTAAGTGGTGTAGGTGCCTAATGCCTATACAGCATCTGAGCCGGATTCCTATGACCCCATCAAGGCGATGAGGGAACACCGCTGAGTTTTAGTAGGTATACTGCCACTCTGGCAGGGAGTCCCACATACTCCGTTCCGTTCCGTCCCCCGACGAGCAGAGATGCGTAATGTCTCAGAGACAAAAAAAAAAGGTGCCTATACAGCATGATTTTTTTACCGTCTCCAAATTTTTACAAGGTGTTCTACACATGAATATGAACAACTTTTATTATGGAACCAATTATAAGTCCACGAAAAAATAAATCAGCTCTTTCATACATTTTGGTCAAGTACGTATTGAACTTTTGTATTAAACAGCTGATTCTGTTTTCGTAATTTCAGAGTTGGTCCCATAGTGAAAGTTGTTCATATTCATGAGTAGAACGGCCTGTAAAAATTTGGAGCCTGTGAAAAACTTACCCAGTACAACGAACAAGTCTGAATAAAAATAATTGCACAAAATGAGGAAAAACTTTATTCCAAGAAATCTTTGAAATCGATTTGGAAATCCCAAAGACATATCTACAGTACTACTTACCTACAGTCGTAAAGACATTTACTTGTTTTTTAAATCTGTTAAAACGAATAAATTTTGGTCTTTTTTAGTTTTTAATTAACAAGCTGTGTGCCTGATGCGATTTCTAACTACATGACCTGCCGGCCGATTCTGTAAAAATCTCACCGTGAAATCATAAGTGAAGTGAACTTGAAGTCAGCAGTGACAGCTCACTTCCCGCTCACTTCACCTAAGTTCTCACGGTGAGATTTTTACAGAATAGCACTGCTGGTGCGATTCATACAAAGTTTTATCCTCTATTCAACCAAAGTCAAAATCAAATCATTTATTTTAAAAATGCACAAAACAGGCACTTCTGAACTTCAAAATAGAATTGATTCTACGTAGTCACTCCTTCCACATGATAGTTTTCGTATGGAGAAAAATGGGTAAGAAACTCCACCGTTACCCATTTAAGAGATGTTTTTAGGGTTCCGTACCCAAAGGGTAAAACCCGAACCCTATTACTCCCGCACATCATCTGCCGAGCCTTTTCTCAACTATGTTGGGGTCGGCTTCCAGTCTAACCGGATGCAGCTGAATACCAGTATTTTACATGGAGCGACTGCCTATCTGATCTCCACAAACCAGTTACTGGGTAATACGATACCCCTAGGTAAGACTGGTTGTCAGATTTTCGGGCTTCTGACACCCGTAACGACTGTCAAAGATCTACGAATGACAGCTGGGACCAACGGCTTAACGTGCTTTCCGAGGCACGGAGGGGTCTCGGTATATGTAAAGATGGTCACCCATCCACAGACCAACCGCGGCAAGCGTAGCTTAACCTGATCGATCGAACTGTGCGGCTGTTATTATTTAGCCACGGGCCCCTATTACTCCCGCACAAAATGCACAAAACCAGCTTTCTTCATACATTCAATTATCCTGATTCCGATTATCCGAATCGACAACAATTAGTCCGGTTAATCGAGTTTCCACTGTAAATACTTTCAATAAGAAAAAGATCTATTCTCTGGCTACATTTTTTTTTAGTCTAGATAATCGAGTGGATACGTAGTCACAATTTATTTAATAATACAATAGAAAAATACGAGAATTTTGTGAATCCCGGCCTCCGGCACGCCAATAACCAATAAAAAACCATAGAAT
Organism: Eremobia ochroleuca; assembly: GCA_949629135.1. Lineage (NCBI taxonomy): Eukaryota > Metazoa > Arthropoda > Insecta > Lepidoptera > Noctuidae > Eremobia > Eremobia ochroleuca. The sequence goes on from OX451413.1 coordinate 3,527,036, forward strand.
TCACAAAGCAATGCGATTTAATTTTAATAACGGGGTCACAGTCAATGCTCTCGAAGAAAAAAAAAACAAAACAAAGGCGACATACCTTCAAACTGAGCCTCACTAACTAACACGTACACAAATAGGATAATAACTTTTAAAAACATATTTTCTGAGTTTAAAAACTCATAAATACTTAAATTGTTTTTGGATAAACAAATAATGGAAGGTAGATATTGTTGATTTTATGTAATATCATTGAGATACGTCTGTCTGGTGCCAAGGACAGACGGTGACTAGAGGAAAATTATAAACAAAGTATTAAAGCAATATAAAGGTGTGTATATAGGTACAATATGTGACATAATTAACGCAAGTCCTCATAATATCCCCAATTAGAGTAATGATTTAAAAGCATAATACAATGACCAGCAAAAATAATAATTTGAATAATTTTGAAGCATATTGCTAAACCATTGCTCCATATGTTGGAAAAATGTGTCTGCTCAAAAACTTAAATAACGCAACGAATGTCGTTTAAGTGTCAAAATGCAACCCGTTGGTACTGATAGTGTTTTACGCAATCACCCTGGTGTTTTATGTAATTTTGATGGTATTGCGTTACCCAGTTACTGGGTAACGCAATACCCCCTGGTAAGACTAGTTGTCAGACATCGGTATCTGACTGTAATGACTGTCAAAAATCCAATAATGACAGCAGAAACAAACGGTCTAACGTGCTTTAGGGGGCACGGAGGGTTCTTGGTATGTAAAGATGGTCACCCATCCACGGACCAACCATGGCAAGCATAAGTAAACCCACATTTAAAAATAAAAACTCGCTAAATGCATAACATCCTACTCATTTTGTTGCTTAAAAACGCATAATAAGCAACTATACTTACAAAATCGCAAGCGTACACACGCCTTTACAAATGAGTAATAAACAAGTTCGTTGAAATTCTCAACACATCTTATCAACGTAACCAGTTTCTGACTTCAATTATCATCTATATCTATACAAATAAATAAAATTGTAGTGTCTGTTTGTAACGCCAAAATATCAGCGTTTTACTAAATGCATAAGAAAGACGGTATTTATAATAAAAAACAATAGAAAAAAAATTGATTGTCTGTAAAGTCGGTTTACGGACGATAATTTTACGTGATAACGTCGTAGTGGAAAAGAGATAGATGCGTCACAAGCCGAACGCTTAGTCCGATCGTGCCTCTCTATCGCTTGTTACACGCTCTCGCTTGCATGCTCGGCTCAGGCGGAACGTGACAGAGTCATGCTTTTTCGTGCGTGCGTTCATCGATTTATAAGACGTTATCACGTCAGAAATGTCTGTCTAATCTCTTCACTACCCTTGGTTGACTGGTAGAGAATGCCTAAGGCATTAAGTCCACCTTTGTACAGACGCCAGCACATCAAGCTACCCGAAACTGTCAAATTTTCTCATTCAACTTTGAACCTTATCCTTTAGCGATAAAGTTGAAAATCTATTAAAGAAATCTGACAGATTGTAGTAACTTGATGTGCTGGCGTCTGTACTTTTTGGGCGAGAAGTTTAAATAAATAAATGAAAGTAAATACCTACGGTACTTATAACAAAAAAAACTATTTTAAATGTTTGTCTGTCTGTCTGTTTGTTCCAGCTGATCTTCGAAACGGTTGAAGCGATGTTGCCGGGGCTTTCACTGGCAGATACCTGCACCCTAATTGCGTAACACAATATTACTCTCAATTTGAATAATTTTGAAGTATATTGCTAATCCATTGCTCTATATGTTCGAAAAATGTGTCTGCTCAACAACGTAAATAACGCAATGAATGCTGTTGAACTGTCAAAATGAAACTCATTGCTACTGATAGTGTGTTACGCAATTACTCTACTGATGTTGTAAGGAGTAATGTGGGCTACATTTATTTCAGAAAAATAATTTAGTGAAGAGACAAGAAGAAGTATGAAAGTGGCGCCGTTAGCTGAAGTTGTGTGGAAATCGGTGGTCATGGTATGGGTATGTGTTACGGAGCAATGACAAAAACGTCGTGAGGAAAGTTTTGAGTATGAATGTCGATGGCTATAAGAGTAGGGGAAGACCAAAGAAACGATGGATGGACTGTGTGGATGGTGATATGGTTAGAGTGGCCGTGACTACCGAGATGACGACTGATAGAGAAGTGTGGGAGAAAAAGACATGTTGCGCCGACACCAAATACATTGGAATATATTGTTTTCCGACATCAGTATTGTCATAGTACAAAGAGGGGAAGTAAGTTATCTTCATACAAACGCACCGCGCGCGGCTTGTATGTGTGCGCCAAAGTATCTATCTGCGCCGCACGCACACTTAAACAAAATCTCGACCCGTTTCTCACAGCGCCAGCCGGGGCTAACACCGCACGAGGTTCGCGCGTCGCGGCTTTTGTTTATGAACAAATAAAAGATTTACATTTTTCACCGCCCTGCCCATGCTTTCCGAAATTATATTTCCAAAAGTTATTTATAAGGATGCGGATATATTACACATTTAAGTTTAATAACAAGGCGTTTCGTAATAGTCGAAACCGAAGAAAGTATTTTTCTGTAGCTAATTTGTAATTTTGTAATAAATGTGTGATTCAATAGATATGTTTGTATTAATTAAAAATAAAAATAAATATGGTCCTTTATGTGTACAAATACTACATTGTGCCTATAAAAAAAAAATACAAAAAACTGGCGAGTATATAATTATACTAAACAGTTTTTTGTATTTTTTTTTTTACGATTTTATATATGATATACGAGCTCTTAGTCTATAAATATTTGTTAGCGGTTTGGGCGACAACCGAATCTGACGAAGAGCGGACAGTCGCGCCCCCACCGCCCCGCCGCGCGCCGGTTTATTTTATCCCTTTTTTTTATACTTAAATAATACTGCTCTGAATCTTGAATACATTTCTGTATTTGTTTTACATTTCTGTGTTGGTTTGCACTGAATTAAAATTTTCCTAAAAGTGACAACCCTAAGACAGTAGGCAATTATATCGCGGATTAGGCCGGAGATAGCCTACTTCCCCTCTTTATACTATGGTATTGTATTCCGGAAGTCGCAGGCATAGCTAATAATAGCTAAATTAAAACAATAATTATGTCAACGACTTACAAAAAACCGGCCAAGCGCGAGTCGGATTCGCGCACGAAGGCTTCCGTACCATTATCTATAAAAACGGCAAAAAAAATCAGGTCTGTTGTATGAGAGCCCCCTTAAATATTTATTTTATTCTGTTTTTTAGTACTTGTTGTTATAGCGGCAACAGAAATACATCATCTGTGAAAATTTCAACTGTCTAACTAACACGGTTCATGAGATACAGCCTGGTGACAGACGGACGGACGGACGGACGGACAGCGGAGCGGGAGTAATAGGGTTCCGTTTTACCCTTTGGGTAGGGAACCCTAATTACCACTTTTATGTTCATAATTATTGCTATCTGGAAAACCCCCATACTTTACCTGACATAGTAAGTACCTGACGTCTGCGTCAGGTATCATCTCAAGTAAAGTATATAGTTTATTATGTATAGTTTTATCTGCCCGCGGTGCGGCTATTAAGTGCTCTGGCAATTAATAGTGGCACGGTGTTTATCTGCCGCCGCGGCACATAAACACCGTGCTGCAGAAAGTGCGCTAAGCGCATAGCTTCTGACTTATGACAAGGGCCCTCAAAAAATTATTCTTTGCAACTGTCGTTCCATTCTACGCATTATTAGTACCCGATTCAATGAGTGAATAATTGTTTTGTAGTACGATTTAGAATAAGTCTCTAACCCCGAGCTAATGAAATATTAGTATTATGTTTGTTTCATCATCATCTGCCTGCCTTTTACCAACTATGTTGGGGTCAGTTTCCAGTCTAACCGGATGCAGCTGAATACCAGTATTTTACATGGAGCGACTGCCTGGCTTTCAATTTCATCGTGTATTTTCAAGAATACAATTTATTTATTTAAACTTTTCGCACAAAAGGTACAAAGGTCCAATTCGTTTGCTTCGAAGCAGTAATCTGAGATCTTATCCTCTACAGTGTGAGTCCTTATAAAGTGCACATATTAAAAAGGGTGAAAATATAAACAGTTTTATCGACGGAAAAAATGTCAAAAAAAATCTAAAAAAAATTTAAATTTTTAATTTTTTTTACTCTCGTCTGGGTACCCCATGCAAACAAACTGTTACTACTTTGAAACTAAATGTCATATTAAAACAAAACAAAATTAATAATGATCTCTAATAATAGGCCAAGCTAATAAAGCCATAATTTTTTGAAAAAGAAACCTCATAAATTAATTATTCATGATTTTTAAAGAAAATTTACCATTTTTACCATTTAAAAAAAAACATTTTTTGACATTTTTACCGTCGATAAAATTGTTTATATTTTCACCCTTTTTAATATGTGCACTTTATAAAGACTCACACTGTATAATTATTATTTAGTGCCACCAAGTGATACTAACATAGTTTTTAAGTTTTATTTACTAACACAATTGTTATATTGTTATATTATGTATACAAGTAAGTTAAGGTATATGTCTATGGGTCTTTGTTACCTGAAAATAAATGGTTTTATTATTATTACTATTATTATTTCAAATAATGCACTTTTCAATCAAGCCGTCCTCACCAAGTGTTACGTTACTACTTCGCGTATTCATATTATTTTACATTTCAAAAACATCATAAAAAAATAGAGAGTCACCGATGTCGAGAGCAGGGGAGCCTACTCCCTAAGCATTAAGTCCGTAGATTCGGCCAAAAATACGGGCGTTACCATTTCCGTATCACCTAAGGAAATAAGATTAATTTAGGCCCCCAACTAAGCATGCATGACAAAGATTTGACAGTTGTCCCTACAGCCAATGTGTTTCTACTTATTCGAAAAAGTTCATTAATCGGGCGACGGCTTACTCCAGAGTATTCAACTACTTACGGACGGGCCCGAATCTTCGTTGATCGTCTTAGAGAATAGGCCCCCAGTGTCCAAGCTACCGGTGGTAAGGGCTCCAGAGACAGGAACCTCTCCAGAATGCAAGCCTTCTGAATCAGACAAACGCCTTTCAGACCCTCGAGAGATGTTTGTCGAGGCTTTCAGCATTCAGGCATTGGCCGTTGTGTAACTATGCATATCGAGATTGTTTCATGAGATACTTACATCTTTAACTCCGAATAAAGCGATGCACATGCGCTGCAGAGCCCTGAGCCACTTCTCGAAGGAGCAACTCGACTTGCACGGAACACGGCGGGTGGTGCACTGGATGCAAGAACAAAGGACTTTTAGTCTAGAAACAGGTTAACTGCACTGCGCAGGTCACAGACTGGCGATCAATACTTGGATTTCCAATGCAATGACCTGTCTTACGTTATGATGCAGTTTGGCTCGAGGCTTAGAATTCTAGCGGAAATAAATACTCACATCTATGCTAATACAGTGAAGCGTCGATTATCCGTAATATCCGAACTATTTCGACAGGCCTGTTGGTCTAGTGGTCAGTGGCCCTACCTGCTATGCGCAAGGTCGTGGGTTCGATTCCCACCCAGGACAAATGTTTGTGTGATGAGCACGATCATTTGTTCTTTGTCTGGGTGTAATTTATCTATAATATGTATGTATTTAGTAATATATATGTATGTTTATCAGCTAGTACTCATAGCACAAGCTCTGCTTAGTTTGGGACTAGATGGCGTTGTGTGAAAGTTGTGGAATATAATATAAAAAAAATTATAATATGATAACTACTACGCCCGCCCGACTCACGCGTGCCTCTCTCCCGCCTCCCGCGCTACAGTGCTTGCGGCAGTCACTTGTCACGACTTGTCGATTTGTTATGTAAATGTAAAAAATATGGTTTTCATTAACCTGTACGTAAATATGTATGGCTGAATCAATACATATACATATAGGTAGTTCGATTATCCGAAAATACCGATTTTCCGAACACCCAAGTCCCCCAATTAGTTCGGATAATCGACGCTCTACTGTATTAGAAAGAGGTAATTTTTTTTTGTTTGTACGTAGGGGGTAATCTCCGGAAATAGCGGTCGGATTTGAAAAATTCTTTTTGCATTCGATAGGGTAGCCCAATTCTTCAGGAAGGCTATCAGCCATTTAACATCACACTAGAAGCCTAAGGAGTAGAGTAGAAACAAAAAAGTCAGAAAAAAACGCTAAGTGAAAACGCAGTAAGTACTAGCGCGGGCAGGTGATGTGGTTGGACGAGGTGGGTCGCAGACTGTCGGGAGGACACGGCGTGGCATACGCTGGCAGAGTGTGCCGCTTGGGAGGAGCCGCGCCGTGCCCTCATCTCAGGAGTAGGCAGTGACCTATCGCTGCGGCCGTGGTCGAGTCTATGGTCGGCAGCGAAGAGTCCTGGGACGCGGTGGTTTCCTTCTGCGAAACAGTCGTCTCGCAGAAGGAGGCTGCGGAAAGGGAGAGGGAGATCTCGTCCCCTTACCCGACCCGCAGCAGGCGCACCGGGCGTCGGCGGAGGGTGGGCAACGCCCTCTTCCAGCCCCCCTAAATGGGTCCAGGGGCACACGTTGTATACACATTGACATTGATGAATTTGATAATATCGTGTAACGTTAAGTGCGCAAACCTCAGACACCCCAAGTGATTTTTAATTCAATTGACCTATTTCAGTGAGGAAGTAAGTCACTAAAAAAATTGTAAAGGCTTTATGTGCTGTTTTAGTTTTACTGGCCATTCTGATCGTTTCTTGCGTCTGCGACGACGCTTTATCGAGGGAGGAGTCGTCACCGGGCCGCTGCGCCGCGCTGACATTGGCTTGCTTGACCTATTAATAAATAGACACGGCAACGTTTTTAATGAAGATTTTTGAAAAATGTGACCTATATTAAAAAGTGGTCCAATTAATTCTGCTCGTTATTCTGATCAAACTATTTTCAGGTTTTGCGCATTTAACGTTACACGTTGTATGTAAGTCCTCATATACATTTGTAAGTAATTACCGGACATTTTTCCTAACACACATATTAGTTTTTCGTATAAAAATCGGCGCTGCTACACCTGATTCACTCAACCAATGAGAATTCAAATGTTGTATAATCTCAGGACTTAGGGCCATCTCCCATTAATGGTCGTTTTGTTTGAGTGATGTCTTTCCGACATCTTGAGGTATAAATATGGCGGACTCAGGAGGTTAAAATACTATTTAAATGTCAAAATACTAATAAAATGTGAAAATACAATTAAAATGTCAAACAAATACAATGAAAAAGTAATTTTAGTCAATATAGGTAATTAAAATGTTCAAAATTCAATTTATTTACAAAATTTCTAAGTCATCATTAATAGAGTAATAACATTTTTCCACTAAAAAAGCCTGAAGTGGTTCTCTATTGTGTTCCCTAACTTATACTACTTACTTACCTTACTACTCATAATATTGAAATCCCTAAATAATTGATGTATTAAAAAGGGGGTTTTTAATACCTACATCAATGCCCTAAATTCAATATGCCCTAAATTTGTTTCTCATAAATATTACAATAAAAAAAAAAGACTTAAAACCGTTTTCAAAACCCTAAATTCAAATTATTTGATGTTTATTTATCCTAATCATGTTTTTAAAGCAAATCTGTATTACAAAGCTTTTGCTATGAACTTCTCTCAGGCGTTACGTAGATATGAGTTATAATAATAAAATTATTATGACAGCGGGCAATACTTTTTCTTCTAACGACTTCTTTTGAGATAGTTCACTTGTTGTGTAGTTTTGTTTGCATGCAAGCAAGCTTACAGGCAAGCATGCAACATGCAGCAGGCATGGTTTCTGTCATCATCGCAGACGGCTTCCGCTCACCACCGCAGTTTCGGCTTGCTATCCAGCTGCGACGGCTCGCTGGTAACCTGCTCCTCTGACCGTCTCGCCCCTACGCGTCCACGCGATTCTAAATCACACTCTAGGGGTAGGGCAGACAAGACTAGGTACGTGGAGTAGGATTTACAGCGATTCGTTTCTGTCAATAAAGCCTATTTTGTAGCAACTGTTTTAGGACTAAAAATTTTAATACTAATGAACATTCGGAATAATACACATTATCTATATAATATAATGGCTTTATTTCATGCAAAAGGAGATTCAATTATCATAATAGTAGGTACTCGATATAACAGAACAGTTTTAGACCTAAAAATAATTATGTGAAACAAAATTTCAAATTTTTGAACATTATCTATGGATACTGATGTTTAAATATAGAAAACGTGTTATGGATAATGATTTTCGGACAAACAATTATTATTAGAGAAGAACGGGAGTAAGTACCCCTTAAGTGTTTGAAATGTTGAATAGTGTAATTTTTTAAATATTCCGGTAAGTTATTAAATATGAATGGTCCCATACAAATTACACTTTTTCTTAATAATCAACTTTCGGAATGCACGGTGTATAAATATTCTATAGAGTCCAGTAATATATTATCAAAATGAAACATGGCGTGTTACGAATGGGCGTGGTTTAAGAATGCAAGTTGGTTAGTTGGTTGGTTGGTGGATGGTTGGTTAGAAAGAGAAAGATACATCGGGGCGCTGCAATCGCTTTCGCATCGTAGTTTCGCATCGATCGTATTGTTCCTGTAGTGTCCATTCATTTTTTTTTAATCTCTGACAGCAGCAACGAATTGCAACCTTATTCGATGAAATAAAGATCACTGTGATTTTGACAGTCTTGTCAATGCAACAGCAACTTTATTGCAATAAAAATAAATATCACTTTGATTAAGCAGTGATGCAAAACAATTACTGAGGAAGACTGTTCATGAATGCTACATGACCGAAGATGTTTGATACTTTGATCGTGCAAAGTATAGGCGATGACATTCCAGAGTCTTATAAAAGTTTTTACACAAACCATAAAACTGGTAAAAAAACACTTCGTCTCTTCTTATCCTTCATACTTATTTACAGTTATTTGCTCTTGTTACATGGTTATATACAATATTATTTTTAGCATATATTATTGCAAACCTGAATATACACTGGTTTGCAAAACTAAGTATCACACTTTTAAAATTGGAATAACTTTTTAAGTACACAAGATATATACCTACTTTCGAAATAAAAAGGACTCGAAAAAGAGTTAATTTTGTATATAAAAACTTCATACTCGAGAACCTTATTTAAAGAAATGGCTGAAAAGAGTTTTAAAAACAAAATAATCTTTTTCGAATTACAATTTTACCATTCATTTTTTTGTTTCTGTTTTTGTTTTAAATTTTTTCTTGATCGATGAGTCTTGTTACAAAAGCTAAGTTAGACAGCAGCACATTACATTTTATTTATCATGCCTCTTTCACCTGAAGAATGTGCTAGGATCATGAGTTTTCTGGAAATAGGCATCAGTATGAGTCGTACTGCAAGAATGGTGGGTGTGACGTTACGAACGGTCCAGAAGGTGAAGCGAAGACTGGAAACCATCTGAGAAGACCTTGCAGTGGCAGACCCAGGTGTACTAGTGCCGGAAAAGTGCCGATATTGTTTCCAGTATGTTGAGAAATCGCCATCTTAATGCAGTTGAAGTCCAGCAACAGCTTCTTCAGACCCAAAGGGACTACATTAGTGACAGCACAGTGAGAAGAAGACTTGCTGAAGCAAATCTAAAACCCTGGTGACCAGCGAGTGGGCCAAAACTCGAGAGAGAGCATCGAGTAGCGAGACTGCGATACGCCCGTGAACACATACAGTGGGATGAAGAGTGGTCAAGAATTTGGTTCACAGATGAGTCTCGATTCTCACTTTACACTTCTGATGGAAGGCGAAGTGTCTACAGGCGGCCTGGTGGGCGATACCTTCAAAACTGCTTCTCAGAAAGAGTCCAGTACGATGGAGGCAGTGTACATGTCGATACCTCCTAAGTATACTGAGTCAACTAACAAATTTAGGTATTTTTATATTTTTATATAAACGTACATGATAAATCGTGATCTTAACGTTTGTGTTAAAAAAAAAATAAAAAAGAACAATAATTACCGAGATAATTTCACGTATACAAAATCAATTTCAACATCAGTAAAAATCGTACATTGTAAACTGATCTAAATAACATCGTACCAGTGTACGCGGGGCGTGAGGGGGGACGCATTGATACAAGTTTATTGCGCGGCTCAGTATACGATGAATGGCGGCGAGTGCGCACGCAATTTTAGGTAATAATTCTGTTTCGTAAAGTTACTATTATTCGTATATAATATATCGTGGATGTATCATCACTACATAGTATAAAACAAAGTCGCTTCCCGCTGTCTGTCCCTATGTATGCTTAGATCTTTAAAAGTACGCAACGGATTTTGATGCGGTTTTTTTTAATAGATAGAGTAATTCAAGAGGAAGGTTTATATGTATAATACATGCATAATATAGTAGAGAAACACTGTACATTTTAGAGGTTTCTAATGTGATGTCGTAAATAAACACATTTTTTTGCGCTTACATTGCAAACGCTGGCTTAACCCTACGCGATAGATCAAAATAATGTACTACAGCATTGTACACCATAAAAAGGTCTATAAAAAAGTCCACGATGGCATATGTCTATCTCTTAGGGATAACCCACAATAACAATTTTTTATCCTATACTTTTTAAGAGAAATAATGGCTCTAAAATTATCAGTGTTTCTCTACTATATTATGCATGTATTATATGCATATAAACCTTCCTCTTGAATCACTATCTATTAAAAAAAAACAGCATCAAAATCCGTTGCTTATTTTTAAAGTTCTAAGCATACATAAAGACAGACAGACAGCAGGAAGCGACTTTGTTTTATACTATGTAGTGATAGTGATCAGCATTGCACCCGTGCGAAGCCGGGGCGGGTCGCTAGTGTGTCTGATAATATAGTTGTACATGTTAAATTAATACTTATTAGTAACAGAATGCAGTCAAACAGGGCGCGAAAAATTTTAAATTTACTTGATGTATATGTTAGCTAGTTCGCAGTTTGTTATAGATATTAGTCATCGCTTTCTAGTAGTGGGTCACACTCAAAATGAAGGCGACAGTATGCACGCTTTAATTGAAAGACAGACGAAAGATAAGATGCTTTATACGCCTGATCAATGGTATACAGCTTTTAGATTTGCCAAATCCGATGAAAAGCCATACAAAGTTACTGAAGTGTCTCAGGAATTCAGGATAAATTAATTAAAGACTTTAAATCAAAGGTAAAACTTATAAACAACTGGACAACTACCAACGATGGATAAAAAAAAAATGCCTTGGAATAAAGTAACGGAAGTACCAGTTAAAGTGGAATATCCATTTAGGCTGTTTTATAAAACGAGTTACCAAGATGATGCTTACAAGTGGATAGATTGTGTAAAGAAACCTAAAGCTACACGAAATCGAAGAGAGTTAAATATTGATATAGATATTGTAATATTTCTTTAGCTTATCAGTCACCCATTCCTATTGACCAAAATAAGCACAAAGACTTGATGGATCTTTGTAAGACACTGGTAATTCCTAAGGAGTATCCACGGACTAGATTTTTTCTAGTCCGTGGGAGTATCATTTATTTTTTAATAATTTGATTTCAACGAACTCTAATGCAGCTAACAACAGCGATTCTGACTGATCTCTAATTTGTTAAACCTTATATCTTTTGAGCATTAGAAATGCCTTGACTGTTGTGTTATTAATTTCTATTATTTTTATTAATATTGTTTAACGTAAGTTACCATTTTTAGTTCTTATTACTTTTATTGACGTACTGGAGAAGTACCTGTTTTAGTTTTTAATAGTGATTTGTTTACGTTGTAGCTTTTAGTAAAGCTATTATGTTAAAAAGAAATTCCTACTTAATTATGGCGAAAAATACATTGTGATTCTTCAAAATGAGTTGTTTTTGGTTTATGATTCTTGTTCTTCTTCCTAGTTTTTATTAATCCCACATATCGTAAGGTATTACAAAAAAAAATACTAATAAAAAACCTCGGTAAATTACATTGGTCCAGTATACGTTGAGGTTTCAAATGTTAACATTGCTAAGTACTTTCCTAGTATAATGAGTCAAGTGACATAATTTCAACATTTTATTATTATGTGAGACAGAAAACCCCGAAAACAAACAAAAGTAAAATTATATTAATAAAATGACAATCATATTTCATGTGATTTTGATGTAAACGATGGATTTTGATGGACAACGTACATGAATATAACTGGTAGTTAAACCATTTCACTATTGAGTCCCGCCGGCGTATACCCAGTCATGTACAGACGCCAGCACATCAAGCTACCCGAAACTGTCACATTTTCCCAATCAACTTTGAACCTTATGCTTTAGCGATAAAGTTGAAAATCTATTAAAGAAATCTGACAGATTGTAGTAGCTTGATGTGCTGGTGTCTGTACATAAAATGTCATTTAAAAACAAAAATCAGCAAAATCATTTTATACCAAAGGAAGAGCTTACAATTTTTATTAAAAAAACATTTACTTTATTTCGAATTAATTTGATTTCATTAAAATATAAACGATTTGCCTTCGAATCGCTCTCCTATAAAATAACTATAATGTCAGTTGACTCATTATACTTAGGAGGCATCGATGTATAGGCTGGCATATCTTCAGAAGGTCGCACAGAGTTAGTGGCCATAGAAAATGGCACTCTGACTGGAGAAAGATTTCTCAAGGAGTATCCAGGGCCGTATTTAGCAAATATGGGTGATGGATCGATGCTGATGCACGATAATGCCCGGCCACACACGGCTCAGGTTGTGCAAGAGTATATTCAGGAGGTTGGTATCAGCGGGATGGCTTGACCATCAAGAAGTCCTGATCTCAACCCGATCGACCACGCCTGGGATGAGCTAGGGAGGCTAGTCAGAAGCCGAAAACCACCACCTACCACCCTCAGGGCACTAAAACTGGCCCTGATTGAAGAATGGGAGAATATTCCCCAACATCGGCTCCGAAAACTAGTGTTCAGTAGCCAAACCGGCTCGAAGCTGTAGTCAGAGCCCGACGAGGCAATACCAGTTATTAAAAATAAATAACACGTAAAACATACTAATAAATGTTAATTGAGTTTTTTGAGACTAAGCTATATTTATTGTTTTTTTTTTTTAAGTTAAAAGTGTTAAGTACTAATGTATAGTTTACCAGTTTCAAAGAAAGCTGATAGCTATAAAACGTTTTTATTTTAATTTTAAATCTCTAACTTCTGTAGATTAGAAAAAGTTGAAATTTTAGAAGTGTTCTACTATGTTTTGCAGGCCAGTGTAGTTTGTTCATAATAAGTAACTGAATCGATTCCAATAATCTTTACACCATGTTATATTTTGTCCCAAAAATATTTAAAAATGTTATTAGTTGAACACCGAGCGACACTAAGTACATATCCGCAATCATAATGCGCACAACACAGGTCACAGCCGGTCGGCCAGCGGCGCGTGTTAAGTGGTAACCAACTTTTTGTACGGACAATCAGGTAACGTAACAGCTTATAACTTCGTCATTTTTCATGATTTTTCAAGATGTCAGCAGTAACTGACGGGGTCCAAAAAGGCCGATGTCGGCCAGGGTCGCGGATTGTTCGAAAGAGTTACCGTGACCCTTGGCACAGGCAACTGAAGGAACACGGGTGGGTTTTAGTCAGTAAAATTCCGACACACCCTCCCGCTCCGCCTAGAGCGGGAGAAGTTATTTGATAACTTCCCACACCAAAAAAAAAAAAAGGTAACAGATTGCACGTCGACGTCTCCGCCACCCTGTATGTAAGTACATCAATATGTCCTACATAGGTGTACGTGCGATTTAAACTTACATATGCAGGACAAATGATGGATAGATGCTAATTATAAAGAAAAAGACAAATTCAATCTTAAATTATAAGAAGAAAAACAAACGTAGCAGAACGTGACACACAACGAAAAAACTAAAATAGAAGTGGGCAGTTCATGTCATCAAGGGTAAAAACGGAAGTTAAAAACAGAACGGTATCACAGAGAAGGAAAAGAGCAAGACCATTTCAAAGTTGGGAAGACGTTTTGAAAACTACTGCGGGTGGGACATGGAGGAGAAAAACTCACGGTCGTGAGCCACGGAATAGCCTGTGGGATGCCTGTGCTAAAGAGCAAAGCAATCTGGAGATTTCTGATGTCTAAACCCCCAATGACACCTGGCAAGGCGCAATGAGGACTAATGCTGTGACAGAGTGGCGTCCAAGGACTGGAAGACGAGATTTATTTATTTATCACAAATACTGCTATCATTACAGGAAGTTCCTAATGCGGTAGCGTGGTCCTTAATTAGACTATATTAAAAAAACTAACTATAACATAACACATATAACATTATTTTTGTTAATTCATTCAGAGAGCATAAAAATAAATCGATCCTGTCAGCCGCGTCGTTCAGTGCGTGTAAGGGTGCGTTTCCACAGAAGCGGAGCTGCGCGGAGCGGAGCGGAGACGTGTAGGAATCGTCCAATCACAGACGAGACGAGTGACGCGATGAGGATTTCAACCATTGTGATTAGTCGATTCCTGCACGTCTCTGCTCCGCTTCGCCCAGCTCCGCTTCTGTGGAAACGCACCCTTAGGCGCACGTCAGTGGCGCTTTGTTGAGCAAGTTGGTTCTTGCATGTAAAAAAGCTAGTAACCGTGGCTTCCGGCGCAGCGATACGTAATTGTCAGGCAAATTCGGACAAATTTCCTTCAAAACACCGGAATTATAGGAAAGTGTCGGTCGTCCGGCGGTGAGACGGGGAGACGACCTTGTTGCCATCTCGGGCAAAACCTGCAACCTAATTGCGTAACACACTATTACTATCAATTTGGATAATTTTGAAGCATATTGCTAATCCATTGCTCCATATGTTCGAACAATGTGTCTGCTCAACACCGTAAATAACGCAATGAATGTCGTTGAACTGTCAAAATGAATCCCATTGTTACTGATAGTGTGTTACGCAATAATCCTGCTGGATGCGGCTGGCACAGAAGCGTGGTGATTGGCACAAGAAAACAGAGCCCAGATTCTGTAAAAATCTTACCGTGGGAACTTAGGTGAAGTGAGCGTGGAGTGAGCTGTCATTAGGGATTAAAACTATTGACACTGCTCACTTCAAGCTCACTTTACTTATGATTTCACGGTGAGATTTTTACAGAATCTACCGCCTGTGTCCAGTAGTGGGTGAAGTCGGGCTGTGGATGATGATGATGAAGCTTTCATTTAAATAAATTGTTAAACTGGTTTTAAGATTGCTATTAAAGGTTATTTGAAGGTGAAATTGAGGACGAATGGTCAAGTGGGACAAGATAAATCGTTGTATCATTGACGTACTTATGTATGTGAGATTAGATTTACATACAATGACAGCGGCAGATTTGACGTTGTGTTTTTTTGGTTTGTCCTTCGCAGATGACTAAACACCAAACAACACGTTAGGATATTTTAGCTTATATCTTATGCTTAAACCAGCAAACTAATGACCTACTTGAGTAGCGATTCGAGTATAAAATAAGCCAACAATTGATCTTTTTTTTTCTTTTTGCTCTTAGTTTTTACTCTTGGTCTGATAGTTTGAATAATGTATGCGGCCTACCCAAAACTAAATGTCCTTTCTTTGGTGTTGTTCGTTGAATCGATGAGCTCCTTAAATTTTGAGTTGAGCTTCGTGATTACTGACAAACGCGTCCACTGACTGTACAGGTTGACTCAATCTGTGTGGTTCTTTCCTCAAAAGACCACTTCAGACACCAATCTACATGGTCTTCACATGATCTGATCAAGATTATGTCTGGACTTTAAAAGAGACTGTGACCTCTGAGTTTGTTTCGGCCTTTCTTCTCAGAGTAGTCGAATAGGAAACGCCGACCACATCTAGTTTTTATTAAAAATATGATTGACGTGTAAAAGTGTTTGTACAAACCTACTTACAGAAATAAAAAAAATATTTATGATTTACCATCAAAAAAGATATCTTATAAAAAAAAAAATCACTGTTAGGCAACGCACAGACTAAACCATTGGATTTAGTTCTAGGAGCCTTTTCCCAACTACGTTGGATCTGGCTTCTAGTCTAACCAGAAGCAGCTGAATACCAGTATTTTACACGGAGCGGCTGCCTCTCTGACCTCCACAACCCAGTCACTGGATAATACGATACCCCTTGGTAAGACTGGTTGTCACACCTTCGGGCTTCTGACGATCAATAACGACTGTCAAAGTTCCACGAATGAAAACCGGTACTATCGATTTGACGTGCTTTCCGAGGCACGGAGAGTCACCCATACCCCATATTACCTAGCCATGAGCCCCTTCATTATGTACAGACGCCAGCACATCAAGATACTTGCTTATGCTTTAGCGATAAAGTGGAAAATCTATTAAAGAAATCTGACAGATTGTAGTAGCTTGATGTGCTGGCGTCTGTACCTACATTATCTGCCGATCGAATCTGTAAAAATCTCACCGTGAAATCATAAGTGAAATGAGCTTGAAGTGAGCAGTTTCAATAGTGTCAATCCCTAATGACAGCTCACTACCCGCTCACTTCACCTAAATTCTCACGGTGAGATTTTTACAGAATAGCACTGCAGTTGTCTAAATACAACTAACTACATATTTATGATAAACCGTATCATTATAATTCATTATTAAGTAATTAAATAACAACGAAATTCATATCGATGGTGGAAAGGAAAATCAAATGTAGCGCCATTTGGCCAATTGTTCAGCAGTCGGTCGATCCTGTAAAAATCTCACTCAGAAGCTTAGAGTGAGCTGTGAGTCATGTTGATGCAAGATAAGGAACGGTCAATATGATATTTTTGAACACCGTGGAGGTGACCGAAGTGACAGTGCATTAAAACAAGAACGAATTCAGAAAATTAAAGAACTCATGGATATTTCTCGGCTCTGATGCACGAAGGAACTTTCCCGGCTAGTAGGGTGTTCCAAAACCACAATACAAAAATATTTGAAGGAAGAGTTGAAAATGAAGAAACTTCTAGGAAAATATCAGGTTAGCGGAAAAATATTGCACAAGAAATTGTAACCATGACCACTAAAGCTTTATTTGCGTGAGAAAAAAATTTAAAACTACGAAGACCTCAAAATGGCAGTGGACAATTTCTTTTCTGCACAGCCTCCGGAATTCTGGGCGCAGGGCATCAACAATCTACCAACTAGGTGGACCAGAGTAATAGAGTTATTTGGGTCAAACACAAAATATGTAATTCATCATTTCCAAAAAATAAAACCTCACATATGAGTTTGAAAATCAACCTTTATTCGTGTAACAGTCTCTTATAATTCTTAATAATATCGATATAGATCAGTATTACATATTCTTTCGAAAAATAACAATTTTCATTTTTGTAAGGCCACAGAAAAGACCTAATTGTCTACAGATAAGAACATAAACCTTAGTATGTCATCACGTTTTATGATTTGTTTACAGAACTTAATTTATAATGATCAAAATAAAAACACGTTCTCTACATGACAGAATAAAGTTTGAAAATTCAACTATTTTAGAAAATAAGAAATGATAAAAAATTGCCCACAGAACGGACATCTTTCCTGTAGAAATTCCAATAAATTATACTTTCTTGCGCCTTCTTAAACTTCCTTTGAGAAACTTTATTTTCTTTGTTTTCTCTATTACAAGATCGAATAGCTCTCATACGGTACTTTGCCAATTTAGTTTCAATCACAAGTATTTTTTTTTAGGTACTTATTTTCGATTCTTAATTTTCACGCGTTGCGTTTCACAATAGCATTCCCAATACTAATACGCAAACATGAAGGACTCGACGGTGGAGTATTCTGCTCAGCGAAATGCAAAGCATTTTTACTATTTTTTTCCTTCTGACGTCTTAATTTGGTCTTTTCCTTCCATATTTTTCTGATTTGTCGTTGTTCTCTAGGGGTGCAGTCTTTAATAGCTTTAATTTTGCCTTGTTCTTTTTTTCGTCGATATCTTTCCCTATCCTGTCTTCTTCTTTCTTCTAATGCTGCTTCATCCATTTTGGCATGTACAAGACGTATACCGAGCTTCTTTTGATGACGCCTGCGCCTTTTTTTGTCTTCCTCAGAAAGCTGAATCCTATTTGTACTTGCCCGTGGCATCGTAACTGTAACAATATTTACATCATTTCCATACATTTTAAGGATCCATGCTTCCAGTCACACGAATGTCTTTTACAGAAAAAAAGATGTTTCAGCCAGAGTGAAACTTATTTTACACACATGCATCTACAGGAAAGATGTCTACAGGGAAGACATAATGTAAAATAAAAAAGATATCTTGAAATATTTTGAGGTTAGAATGAAAGCATGTTGGATTTTGCAAACCTATCCCTAATGCACATAAACGCTTACGATTTATATAATTTTTAATTATCTACTTACCAATATATACGTAACACAGAAAAGATCTTCAAAACAGGACCAAAATCTTGTGTATCCTTTATTAGCAGTATTTTTTCACCGACGCAGACGCCATTTAAGAAAATTACGAACGAATGAGCGACATTTGAAGCAGTGATGCCAACATAACCCAAAAAATATATTAGGTGTGTTCGAAATATTTAAAATTGTGTGAGTTTTACGTGTCTACAGTAGAAGACTACAAATATTAGAACAATATGTTTATATGTTTTTATTCGTAAATATGGATTGCTGATTTTTTTATCTACGCTAATATGAAAAGTTGTTTATTTTTTACGTACATTCACATTAAAAGAATGTATTTATTGTTCCTGAAATATTTTTAAACATCTATCAAATTGAGGTGCTAAGCATCCGAACAGTCTACAGTAGGAGACATTTTGCTATAAACGAAAGCAGAAAATTAATAAATTTATTCTTATAAATAAAATAAGATCAAATATAGTATGCCGACAACTTAATCTTAAGTAATAAAAACACAAACATGCTCTAATAATGTACACCTGGAATTTATATAACCTGAACACTTTTTCACGCGTTTTTGTGTTTGACCCATTTAGAGATTACGTTACTGATTAATCATTGTAAATAACAAAGTTATAAATAAATTCATTACGTCTTATATCTTGGTGCAAGACTTTTCCGCCAACCTCATACATACCTCACGAATTATCGCCAAATCAAAAATATCACCGTATTTTAGCATGTAAAGAGAACTTGCGAGAGCTCCAGAAGCATCCTGACCTCATTAAACGTACCCTGACCATCGATGAGACGTGGCTGTCGTTACACACTGCACCCCGTCGTGACCAGCAGCGGCATTATCTGTATAAAGGCGAGACACCTGAAGCCACAGCAGCTGTTGATTCTCACGACGCAAAAAGAATGTTGGTTACTGCGTTAGATTACAACAGAGTTGCATTCTACAGGCTTTATCCGGGAAAAACCACCGTAAATTTCAGAAATTTATAAAAGTCTACTGCAGGAAGAGCTTCCAAAATGGTTAAGAGGAAAATATTTCCGACGCACTGTGCTGTTACATGACAATGCACGTCCACACAAAGCTCGCGAAGTTCAAGACTTTTTAGAAGAGAGCGAGTGGAAGTAATGGTTCCATCCGCCGTATTCACCAGACTTCTCCCCGCTGGATTATAATTGCTTCGTACATATGAAACGTCAGATGGCAGGGATCCACTACACGGACTGGTCTGACGGCAAAGAAGCACTAAAAGCTGTTTTGCAGAAAGGTGCCCAAGATGGTGTCTAAGTTGGTGTACAGCACTTACCGAAGTGTTGGAAACGTGTCATAGAAAATTCTGGAAATTACTTGGAATTAATACAAAACTGTTATAATTAACGACTCATACAATAAAGATTTGATGACCATAAAAATCCTTTTTGTTTGCTCTGACCGACCTAATATATCATTAGCTAGTATAACTAGATTACGTGATTAGCGAAGGCAGAGTTGTGACAAAAAAGGCCAGAAGGTTCACGTTTTAAAAAGCTATTAAAATAAAAATAAAGTCTTTCAAAGTTTTATTAAAACAGCCTTTACATAAAACCTACGTACGAATATGTTCATTTGTTTTATACCAAAGATACCTTCTTACCTAAGGGTGCTTGCACAAAGAAGCGAGTTCCCGGTAAAGACAAGTCGGTACCGATCGGTGCGGGTGAAATAATCCCACAGAAACAGGTAAAATATATAACTGTTTCCTTCCGAAGATCAACCTGTAGAGACCTGCCGGTGAGTGGTCTCGAACCTACCGATTTTTCGGTATTTCTACCGATATGGGCTCACATAATTTATAACAATCATACTTAAGTATGATTGTTATAAATTAGTCTGTAATAATTAATAGTAGTAGTAAGTGTAATATTGTATTTTTTGTCAAATACCTACCGATCTACCGATCTCACTCTACGACGTTCGAGACCACTGCTGCCGGTCGATTCTGTAAAAATCTCACCGTGAAATCATTAGTGAAGTGAGCACTTCATAGTGTCAATCCCTACCATTAGGGAATGACAGAGCTCACTTCCCGCTCACTTCACCTAAGTTCTCACGGTGAGATTTTTACAGAATAGCACTGCTGTACCGGAAATCGGGACCGAAAACCCGCTTCTTTATGTAAATGTAAAAAATAAGCCTAGCCATTTGCCAACTATGTTGTGTTTGGCTTCTATTCTATCCGGATGCAGCTGAATAAGTAGTGTTGTAGACAAGGTTGATAAAAAAATGAAGTGCCTGGGCATGTTTTTGGACCTCTCCAAAGCCTTTGACACTGTCTCTGTTCCCATTCTCCTATCAAAATTGGAATCAATTGGGGTGCGTGGCAAGGCTCTCAGCATATTCGAGAGCTTCCTTTCCGGTCGAACTCAATGTGTCAAAATCGCAGATCATGTGAGTGGCGATGAGTCGATAGTTCACCAGAATCAGTTTCACCGTTCGACCTTCCGCGCAACCCCCGGAACACTCAATAAAAGTCAAAGCACACCAATGTGACATCCAAGGTAGTGACTGCATGCCCTACCGTAACCAGGATCGCGGTTATAAAATATCTCGGTCTGCAACTTGACGCCTGTCTATCCTGGAAAACCCACCTACAATCACTTTCATCACGCATAAGAAAACTAATATTCGTTTTTGAAAAACTTAGACTATCAGCTCACATTGACACCTTAAAAATGGTCTACAGTGCACTCTGTGGATCAATTGTTGGGTACTGCATCACGGCCTGGGGTGGGGCGGCAAAGACGACTATCATGAAGGTGGAGCGCGCGCAGCGCGCCGTGATCAAGGTTCTCCTAGGTAAACCTTTTCGCTATCCAACTCGTCAGTTATATATCGATTACAAAACTGCAACAGTGAGTCAGTAGTTTGTTCTCCACACAATCATGCGTAAACACGTTGCCCTCTCACCCCCTGCAACAAAAAGATTCCCTCCATCGAGAAGACCAATTCCTGCTTGTCCCAAGCTTCTTGTAAATACGACTTTCGCTCAACGTCATTATCCATTCCTGAGCTCTCTACTGTATAACAAATTGCACACAAAACTTAACCTACACTCATTAAACATACATAAATGCAGACAAAAAACGAAAGAATACCTTATGTCGCTAAACTATGACGAAACAGAAGACCTATTGAAACCACAATTTAAATGACAGTACAACCGCTGTTAACAAAAATAACCATCACTTATTTTTTGGTACACTCGATAATTTCATTGGAAACCGTTTCTCTCCCATTCATATAATTATATATTATATTGTTTTTACATACTAATTTAATAGCCTCAAGCACATCACACCCACTATACTCATACACCACACACACACCATATCACCTTACACATCCCCATACACTCATCTCCTTCTGACACACACACTTCCCTACACGGGCACCCTCCACATACAAACCCCATCACACATAGGCAGTCATCATTTTAATATACCTATACTACTCCAAAAACATTAACTATAATGCATAATGGACGAATGGCCCCATAACACAGGATTTTCCTAGCATGGGGGTCATTAATATATCAGTTTGTTAAATGTTTTTATTTTAAGTGCTCTGTCTGTCTTGATTAATTTTATGTAAACGTTAATGAGAAATAAACATATTATTATTATTATCTCCTTTATTTAATGAAATAAAGGAGATAATAATAATAATATAATATATAACGAAGGAAGAACCTCCGTAGTGTTTTTAAAAAGTGTGACGTCAGCATTGCTGACATCACGATTGTTGGCTTCATGATGATGACTCATGTTTGGATCTTTGAAAGAAAACTTCAGGAGTACCTGGTAGCTTCGTATATTCGACGAACAGCGTAACGACGTCCCAGAGAGGTCCGCACTGTCCGACGGCTCGAGCAAGAGTGCCCGAGCGCCAACAGTGCGGCCGTATTTATAGGGTTCGGCGCACGTGCACGTGTTCTCAAGTTTTTAGGTTAAGTATTGAAATTACAATAAGAGAAATATAGGCATGCTGTTTAACGTTAATTTCACATAATAATAAACTCAAAGTAATCAATTAACTAATTTTAGAATAATCAAATTATTGAACTTAATTATTATCATTTTTATAATAGGAGAAATGTTGTATTTGCGCCGATACGGCCATACTGACAGGCGGTGCGCGCTCTGCACCAGCCTTGTTGATCCTCGTAGGTTGTTGTGGATTCTCGTAGGTTCTCGTCAATTTTCATTGACCTGTAAAAATAGAAAGAACTTCTCTGAGTAGTGGATCTGTAAGCAACTGGCGTTGCTTTATTCTAGTTGTTACATAAACACAACTGTTTTAGTAAAGTTAGTAGGTTCTCGGAGATTTCATTGTAGGGTTCTCGGAGGTTCTCGGAGGTTCTCGTAGGGTTCTCGGAGGTTCTCGTAGAGTTCTCGGAGGTTCTCGTAGAGTTCTCGGAGGTTCGCGTAGAGTTCTCGGAGGTTCTCGTAGATTTATTAAAGGTTCTCGTTGGGTCTTTTAGAATTATTGAATTGAGTTACTTACCATTTATTCTGATGGGCTGTCTTCATCCTGTAGGTCGTGGTTTGGCTGTATTTGGATTTCTTCTCGTGAGGTCGATGGAATGGGCTCGGTTGGTTCTGCAGCAGGATCTCGGTGAAGAGGTAATTCGTTTCCCGCCGATACGGTCAACTGATCACCAGGTTGTGGAGCACGGCGCAGCTGATCATGGGCAACCTTGCGGGGTCGCCCTCTGCCGATAACTTTCTTTACCAAATATCGGTCATTTTCCAGTATTCTGCAGACTTCATACGGCTCGCTGAATTTCAAGTCAAGCGAGGTTTGGTTGCGGGGATTATTCTTAACCAATACGTAATCTCCTCTTTGGAAGTGATGGATTTTGGCCTTATGTAGGTTGAAACGTTGTCTGTCTTGTTCGCTAGCACGGGTCATTTTCTGTTGTACTTGTTGAGTAAGTGCTTCAATATCAACGGTTTCGTTGTCAATATCCACCAAGTTGAGAAGCTCAGGGGGTACACAGTGCCTTCTTTGTGTAATAAGTGTCAGTGGTGCAACACCGGTGACTCGATGAGCTGTACAGTTCATTGCCAGTTTAAGTTCTTCAAGTGCAGTATGCCACTGCTCTGTTTCGTAATTTTTAATAATTATTAATGCATTCTTGAGGGTTGCAACGACCCTTTCAACTTGACCATTCGCTCGGCTGACTCCTGGAGCGATAGCATGGATATTTATACCAATATTGTCACAGTACTCTTTGAACTCGCCAAGGAACTCTTTTCCTCCATCAACTATGATTTGGACCGGTGCGCCAAATAGATGCACAGTACGTTTTAGAGCAGCCAATGTACTATCTGGGCTTTTGTTTGTACTAAAGTACAGTAAAACGAACTTCGAGAAAGCATCAATGGTGACTATGACGTACTGTCGATCATCTGGAGTACCCAGCTTCCCTGTTATGTCCATATGAATAACTTGGAAAGCAGCCGTCGGTTTTTGTATCGGGTGTAATTGGGCTTGAATGGCCCCGGATCTTTCTTTGGATGTTTGGCATATAACGCAGTTATCCACAAATCTTCGAACAGTAGAACTCATTTTGTTGAACCAATAAGTTTCTCGGATTTTCTGCAGTGTCTTTTCCCAGCCGGGGTGTTTTAGTGCAGTATGAAAAGAGTTTATAATGCTCCATTGAAAGGACTTGGGAACGACTGTACTGAGCTGCTGACCGAAGGTAGGATCGTTGACGTTCTTCTTTAAGATATTGTCTTCCAAGACATAATCTTCTACTGGGTTATTGTCACTGAGGCTGTCCATTATTGATCGTAGCTCATCGTCCCGTCGTTGTTCAATTTTCAGCCAGTTCAGGTCTTTTGTCATAACATTGACTGCCAACTCAACTGGGTTTCTACTGAAAAAGTCAGCGTGTTGGAGACGTTCACCTTTGCGGTACTCTACCTCAAAGTCGTAGTTTTGTAAGAACGCCCACCAGCGATGAATCCTTGGCAAGAGATCCTTTTTGTGTTTTGACGCTTTTAATGCGTTGCAATCTGTTATCACGGTGAATTTTCGCCCATACAGATACTGGCGAAAGTGTTTTATAGCGCGTACCACTGCTAGTGTCTCCAACTCATAGGAGTGGTAGCGACTTTCAGCCTCTGTGGTTCTCACGCTCATAAAGGCAACTGCATGTTGACGACCATCGATTACCTGTACCAGTACTGCACCAAATCCAAGGCTGCTTGCATCCGTGTATAGTTGGATGGGTGCTTCCTCTTGGAATAATGTAAGTACTGGAGCAGACGTTAGGCATTCGATGATTGTGTTACGAGCTTTTTCGTGTTTGTCTGTCCATGTCCATTCTGCTCCTTGTTTCGTTAGTTCGTACAAGGGTACCATTACACGAGAAAAGTCAGGAATGTACTTCCTGAAGTATCCAGCCAGACCATTGAACTGCCTGACTTGCTTGACAGTTTTGGGTACTGGGGCTTTGACGAGAGCCTCAACTTTTCGTGGACTCGGTCGTACTTGGCCATCAGAAACCACGTTTCCGAGATATTCAATGGACCTTTTGAAGAAACTGCACTTGTCTGCGTTGATAGAAAATCCTGAGTCTTGCAGTGCTATGAGGATTCGCTCCAGGTGTGAGTTTCCCTGAGGGAAATCTGTGCATTTGCTTAATACGTCATCTACGTAGACTTGTGCAGCTGTTCCCAGCAGTGATGTCAGGGCTCTGTTGATGCATCGTTGGTAAACCGAACAAGCATTGCTCAAACCGAATGGCATGGTGAGGTATTCATATAATCCATCTGGTGTAACGAAGGCGGTCTTTTCTATTGAGGTCTCACCAATGGGAATCTGATGGAAGCCCGCTGCCATATCAAGGCTTGTGTAGAAATAACCATTTGCCAACTGGTCAATCTGATCAGAGATCAACGGGAGTGGGTAATGGTCACGTAGAGTATTCGAGTTTAGTTCTCGAAAGTCCACACAAAGCCGATCGTCGCCGTTCTTCTTCTTGACTAAGATAATGGGGCTTGAGTAGGGAGATTTGCTCTCACGTATTATGTTATGTTCCAGAAGTTCATGGATTATGGTGCGAACCTTCTCTCGTTCCACTGGACTGAGGCGATATGGTCTTCTTTCCACGAATTTATCAGGGTTTTTCAGTCTGATTTCAAGCTCGCCGGTGTTGACCCGAGTCATAGGATATCCACGAATAAACAGATGTTCGTATTTATTCAGAAGTCGACGAAACTGCACGACATCGTCTTCATTGGTTAGGTCACAGTCCAAGTTGTTGAAGAGAGACGAACTCGTACTCACATGATTGATCAATGGTTTATGGATTAGCTTCGTCCCGTTGGATGTAATTATCACACTTAGATTAGTGTCATGAATCAGGTTCATACCCACTAAAATGTCTGTTGACATTTCGTAGTCGGGCAATACGTAAAACTCCATTTCAACACTGATGGTGTCTACGATGCATACCGTTGTAAGTTTGGTTAACGATAGAGCGGGAAATTGACCAATCCCTTTCAAATAATTGACTACTGGTCTTCTTTGACCAGGTATAGCTGCAGCAACAGATTCTTTGATGATGGAGCACTCCGCCCCGCTATCAAAGACGGCTTGCAAAATCCTTTCACATATTTTGATAGTGATAGGAGCCAGTTTATTGCTTGCTACGCAATTCACGTTTGAAGTTAGTGAGCGTTCGCGTTTGAAGCAAGTTTCGTAAGTGTGGCCTGGTCTCTTGCAATAGGTACAAGCAGGCGCGGCTGTCGTTTTCGAATCCTTATTGTTGGTATCTTCAGGTTTAGACTCCGATGGTTTGAATCTGCAGTCGTTAGTGTTGTGGTTTGTCTTCTTACATATACGGCAGCTTGATGTAGATGGTGTATGGTCCGAAAAACGTGGACGTTTATTATTTGTAGTGGAGCTGGCGCTTGGGTGACTACGCTTCTTCCGTATGGATGTTGCAACTGATATGAGCTCAGGGACAGTGGTTGCCCTGGCATTCAATAGTTCGATACGTAAGCGCTCGTCGTTTATGCATCCAATCACTGCCTCCACAGCGTGTTCGTCTCCCAATTTGTCTTTGGTAACTCTTCGCCACAAGATCCAAGCACGTGACAAGAATTCCGCAATGTCTTTTGTTGAGTCGTAAACATGTTCTCTAAACATGATGATGTCCCGGGAATATCTATTTTCGGGTTCAAACGTGGTGATGAGATTTTTCCGCAACTCTTCCCACGTTGTAGTAGTGACCATCCAATCATCAATCCACATTTTTGCACGTCCCTTCAACAGGCTGCAGACTTTCATGCGTACGTCGAAGTCATTCAGCTTGTACGCTTCAATTGCTTGATCTATATGCTGGCACTATTCTCGTACACCGATGTGGGTGTCCGGATCGAATGATGGTAAATAGACGTCCTTGATTCTTATTTTTGCTTCGGTTGGTGAAGCACATAAGCGTTCCGACATTTTCTGCATCGTCTCCATCATTTGCATCAGGAATTGTGGTGGTATCCCTCCCATCTGCATTCCATAGTGAGGGTACGCCTGCAGTCTTGATTGTGGTACCGATTCCAATGGTGTATTGTCACCCACCAGAGGTTCTTGATGCTGAGCGTTGGTTGGTTCCAGTTGATCAGGTGGTGAACGAGCTGATGAGGAAGCAGCTTGTGTAGGCAATCCTTGCGATCCCACTTCTGATAACGAAGGAAGAACCTCCGTAGTGTTTTTAAAAAGTGTGACGTCAGCATTGCTGACGTCACGATTGTTGGCTTCATGATGATGACTCATGTTTGGATCTTTGAAAGAAAACTTCAGGAGTACCTGGTAGCTTCCTATATTCGACGAACAGCGTAACGACGTCCCAGAGAGGTCCGCACTGTCCGACGGCTCGAGCAAGAATGCCCGAGCGCCAACAGTGCGGCCGTATTTATAGGGTTCGGCGCACGTGCACGTGTTCTCAAGTTTTTAGGTTAAGTATTGAAATTACAATAAGAGAAATATAGGCATGCTGTTTAACGTTAATTTCACATAATAATACACTCAAAGTAATCAATTAACTAATTTTAGAATAATCAAATTATTGAACTTAATTATTATCATTTTTATAATAGGAGAAATGTTGTATTTGCGCCGATATATATATAATAATATAATTATATAATGATATAATTATATTATTATGTATATATTATATTATTATGATAACAGAATGCTGGATGTTTTGTTTTACAGGCTCCAAATCTTTTCAGGGTGTTCTACTCATGACTATGAACAACTTTCACTATGGGACTGACTATGAAATCACGAAATCAAAATCAGCTGTTTAATACAAAAGTTCAATACCTACTTGACCAAAATTTATGAAACAACTGATTTTTATTTGTGATCTCAGAGTTGGTTCCATAGTGAAAGTTGTTCATATTCATGGGTAGAACATCCTGTAAAAATTTGGAGACAGTAAAAAAACATGCTGTATACAAGCTGTAACTTAAATAACGCACAACCTCATAAGGGGTCATTGTACTCATGATTATGAACAACTTTTACTATGAGACCAAATCAGAAATCGCGAAAAAAAAAATCGGCTGTTCCCTACTTTTATGTTCGCATAACTCATATTCATATTCATAATCTTTATTGTGGATCCTAGGTAGTTTACAGTTGTATTAGTTAAAACAAATATGAGCAGCTATGTCCCGCCGCTTAGGCATACAATAAATTACATTAAATACATAGTAGGTAATTATTAACAATTAGGTACATAATTAACATATTTAAAATTATTAAAACTAATTTGAAATATCTTTCTTTAAAATATGTCATAATATTGATTTAAATAAATACTTTGAATCGAATTTTAATACTTAGTCAAAAATAAAATAAAAGAAAACAAAATATGCAATTTAAATAAATGTCAAAGCAGATTACAATTAATTGAATGTCAGACGAAATAATATTACATTAGTCAAGTATTATTATTATACACTAGTCAAGTATAGTCTTTAGGTACAGTTTGTACACATCATGGTTGAGGTACCTAAACTATATTGTGCAAGTCAATTGTCAGCTAAGAAATGTTTTACTGAGTACTTAGTAGCATTTGTCCACTAACATGTCATGGAGTTTCTTTTTAAATATTTTTATGTCTTGAATATTTCTTATGATACCTGGGACTTTATTAAATATACGTGGAGCCGCACAAAATATACTTTCGTGGAAGAAATGTGTCTTGCTAGCAACTGGGTTTAATTTATCGCGATGTCGTGTTCGGGTACAAAATCAAATAGATTAATATTTGATTTCACGAATACTGCGCTTTCAAATATATATAAACTTGGTAATGTTAATATTTTCATGTTTTTAAACAATGGTTTACAGGAGTCCGTTTGTTGCCGGTTACACATAGACCTTAGACAGCGTTTCTGAGCAATGAATACACGTTCTCTGTCCGTACTATTGCCCCAAAATATTACACCATACCTAAGGGTTGAACAAACATAGGCATGGTATGCCGATAAGAGGGTTGAGTTATTCGCAACTTTTCTTAATCTGTAAAGCGCATACGAGAACTTGCCGAGAGTTTTACATAAATGGTCAATGTGTGATTTCCAGTTAAGCTTGCTGTCAATATGCAATCTTAGGAACTTGGTCACTTCAGTTTCTTCTATGTTTCTATCTAAATATCAAATAGCTAAAGGAGATGTACGATTAGTTCTTATTCTAAAATTCATAACTCGTCAAAATCTAGAGGTGCTTGTGGCTAGGTAATAACAGCCGGACGGGTCGATCGATCAGGTTAAGCTACGCTTGCCGCGGTTGGTCCGTGGATGGGTGACCATCTTCACATACCAAGACCCCTCCATGGCTCGGAAAGCATGTTAAGCCGTTGGTCCCAGCTGTCATTCGTGGATCTTTGACAGTCGTTACGGGCCGTTAACGGCCCAAAAGTCTGACAACCAGTCTTACCTAGGGGTATCGTATTACCCAGAAACTGGATGGTGGAGGTCAGATAGGCAGTCACTCTATGTAAAATACTGGTATTCAGCTGCATACGGTTAGACTGGAAGTCGACCCCGACATAGTTTGGAAAAGGCTAGGCAGATGAGGAGCAAGGCTAGGCAAATTGTAAATGATAAACGATAAATGATAAATGATTTATTTTTTCTATTTGAATGGTTTATTTTTTTTAAATGATTTATTTTTATAAATGATAAATGGTTTGTACAAACACTTTTACATGTCAATAATTCATTCAAAATGGCACTTCTATATCATTCGAATGTGACTTCGCTTAATAAGTAGTCAAAAAACACGTGTTACCTACACTTGTTTTAATATAAATACCAATGTAGTAGTTGTCAGACGTTTCTGTTGAGAGTGACGTGACGTCAATTTAGTTAAAATATATTTCCATTTGATATTAATTCGTTTTTTTTTTTCTGTGAATATTTGAAACCAGTGTTTGTGTTAAAGATTAAAAGGTTCGTAATGTCATCTTATTGTCTATGATTGTTATTTTTTTTTTTTAATAATTCTTTTGGCATTTATTCTGATCTGCCGGTCGATTCTGTAAAAATCTCACCGTGAAATCATAAGTGAAGTGAGCACTTAATAGTGTTAATCCCTAGCGAATGACAGCTCACTCCACGCTCACTTCACGGAAGCTTTCACGGTGAGACGGTTACAGAATCGCACGGCTGATCTCGTCTCTCTTATAGAAAGGAACTTTAAGATTAGATCATTGTAAGCAATAGAAAATAATTCACAAGCTAACATCAAGTTGAGACGGCATGAGTCTTCCACTTCCCTGCGGGGTAAATGCGTAAAACACTAACAGTAGCAATCGCTTTCATTTTGACAGTTCATCAACATTTATTTCGTTATTTACGTTTTTGAGCAGACAAATTTTACGAACTTATGAATAACGTTAAATGCGCAAAACCTCAGACACCCCAACTGATTTTTAATTCAATTGACCTATTTCAGAGAGAAAATAAGTTATTAAAAAAAAACGTACAGGTTTTATGTGCTGTTTTAGTTTTACTGGCCCTTCTGATCGTTTCTTGCGTCTGCGACGACGCTTTACCGAGGGAGGAGTCGTCACCGGGCCGCTGCGCCGCGCTGACATTGGTTTGCTTGACCTATGAATAAATAGACACGGCAACGTTTTTAATTAAGATTTTTTGAAAAATGTGACCTATATTAAAATGTGGGTCAATTAATTGTGCTCGTTATTCTGATCAAACTATTTTCAGGTTTTGCGCATTTAACGTTACACGTATATGTAAATGAACATGATCAGGAATCTACACTAATATTATAAAGACGAAACTAGCATCCGCCCGCAATTTCATTTACGTAGAATTCGGAATTGCCGCCGTTTAAATCCTATTACCCGTTTTCCCGTAGGAATGAAGCATTTTCCCGGGCTAAAAAGTAGCCTATGTTCATCAGGGATAATGTCGGCTTCTAATGGTAAAACAATTTTTCAAATCGGTCCAGTAGTTTCGGAGCCTATTCGCTACAAACAAACAATCAAATCTTTCCTCTTTATAATATCAGTGTAGACTAATAATAATGTTGAAGAGTTTATTTGTGTGAACTTCTTTGGCATTTTTTTGGAACAAAGTACCAGTTGGATTTGAAAAAATAATAATAAATAAAAAAAGCTTTATTGACACAAAAATATTTTACAAAAATGATTTTGGTAAACAGTAGGTACAATTCTGCATTTGAACACAATTCGAATGACCATTAATACCTAAACTAGGCCGAGCCCGTACCTTAGGCGTTAGATCTTTCCCGGGTAACTATCTACAGACGTGTACATTAAGATCCAATTCTCGACAAATGAAAAACATCCTAAAAGTCTATTTTACCACTGAAAAGTTTGGAATGGGGGAAGGGCCTGCGTGTGGGTCTACGAACGGACAAATAACTGTGAGCGAGTAACACCTAAATCCGATAGCGCACATAATCTTCTCAAAGAGATTGAGCGTTATCCTCATGTAATAATAAATCTTGATGTATGCATGTTGAAATTAATAGTTTGAAATTTTTTTTTTTTTTTTTATATTGTAAGCAAGTTTTGCACATTAAACCAATACAATAAATAATACTAATATAATAAAATACAGATTAAGCTGCGGGTACTCTTACTGGGGGTATAATATAATAGAAATATTATAACTAATTTGTTGACATATTCAATGTACAATTTTTCCAGATACCGTCAACTTAAAAAAAAAAAAAAACAATAGTTTGACCACTGAATGTATGAGCTTGCACTTTTTACATTTTTTTGTTTTGAAAAAAATCTTACTGCATAGCACAATTCTTGAGGAACGCTATAATCAATATCATACTAGGGTCTTCAGGAACTGAGCAAAACGAAAAACATCTAGAAAGAACGAAATAAAAAACGAAGTAGGTGATTGCGCGGGCCGGCGATGCGATACGACGGGGCAGTAAGAAAAAGAAGCTTGTGAATAATAAAATAAATATACAACGTGTAACGTTAAATGCGCAAAACCTGAAAATAATGTGATAAGAATAACGAGCAGAATTAATTGAACCACTTTTTAATATCGCTCACATTTTTCAAAAAATCTTCATTAAAAACGTTGCCGTGTCTATTTATTAATAGGTCAAGCAACCCAATGTCAGCGCGGCGCAGCGGCCCGGTGACGACTCCTCCCTCGATAAAGCGTAGTCGCAGACGCAAGAAACGATTAGAATGGCCCGTAAAACTAAAACAGCACATAAAATCTTTACAATTTTTTTAATGACTTATTTTCTGTCTGAAATAAGTCAATTGAATTTTAAATCAGTTGGGGTGTCTGAGGTTTTGCGCATTTAACGTTACACGTTGTATAAAGGATTTGTCTTAAACTTTGACCTAAGTTAGAACTTGTTTTCTTCACAGATTGTCAGCAGTTTTGGAAGCAAAACGACGTATCTCCAATTACAAAAAATGCTCAAAAACAGTCTTTATAGATATGGAGATGAGCACGGGAGGGTTCCTGCTCACCTTAACTTTGCCAAAGAAGTGTTCGATATCATGGTTGAGAATAAGGATGTAACAGCTTTGGTAAGTCTTTATTTTCTAAAAGAATTTGGTTGTACTCTAGAAGACGACAAATTATTTATTTATTTTAACACTAGCTGTTGCCCACGACTTCATCTGCAATCCAGGATGAAAAGTAGCCTCTCTCCTTCTCCAGCTCATGGTCTACCTATGTGGCAAATTTCATTCAAATCCGTTTAGCCGTTTTAGCGTTAAAACGTAACAAACAAACAATCAAATCTATGAGGGGCTTGTGGCTAAGTAATAACAGCCGCACAGGTCGATCGATCAGGTTAAGCTACGCTGGCCGCGGTTGGTCCGTGGACGGGTGACCATCTTCACATACCAAGACCCCTCCGTGCCTCGGAAAGCACGTTAAGCCGTTGGTCCCGGCTGTCATTCGTGGATCTTTGACAGTCGTTACGGGTAGTCTGACAGCCAGTCTTACCAAGATGAAGAAGTTGGTAGATTTGTGGTGGATTACGGCCCACTCCCTCTCACAGAGAGGAGGCCTGTGCCCCAGCAGTGGGAATATTATAAACTGATTATGCTGTCAAACCTCATCAGAGAATATATTCGTGATACTACGTTATAAATAAGCAAATATGACATGTTTACGAACGGGTTCCCTATCCATTTGCATAAAATTTTAAGACCTAATATAACTTGGCATACTTTTGTTTGTCCTAAATATATTTTCGCATAAATTATTTACGCATAACAGCTTACGCATAATTTTTTTACGCATAATTTCTCTAATCATAATAACGATTAAGCATAACATTCTAAAGCATACATTTTTTAAGCATAACACTCCAAAGCATGACTTTATTAAGCATAACATTCTAAAGCATAACTTTATTAAGCATAACAATAATAATAAGGCGTAGTCGACGGAGCCCCGCTTTCTGTCTGCAGGGTTTAAAGGAACCTTACACGAAGGGGATCACGGGGGCTCGTTCGCTCGCTCTGCTCGCTAACTTGAGCCCCCGTCATCCCCTTCGAACCTAAGCTGTCCTAGTCGGGGTGCCCCAATTCCCGAGCTCGCTTCGCTCGCTTTTGCATCCTAAGTTCTCATTGCCTTTTTAGTAAATCGAGATGTGTTAGAGACCTTGGGGCACCCCGACATTTGCACATTTTGTGGGAAAACACCATCCTGGATTTTATTTTTTGGCAAAAAAGATTGTTCAAGAAATAATACACCAAACAATTGAAATAGATAAACTTGATGTCGGAACATCACCAATACCAAAAAAAAAAAGAAAAAATACACGGACAAACACAATAGGATTGAAAAATATTAGTAAAAAAGATGAATGTACTACGAAACTTGCATATTTCCAAGCGATTGCTAAAAATATACACCAAAAATACATAGTTAAGTTAAGTTATATAATGTTAGGTATAATAAATTATTAACGTGGAAATCCAAAATAAATACGTAAAAATAACTCAAATTTGTTTCCGTTATTTCTATTAATTTTATGCCTAAATATTATTATGCTAATATAATCATTAGGCCTAGTGACTTTATGCAAATTAAATTTATGCCAAAACAAATTAGCCTTGAAGATAATTATGCCAACATAAACTGTATCAAAAAAAAATATGGCAAAGTATTATTATGGCAAAGCAAATTATGCCAAAGTATATTAGGAAAAAGAATATTATGCGAAAAGAAGGGATACCGTTTACGTACGTTATTGATCATTTGCTTTTTCCTCAAGAGATCATTCGGACACAGATATCTCGAGGGTATTGATCGATTAATGTCCTCTAACCTTGCCCGTTATTGCTAAAACTATTCGCAAGGTGACAACAAACTTGAGACCCAAGAATTGCGCTCTTGTTTGCTTTTTGTGTAAACATTGTTCGATAATTTACGTTCACGATAGTCGGAGGATTGGAAAAGAAAAACCGAAATGATTTTATGACTTTTAATGAATCAAATTACAGTTAACTATCCTATTGGCGGGCTGTTACGACTAACAAACCTCATTTTTATTTTTATTTTATGTAAATTGCTAATTTAGTTTTGTTATTATTGTGGCTTATGTTATTATATTATATATGTCTGAGGGTCTTGCAGCTTAGTAAACAGCCGCACAGGTCGATCGATCAGGTTAAGGTACGCTTGCCGCGGTTGGTCTGTGGATGGGTGGCCATCTTCACATACCAAGACACCTCCGTGCCTCGGAAAGCACGTTAAGCCGTTGGTCCCGGCTGTCATTCGTGGATCTTTGACAGTCGTTACGGGTAGTCTGACAGCCAGTCTTACCAAGAGGTATCGTATTACCGCCGTTTTAGCGTTAAAACGTAACAAACAAACAATCAAATCTATGAGGGGCTTGTGGCTAAGTAATAACAGCCGCACAGGTCGATCGATCAGGTTAAGGTACGCTTGCCGCGGTTGGTCTGTGGATGGATGGCCATCTTCACATACCAAGACACCTCCGTGCCTCGGAAAGCACGTTAAGCCGTTGGTCCCGGCTGTCATTCGTGGATCTTTGACAGTCGTTACGGGTAGTCTGACAGCCAGTCTTACCAAGAGGTATCGTATTACCCAGTAACTGGGTTGTGGAGGTCAGATAGGCAGTCGCTCCATGTAAAATACTGGTATTCAGCTGCATCTGGTTAGACTGGAAGCCGACCCCAACATAGTTGGGAAAAGGCTAGGCAGATGATGGTGATAGATTTGAATTAAATAATGGAATTTAATTATTAGTGTTGTATGTGTAATGTGACTGTATGAGTGTATTATTTCTATTATTAGTAAGTGATACTCGAGTGAAAGTGTTTTTTTTTTTAATGAATATTCATTCCACCTCAAAGTAGTAAAATGTAATTTTTATTTCGCAGCCAAATGGCAAAAAGGGAACCCTTAGGCGCGGGCCACTTTATTATATGTGTACCTCATCAACTTTGCCTATTACAGTCCACTGATGAAAATAGGACTCTCCCAGGCTTCGCCACACTACAACGACACGGTTGCCGCAGTGGTTAAGCGATTGACTGCTGCGCTGCGTGTCGCGGGTTCGATTCCCGCACGAAACAAATATTTGTATGACCTTAAGTCGGTAGTTGTTCCGGGTCTGGCTGTTTGTGTATGTGAGTTTAAATGTTTGTAAACGCAACCACAATACAGGAGAAATTCCTAGTGTGGGGCAACGCTTAAAAAAAAAAACAAAACACTACCCTGTTCTTCTGTTCTTCGCCTTCCTCATCCAGTCTGTCCCAGCTACCTTCTGGAGGTCGGAGGTCCATCTAGCTGAGGGAACTCCCACACTGCGCTTGCTTATACGCGGTCTCCGCTCCAGAACTCGTCCAGGATGACTTTACCTAGGTAGACATAATCCTTCACAGCTTCGAGAAGCTACCCTTCGATGTGGATTGGGATTTGGATATGTACCTACTAACAAACATTTAAAAGAGTATAACATCTCTTTAATAAAATTTTAAAGAGATGTTATACTCTTTTAAATGCTTTTCGATGGTTTGGTCATATTGAGAGGATGAGTGAGGGGTGACTAATGAAAGATATTTACAAGGCAGATGTGAGTTGAAACGCCAGAAGGGGACGCCCTAGTAGTACAGACGCCAGCACATCAAGCTACACGAAACTGTCAAATTTTCCCAATCAACTTTGAAACTTATGCTGTAGCGATAAAGTTAAAAATCTATTAAAGAAATTTGACAGATTGTAGTAGCTTGATGTGCTGGCGTCTGTACATAGTGACCTTATTGGTGATATTCTTTAGAAAGGTCTGGTGCGTGGTACTCACAACCGACCAGCAGTGCGATTCTGTAACTATCTCACCGTGAAAACTTGGGTGAAGTGAGCGTGGAGTGAGTCGTCAATAGTGTCAATCCCTAGCATCAGCATGACTCACAGCTCACTCTAAGCTCACTTCACCTTAGTTATCACGGCGAGATTTTTCCAGAATCGTCCGGCTGATATATGTACGTAAACGAAGCAAAAGGTGTATACAATTTAAGGATCGTAGCAGCTGGTGTTCTGTTATTTCTGTCTACCCCCATGGGAAAAAGGCGTGAGTTTATGTACGTGTTCTTTTTATTTTCAGGTCAACGCTGACACAGAAAAACAAATGTCATATGGTGAGCTAGCTCAAATGACAGCTGATGTCTCTCTCTCGCTCGCACGTATGGGTGTTGAAAAGGGAGAGGTAGTATGTATTTGCAGCGAGAAGAATTTTGAGTATCTACCTACTGTGATGGGGATTATGTGTGCAGGCGCTACTTTTTCTCCGTCGGATCCAACCTACGGAAGCTGTGAGTGGTATTATATTTTAGAAAAATATCGGTTATAAAGGGCTTTGAAGGTCCTTGGCAAACCTACTGTCTGCCATTTTTATTTTTTTCCAAAATGTTGGCCACGCCACTAAAATTATTACTTTAAACATTCAGAGAAATTAATTCAAACATCTATGCAACAAGATGAACGCAATAAGGGTTTATAATACCGGATTTTTTCAATACCGATATTAATACATACGCATAAAAAAATCCAAAACCGGGATACCAGGACCCCGGTATTGGTATTTAGTTAAAGTCACTGATCTACACTGATGACGTACGGTTAGGCATGGAGGGAGGAAATCTGACAGTTCTTTGCTTACTAGATTTAAGTAATGCATTCAATACTGTCGATTTCGATATTCTGCTTGGCATACTTCGCTCGCTTAACATTATCTCAATGGCGATTAACTCATTTCGTAGTTATCTGTATGGCCACCGGCAACGTATATGCATAGAAGAGTCTTGCTCTTCGTGGTGCTATACTTCTGCCGGTGTACCTCAGGGTAGCGTTTTATCTCCTTTACTTTTCGCAATATTTATAGACTCCATTACCAAAAAAAATATTGAATCCTACCACCACTATGCGATTTGCAAATTTATAAGCAAGCTGAGTACTCGAATTCGACTGATACCGTTCATATTATTACCAAGGATTTGGTTTTAATCTGTGAGTGGAGTGAGGCGCATGGGGTGCAGATTAACCCATCGAAGACTCAGCTCATTGTTTTTGGCAGCTCAAGGATGATACCAAAATAAACTGGTCACAGCTTCCCCACGTTCAATTTAACGGAACTGCTATTCCAGTCAGCGAAATGGTCAAGAGCCTTGGGGTTTGCATCGACAAACATCTTTCTCGGGGTCCTCAACTATAGTACGTAAGTCGCAAAATTTTTCATATGCTAAGTTTCTGAGACGATTGCGGAACTTTCTTCCAACTGCCACTAAAATTGCGCTTGCACAATCATTTTTATTTCCCATCCTTGACTACGCTGATGTCAGGTATCGAGATCTTTCTGAAGCACAACTAGATAAACTTGAGCGACTTCAAAATTTTTGCGTATGATTTATATTTGGACACAAGGCTGACTCGTCTTCTAGTCACTTCTGTCAATACGAGTCGAGCGCATCACGGCGTTTAACCTCACCTTAGTACTACAATAATCAATTGAGAGACTACTATCACTCAATTTTTAAAATGTACGACATATAGCTTAAAACGCGTCTTGAACGAACGAAACGTGCCTTGAAATAATAATATTGTTCGTCTACCTATTGCGTTTTTGTTGATTGATATTGATGTTGTATTGTATTTGATTATTATATCATTAATGATTTTGACACGATTACTGGTGATTTTGACATTATTAATGGCGGTTTTAACATTATTATTAGTGAACTTGACATTATTATGAATTATTACCAAAATTTTGCCAAATGTAAGTACTAACACTAGTGTTTAAGATGTATGTATGTGTAATTACTAACAAATTGGATTCTATGATCTGTATAAATAAATAATTATTATCATTATTAAAACTATGTTAGTGGCACCTTTTGCTAGTTTGTCCTTGTGCTGTCCTGTGGTGCTTGTCCGCGAAAGCGGTAGAACACCACGTCCTGCAGCAATAAGTCTATGCCAGGTGCTGGGTAACCCATCATACCAACTAACACCTGAAAGTGAGAGATACGCGTTTTAGAGCGTCGTCCTTTTGTAGTAACACATAACATCACGACTGTACGCCAAAGGATTAAACAGAGGTGTTTCTATAGTGCACCCATATTTAACTTTCGCATTTCGATTTTTGTAGTATGACTTAGAAAAACATAAGCAGATTCTTAAGAACTCTGATTTTTATCAGGTTTTCGGTAAGAGTCTAAGCTCTAATCACCTTTTTCTCCATTCACAGTTCCTCTGCTCCACCGAGTCAAGATAACTCGTCCAAAAATCATGTTTTGTTCTCTCTCCGCTTACGAAGCTCACAAAGCGACCTTTGACGAAGTCGGGAGCATCAAGCACTACATTCTATACGGGAACGAGACAAGAGATGGTGCTGTCCTCTTCAAGGACTTTCTGACGGAGACCACAGAGTTGAAAAACTTTGAAGCAGTTCCCGTTAATGGATGGGAAGACGTGGCTTTTATAGTCTACTCGTCTGGCACCACTGGTCTACCGAAAGGTGTTCCTGTCACACATTTGGGTTTTTTGTTGAACTCGCAGAGTATTATTACGCAATTGTGAGTATCACACATTATTGCTCGCTTAATTAATTAGAATTTCTAATGAAAATATGGCAGAGCTCAATACAATTATCTCTAGAAATTATTAGGTCATCCGGAGCAAAGTTGCGCGTCTGTTTGAACATGTCGTAAAATGAATGTAGGCGAGTCAGACTTAGCTCGAGTAGTTTTAAATAGCTCATTCAATGTTTTATTCTACGCGATAATAAACTGTTCGCTATGGCTTCAGGTACAAAAACAGATATAAAAAAATCCATAAGTGATCGTGAACAACGCGTGTTTTTGAGATTTTTATTTCTACAAAATCTTAGTGCTGCCGAAGCTCATCGTCAGTTAGAGAATATTATGGGGCGTAATGCCCTTAGCAAGTGGACGGTGCAGTTCTGGTTCAAACGCTTCAACGAAGTCTTGAAGACTCT
The DNA here is from genome assembly GCA_949629135.1 of Eremobia ochroleuca. Classification (NCBI taxonomy): domain Eukaryota; kingdom Metazoa; phylum Arthropoda; class Insecta; order Lepidoptera; family Noctuidae; genus Eremobia; species Eremobia ochroleuca. The sequence goes on from OX451413.1 coordinate 3,566,545, forward strand.
GTCGGCTAATTTGGAAATTCCGAAGTCAACTCTGCATGAAATTATTACAAAAAAACTAAACATGAATAAAATAAACGCCAAGTGGGTACCTCACGAAATTGACCTCCGCTAAAAAGAAACACGCCTAGTATATTGTACTAATAATTTAGAATATTATGGTCAACAGAAAAGTCGGTTGCAGCACACCGTTGCTGTTGATGAAACATGGATAAGTCCTTACCGGACACCTGAAAAGGATCAAGTGAAACAATGGGTTGGACCTGGAGAAAGACCGGCTAGTGTGACTCGAGTAGATAAACACAGGCCAAAGTATTTATTGGTACTGGCGTTGGACTTTAATGGGATTTGCTATTATGAAGTTTTAGAGAACAATGAAAAAATGGACTAGACTAGATATCTCCAATTCTTGAAAAAACTGTGGTTCAATTGGCACAAAAACAGGAAACACCAGGTATGGCTTCTGGACGACAATGCCAAGTGTCACCGTAGTGCAACTGTAAACAGTTAGGTCGAGGAGCATCGAGTGAGTCGTTGGTTGCAACCCCCCTATTCACTGGATCTGAGCCCCTGTGATTTTGGTTTTTTTCATCATCTAAAGAAGGCATTAAGTGGGATGTCATATCCTGTCATTCATTCCTTAAAAACTGCAATCGATGATGAAATCAAAATGGGTAGAAAAAATAATAAGTACCTGGCAGTTGGGAAACTACCAGAACGGTGGCAGCGTGTTATAAAAGTAGATGGCGAATATTTGTAGTATATGCATTAAACAACGTAAATAAAACAATGAACGCATTTATTTTTATTTCAATTTAAATAAGTACGCGCAACTTTGCTCCGGACGACCTATTAAATTACAAAGGACACTTAGGCGTCGAAGTACTCGTCCGCATCGCTGTCATCCGGGAACGTGCCCAGAAGACTGGCAGCATTGCCACGCTGAACCTGGTGCACAAGTTTAAAACACCGAATACCCCGTTCCAAAGCTGCTCTCTGGCAAACCTCGAGCGTGGTCCTCCGCTAAATTGTCACAGACCATGTCTGAGAACCATACGTAAGGATGGGAGGAATCATCCATACTATATGCTGTGTCATCCATACTATAGTATAATATTAGGTCATCCCACTTCCAGTGTCATATTTTTTTATTATTATTATTATTTTACAAAAACTGACTACTATACTATATAACCTTGTGACACTAATCAATAATCTCCACCACTATTAATCACTCGCTCCCAGACTGCTGGCAAATCTTGAAAACCATTTAAAGTACCACTTTCATTTAATTCATCAATAATGCTCTTTAGTTTAATATCTAGCTCCTTTTTGCTATTGTATCGAGTACCCGACAATTTCCTCTTCACATGGCCAAAACAATTGAAATCACAAGGATTCATATCCGGGAATATAGCGGCTGAATAATTTCAATCCATCCTTTATCTTCAATTAAATTCTGAACTATTTTTGATTTGTGCGGTCTGGCGTTATCATGTAAAATTATAGGACTCGTTATATGATGTTCGTCTGCCCAAATAGGAATATTTTCTTCTAAATATGACTTATATCGCTCTCCAGTCATAGTTGTATTTTCATCATAAGTTCTCCAAACAGCAATGCCTCTGACATCCATAGCTACTATTAGTAGTATTTTTCGTTCATGTAGCTCTGCACGTGGTAAATGTGTGTGTGGAAGTGCCCGGTTCCACCCAACATCGTGACTGATGTCTTTGACGAGGAGTATAAAATTCGACCCAAGCTTCATCAAGGCATATGAATCTATTAAGTATATTTTTCTTACGGCGATACCACGATAAATGGCTACGCGCAGTTTCATAACGAAACTCCTTCTGATCCGTGTTCAGAGTGTGGGGCACCCACACTGCACTTTTATTGACCAGACATAAATCCTCCGTGAGTACTCTATGTATAGTGGAATGAGGAATGTTAAGTTGAGTGGAGAGATCACTGACACTGACCCTACGTGACTGACGGAGTGCTTCCTTGATTTTGTCCCTTGCTTCTAATCTAGTCGATGATAATGATCGAGGTGCTCGCGGCTCATCTTCAGCTGTGGTTCTTCCTTGTTTGTACATTTCAAGCCATCGCTGTACGGTTCTTTTATTTAAGGCGTTACGACCAACACACTTTACCAGTAAGTCGTGCGCGACTCCTCCAGAGTAGTTGAGTAAAGCACAAAACTTTAGAAATATACGTTGCTCCACTACATTAATAGATTTTTTTTTAATCTTCCATTTTAAATCAATGCACGTCTTGACAATACAACACACCAAATTAAACGAACATGATTGTACAAGACAACACATGTATTAACTATTGCATACCATTGCGCAATACATAAATATTGGAAATAAAAAATATGACACTGGAAGTGGGATGACCTAATATTATATATGCGATACTCCCAAATTCGTTTTGGTTACGACTGGCATTACGGTTTTTGGCCTGCTCTTTTTAGATTGATATCGATGTCCTAAGACTAAATTTTGAAGTGAATGAATGAATTAATTTAAGATCTTTATTAAATAGATTATTATCATCCCTTTCAGGTACACAGGCGAAAGTATCTACAACTCCAGGGAGTTCTATTATACATACGGTCTGATGTATGCACTCGCGTGTCTGAGACGAGGTGTTACAATAGTCTACAGTCCTAGTGGAGGGGAAAAAGCAATGTTGGAGGCGATTCAGAAATATAAGGTACGGAAATCATTCATTTGTTTCTTTTAAGTAAACTTAGGAGATGGTTGCGTCTTGTATGGACCGCCATTGAAATACTAATGTTGTTATATTCTGGTTACTCATTGGTGATTTTAGTTTCGCCCATCCTCCACGACACTATTCAGTAGTACGCTAATGAATAGTGTCGTGGACGATGGGCATTAATATGGTTTCCTAGAAGAGCGGTGACCGCCCGCCTACATAGCGTCCGCAAATAATTTAAGAAGTTGTGTTTTTTTTTAGACCGTTTTTGACACCGTAAAGGCATACCCGGTCCCCAAAGATTTAGATTGCTAGATTTGCCCTCACCACACTTAGTCACGCGAAAAAGTGTCCATACTGAGGAGAGCGAGCTTACACATTATTATATAGCGTTTCTACTATTCTTTGTTGCGGTAGGGCGAATCTAACGATTTAAATCTTTGCCGCTGTCATCATTTTCGTGACAAAGAAAATTGTTTTCTTTTTTTTTCGGTTATTCTTTTTAGATTCAATTATTCTTTTTGTCTTGTAAATGTAGATATACAAAAGTGCCTTATCTATTGACATAAGGAGCTTTTCAAATCATTCTTCTCTTGCCAGATAAAGGTCCTGCTACTAGCGCCGATGCTCATCACGGATATGATCAAATCATCCATTTTGGAAAACTATGACGTCAGCACGGTGGAATACATCGTTTCTTCGAGTACTTACATCCGGGAGGAGGCTGTGAAGGCTATTAAAGAGAAGTAAGATTCATCGCAAGCATCTTTTGTGCTCACTCGTTCCATCATAGACCGCATTCATCATTTCCCACCAGGCGAGATTGAGGAAAAAAGCTGACACATTTTGCAAAAAAAAACGAAAATGGTGTCAGAGATAGCTGCTGGAAATAAATTGTTTCTAATTAAACCCCAGCGTAAGCACGTCTGAAAATCCAACAAAGCCCATCCCAGCACGTCAAGAAAAGATAACTCGTCCAAAAATCATGTTTTGTTCTCTCTCTGCTTACGAAGCTCACAAAGCGACCTTCGACGAAGTCGGGAGCATCAAGAACTACATTCTATACGGGAACGAGACAAGAGATGGTGCTGTCCTCTTCAAGGACTTTCTGACGGAGACCACAGAGTTGGAAAACTTTGAAGCAGTTCCCGTTAATGGATGGGAAGACGTAGCTTTTATAGTCTACTCGTCTGGCACCACTGGTATACCGAAAGGTGTTCCTGTCACTCATTTGGGTTTTTGGGTGTTTCAAGAAAACACACTGTGGGATTATGAACTTTCGTTATAGAGCCGAGCACTGAAGATCCGACAGAGTGCACCCCAGCTCATTAAGAAAACACAGTGTCGGATTTCCAACTCTCGTTATTCAGCCGAGCATTGAAATACCAACAGAATGCATCCCAGTGTGTCAAGAAAATGCACTGTTAGATTTTCAACTTTCGTTATCGAGTCAAGCATTGAAAATCCAACAGGGTGCATCCCAATATAAGAAAATTTCAATTTCTCTTCCAGGTTACCAAACCTGGTGTCAGTCCTCCAGGTTTACGGGATGTCTGAAGGTGGCAGTATCTGCAACGAGCTGAGCAGTCCCACGGGATCTAGGGCTGGCAGTTCTGGTATGCCTAGCTACGGATATGTGATTAAGGTAAGTTTATTTACTTCCTGAGAGCTGAGAATAGTTGCCATGGCCAAAATACGGTCTGGATGACTTTTTGTCTTGTCAGGTCGAAAGAATCTTTACCATTTGCGATTCCTGTCCATTCGCAGAATCATCATCATCATCATCATCATGATCATTTCAGCCAAAAGACGTCCACTGCTGGACACAGGCCTCCGCCAAGCACCTCCACTTCGACCAGTTCTGTGCTTCTCGCATCCATCGGGTTTCTGCGGCCTTCACAAGGTCGTCGGTCCACCTTGTGGGAGGCATTCCACCACTACGTCTTCCGGTACACGGTCGCCACTCCAGAACCTTTCGGTAACATCGGCCATTTGTTCTGCGAACAATGTACCACCTCACCACCAACCATATCTACCACTTTAGTTTGGCAATAATTCTTCGGGCTATGCTGGTTTTCCTGCGGATCTCTTAATTTCTGAATCGAACAATTGAATTTGCCCATGGCACCCTCTTCATTGTCCTTTGGGTGACTTTTATCCTTCCAAAAAGTCATATGTGAGCGACCACGTTTTTTGCCATAGGTCATCACTGGCAACACGCACTGGTCAAAGACTTTCGTCTTAAGATACTTCGGTATCTGGGACGAGAAGATATGGCGTAGGTTCCCGAACGCTGCCCAGCCGAGTCGGATTCGACGATTGACGTCTTTCTCGAAGTTGGACTTACCTAACTGGACAGGTTGTTCTAGGTAAACACACTCGTCCACGACTTCGACTGTAGCGTCTCCGATCTTCATGAGAGTGGGTTTTACATGGGCATATGACATGACCTTCGTTTTGTCCATGTTAATTTTAAGACCGATTCTTTCGGGGGCTCCTGAGGTCCATATAGTCTCAGCCAAGACTAATATATCGTCGGCAAACCAAAGGTTAGTGATGTACCTGCCATTGATATTAATTACTGCCACTTTCCAGTCAGAACCTTGAAGAGATCCTCAAAAGCAGCGGTGTATAGTTTCAGACAGATCACGTCTCCCTGTTTCACAACTCGCTGCAGAAGGATAGGTTTCGGGGTCTGATCCTGGAGTCGGACTGACATAGTGTCATTTTCGTACAAAAACTTCATCACCTCAATCTCAGAATATAGCCTTGCGACATCAAGCATCAATTATAAATGCGAAAGTAACTCTGTATGTATGTTACCTTTTCACTCCTTAACGATTGAGCAGATTTCACAGGCATACCATGATCTGAGTTGGGAACTTACCCGGACATAAGTTACTTTTTATGTGGGCAATACGTACCCGTGGAATAATCTCCGAACACATCGCGGGCGATGCAAAAGCTACTGAAAAATAAAGATCAATGCTGCATGTCTTCACGTTGTCTGTGGGAGGAGTGATTTTTACCCCCAATCAATCTGCCTGGTGGAGTCAGCTTCCAGTCTAACCGAATGCAGCTGAATACCAGTATTTTTTCATGGATCGAGTGCCTATCTGAGTGAGCGACCAGCCGGTCGATCGTGTAAAAAAAGTCACCATGAAATGGAATGAGCTGTCTGTCTCATCCCACTGATGCTACGGATTGACCAAGCATACATTTACAATCATAATCGTTATTTAAATCATATTTTTTATGCTAGTTCTATTAATCACCATCTGCCTGCCTTTTCCCAACTATGTCGGGGTCTACTTCCAGTCTAACCGTATGCAGCTGAATACCAGTATTTTACATGGAGTGACTGCCTATCTGACCTCCACCATCCAGTTTCTGGGTAATACGATACCCCTAGGTAAGACTGGTTGTCAGACTTTTGGGCCGTTGACGACCCGTAACGACTGTCAAAGATCCACGAATGACAGCCGGGAGCAACGGCTTAACGTGCTTTTCGAGGCACGGAGGGTCTTCGTATGTAAAAATGGCCACCCATCCACGGACCAACCGCGACTAGCGTAGCTTAACGCGGCTGTTATTACTTAGCCACAAGCGCCTATAATGTTTTTTAATGTCATTTTCTGATCCAGGTGGTGGACTTGAAGACCAGGGAACCTTTGGGTCCTAACCAGCTAGGGGAGATCTGTATCAAGGGACCCAGTGTTATGAAAGGTACCTATACTCTTTGTACAGACGCCAGCACATCAAGCTACTACAATCTGTCAGATTTCTTTAATATCAGTCGCGCGCGATCACCCGCTAAGCAGGCACGCATTTCGGTAGTCCAATAGTTCGCACTCTGCAAGTACGCGCAATCGCTACGTAATTGCCAATTACCCTCGCACTTCGCTCGATCAGTACGTTGATCAGTGGTTCTAAACATTTTACTCATCCTTTTATCTTATCAACGCAATGATGAAGTGTGCAAGTTGCAATTCTCAATTCAATGATGGTGTTCAGTGTACCTCATGCAAGCGGCACCTCGATTTTGTCTGCGCTAGCATCACGGAGCCTGGGTGGAGAAAATTAGGAGCTGAACGAAGAGCGGCATGGAAATGTCCTCAGTGCCGAATCTCCTCACCGTCAGCGACCCCTACCCCGTCTCCGCACCCAACACCTGAACCTGCGTCTCTGGAAACGATTCTGAATGAGATTCGCGAGCTCAAGCTTCAGCTGGCTGGTCTGCCAACGCTGTCTGATGATGTCAAATGCATAAAGGAGGAACTCAAAGAACTCAAGGCCAGTTGTGAGTTTGATGGTAAACGGCTCGATGACTTCTCGGTCAAGATTGCGGGCATTGAGTCTAGGGTGGCTGGTATCGAACATCTGCAAGAATCTATTTGTAGTCTTCAGTCTGACATTGATCTGGTTAAGTTGGAGTTGTCTGTTAGTGACCAGAGATCAAGGCTGAATAATTTAGAAATTAAGGGTATTCCCCTAAAAAAGGACGAAAATTTGTTCGATATATTGGATAAAATTTGCCAAAAAGTAAATTATGCTCTTCCGAAAGCCCAGATCAACTACATATCTAGGATTCCACTATTCAACACTAAGGACAAGTCCATTGTGGTCAGTTTCCTGAATAGATATGTGAAGGAGGATTTTGTCGCTGCTGCCCGTTCTTTCAAGACCTTATCCGCCCAGGACCTTGGATTCGTTGGCCAAATGAACCGAGTCTACGTGAATGATCACCTCAACTCTGACTCCAAAAAGTTGCTGAATAAAACCAGAGCAATTGCAAAAGAGAAGGACTTCAAGCACGTATGGGTCAAACACGGGAAGATTCATGTCCGCAGGCAAGAAGGATCTGCTGTCTTTATAATTTCTAAAGAGAAAGATTTAAACAAACTGAATTAGAGTGGCGCCTCTTTCCGTTATCATCACTTTATCAAAATTATTTAAAACATGTGTCTAGATGTAGAACTATTATTAGTAATGTATTATTAACCGTAATTATTTCTCACTTAAATGTATGTAAAAGGTTGGGCATCGCTGATGTGCTTCATGTTTCGTCACCTCGCCTTTGTATTCGCAAATGGGTCTTTTTTCTGTCTTATCGCGCTGTTCAATTCATTAGAACATCTCGATCTATGCATATCTCGCTCGCACTCATAACTGAGTATAATTACTGCTTACTTCCTCGCACAGCTACCTGTGACATTGCTGCTCTTTTTGTGGCATTTGACAATTATGTTTTTAAAGTTACCTTATTTAACCGATTTATAAGCTTACTATTCACTTTTATTTTGTTATTCAATAATTATGAGTATTTATTATCTGCAATCGTTATTCATTTAGAGTTTTGCTACAAATTGAGTGGTTATTATTATGCTATTGATTCTGGTGTTAAAACTTGTGTTTATCAATGGCTTTAAACGATACTAAAAAACTGCATGTATATTATCAGAATGTTCGTGGGCTCCGCACCAAAACCGAATCTTTCTTTCGCCAATTATGTCTATGTACGTATGATGTAATAGTGTTAACGGAAACTTGGTTAGTTGATGGCATATCGAACTCGGAGTTATTTGGTGACCAGTTTATTGTGTGGCGTCGAGACCGGGATTATTGTCTTACAGGTCAGTGTCGTGGAGGTGGCGTCTTGGTGGCTGTTCGTAAGTGTATATCTGCGGTACCACAGCTACTATTTCACTCTTCAGCCGAAGACTTGTGGGTGACCCTGAGTTTACGTCACCCTATCACTGGATTTTTTTTTAAACTGAATATTTGTGTCATTTACCTGTGTCAGCAAAATAATGGTTATTCTTTTTCCGACCAACTTTCGAACTTTCTTCATAGATTAAATAGTATAATAATTGACCATCCATCTGATAATTATCTAGTTGTGGGTGATTTTAACCTGAGTGGGATTATGTGGCAAAGCAACAATAACATATTTTTACCCGTGAACATTTGTAGCGGTGATGAGTATATGCTCACAGATGAGCTACGTATTTTAGGGTTAAAACAGTGTAATGGAATCGTAAATAATTATGGTAAGATTTTAGATTTAGTTCTGTGCAATGAAACTGTATCAGTGCGTGAATGCCCGGTACCTTTAACACCTGTTGACAAATACCATCCTGCCCTCTGTATAGATGTTAACTTTGCCGAGTACACTTATATAACTCCTGCTCCCTCTACTCGTTACATCTACGAGAAAGCTGATTTTGCGGCCATTAATAAGGAAATAGCAGCCATACATTGGATAAACGTATTGTCTGACATGTCGCTTAGTGACGCGGTAGATTATTTTTACACCACCATAAAAGACATTCAAGATAAGTTTGTTCCCGCTAAGACAGTTCTTCCTAGCTCATACCCTATTTGGTACTCGCCGGCACTCAAACGGTTAATTAAGGAGAAGTTTAAGTATCTGCGTAAATTTAAGACATATGGTAGACTTTCAGACGAGGCGACCTTTAAACATTTACGTGAGCGGGCTAACAAGCTTGAGGCGGAATGCTACGCCAAGTACTTAGCTGAAACAGAGGCCTCTATTGAAAAGAATCCGAAACGTTTTTGGAGCTTTGTGAAACAGCGATACAAATCCAATTCAATGCCCAGCTATCTCAAATATGGTGACGTGACGATTTCTTCTCCGGAGTCTATTTGTAACGCATTTTCTTCCCACTTTTATTCTACTTTTCTTGATCCTATCAATGCTGCGCCTACTAACTCTAGTCCTCCCCAAACTGAAAAAAATTCAAACATAATCTCGGATATTCACTCAATTGAGATCGACATTAATGTTGTAGTTAAGCTAATTGGTGAAACAGATCCATTTAAATCTGCCGGTCCAGACCACTTATCACCTAAATTTCTGATTGGCTGTGCTAACACTATTTCCCTGCCGGTATCACTATTGTTTAAAAAATCACTAGTTTCATGTTCTGTTCCCCAAATCTGGAAGTCAGCCTTTATCACTCCTGTGCATAAAAAAGGGCACAAAAACGAAATTATTAACTACAGACCCATTTCGAAATTATGTGTATTAGCTAAGATTTTTGAAAGGATAGTCTATAACCAAGTTTATGCAGCACTGAGTCAGTCTTTTAGCCCCTCTCAGCACGGGTTTCTTAGGGGCCGCTCAACAGTTTCTAACCTGGCTTTACTCAATGACTTCCTAACTGATAAAATGGATAATGGGGCACAAGTCGATGTCGTTTACACAGATTACAGCAAAGCTTTTGACAGAATCGACCACAATATTCTGATAACAAAGCTTTTTAACACTGGTATTAGAGGAAATCTTCTTCGCTGGTTTACCTCATACCTCGAGAACAGGTCTCAAGCTGTTGTAATCAGTAACTACATGTCGAGCTGGGTTTCAGCTCCTAGTGGTGTGCCTCAAGGATCCTTAATGGGTCCTTTGCTTTTCATCATCTATGTCAGCGACATCGACTCGTGTTTCCACCATTCAAATCTACTTTGTTTTGCTGATGACATGAAGATATTCTCTGCAATATCGTCGAAGGATGACATGGATGCCCTCCAAAGTGACCTGGCGCGATTAGATGATTATTGCCTGACTAATAAATTAGATTTAAACCCTGCTAAATGCTCTGTAGTCTCCTTCAGCAGAAAACGGTGTCCCCGTCCTACAGCTTATAAACTAAAAGGGCAGATATTGCTAAGATGCGATGGTGTACGTGACCTGGGCGTGTTTCATGATTCTAAACTTTTATTTAATGTGCACATTGAGCAAATAGTGGCTAAAGCGTCAAGATCACTGGGGTTTGTTATGAGACTCGCAGGGTGCTTCAAGAATGCTAAAACCCTTAAGATCCTCTATTGCTCTTTTGTCAGAAGTCACCTTGAATATGCGTCTCAAATTTGGAATCCTTGTTATGTCAAGTACATTGATCGTATTGAGAATGTCCAAAGAAGATTTATTCGTTTCCTGTGTTTTCGGCTGCGTATCCCTTACCATTCTGATGATTACTTAAATCTCTGTAAGAAATTTCATTTACAACCACTTATAAATCGTCGGCGATTAGCAGATTGTACTTACCTACTAAAAATTATATCGAGTGAAATAGACTGTTCTGATCTTTTACATAAACTACGCTTTAATGTCCCTCAGAGATCGGTTAGATTTAATCCGCCTATCTCTATTCCTTATTCCTCTTCTAACTACAGGCGAAACTCGTACATGGTGCGAGCGAGTAAGGACTTTAATGTTCTATGTAAAGAGTTCTCTTTTGACCCATTCAATACTAAAACCTACTCTGTACGCACCCAGCTGAATGCGGACTTCTTCAAAAGTGCATAGTGTTGACTGTACTTGAGTGATGTTTTATTATGTTCTTATATATTAAGTTATTTTTTAACGTGCTTGTTAGTGATCGTAAGTTTTCTATTACTTTATATATTTCTATCCGTGAGAACCTGTAATTGGCTCAATGTTTCTTATACTGTCGTTAATCATTAGTTATAGCTGTTGGTTCTCCTATGAATAAATAAATAAATAAATAAATAAATAAATAAATAAATAGATTTTCAACTTTAGCGCTAAAGCATAAGGTTCAAAGTTGATTGGGAAAATCTGACAGTTTCGGGTAGCTTGATGTGCTGGCGTCTGTACATCATATTTTGCATGACATAATTATAATAGTCACCTATAATGTTCCCACTACTGGGACACAGACCTCCTCTCTGTGAGAGGGAGCGGGCCGTAATCCACCACGTGAGCCCAGTGCAAAATTTAAGAAAAAGCTTAAAGAGCTACTGCTGAAAAAAATGATTTACTCGGTAAATGAATGGCTACAGGAATAAGGAAAATATTCTATATTTTTTTTTTTTAAATAATGTGTGTTGTTTATTATTAATTCAACGTAGAAATGACTGAGTTTTATTGGCATTTGACAATGTATTTTACCAGGCACATAATTATTTTATTGACATTATATAAGACTATGAATTTCGGAGACACGTATTGGCTAAGACCTCGGGCTAAGACTAACCATTATTTATATTTCTTTATTCCTTTTTACCTCTAAGAAAACGATTCAAATGCCATACCACAGGCTAAATAGAATTATAAGACCAAATGATGTAACATGGAAACCACCGATTGTATTTACTCTATTTATACGTGAATAAATGAATTTGAATTTGCGAATTGGTAGATGACACATGCATACAAATTTTCGCTTACCAAAAACTCGAGACATGTTTCCTTCTTACGATGTTTTCCTTCACTGTTTTGAGAGCAGTAGTGATGAAATAATTTACACAAGTAAAGCGCCTGCCTGGGTTCGAACCTACGACCTACAACTCTTAAGTCATGGCCGTTACCACTGGGCCACTACTGCACCTTTGCATGACATAAGCAACTCCTCAGAAATTGCAGATCCGATTACAATAATTATTTCACTGATAGAAACCTACACTATTGTTGACTGTCTTAGGATATGTTTTATGGGTAAAATCAGACACTTCACACAGACAAAGTCGCGGGTCGAAGCGGTCTACTCTCTAAGACCGTTACCGAAGATACGGGTCCGTCCGATGGTAGTTAAACCGTCAAAAGAACTGACAAATTCAATTTGTGGAACGGGCAAAAACTTTGCGTGTAAGGACAACTGTCAAATCATGTTGTCATTCATTCTTAGTTCAGGCTCCATCTTTTGTTCGTAGTTGACACAGAGTAGGAAACTCCCGTTACTTCAGCTGAAACTAAGAATTTCGTTCTTTGGGAGTAGACCCAAAGACCCACTCCTTAAAAACGAGACGTTGTCCTACCAAAATTTTTTGACTATTGTCGGGAAATAATAGTGATTTAGATTCGCTCGCACATACTACCTAATCCTTTACTTATTTTTCAGCATATCTAAACAATGTGAACCCTGACTGTAAGGACGAGGAAGGCTTCCTGAAGACCGGAGACGTCGGCTACTATGACGACGACGGATACTTCTTCATTGTCAATAGGATTAAGGAGCTCATCAAGTTTAACGATGTCTCTGTAAGTTTACAGCGTAAGCGTTTCATCATCACCGTCCGTATGACGACATCAGCCACCGCTGGGTATGTCAACACTCAGGCGGGTATCACATCTGCGCTGCAAAACCATAGAGCAGCGAAATCGTAATAGTTCTGCTATGACTTGTCCATTATCCGACAAGCGAAACTGCCTATTCTAACGCACAGATTTGAAGATGATTCTATCTCTCTCCCGCGTGATTACAGCGATATGCTCGGGCTTTCCATGTTTTTTGAAGGCTTCAGCAGAATTCTTCCAGTAGAATCTTTCTTCTTCTTCGTGGCGATGGCATGACAGTTTAAAACTTCGTACTTTCACTGTGTCGTCGGTGGTAGCACACACTCACTACATTCTCATGATTTATTATGAACTATACACTAGATTAAGTTTAAGTGGAAATAACATCAATTGGAAGCATGAAATTGAAATTTGAATTTCTAGCGAATTTCTTAATTGTCTCGCAACACAACAGTTCTCACTGTGTGTGCGTGTGCGTGTGTGTGCGTGTGTGTGCGTGCGTGTGTGTGTACGTGTGTGTGTGCGTGTGTGTTCTTGCGTGTATGTGTGTGTGTGTGTGTGTGATATGAGAGTATGAGTGAAGCGTGTATACTTCTGATAGTGTAAAAAAAAAAGAGAGAGAATTAGACTGTTACGTAGCGACCCGCCCAATGTAGGTTTATTCAAACCAGAAGAAGCTTCCTAATAAGCCATATACTAACGCAAACAACGTTATTTACTTAGTATCGCCTGCACAGCGGAAGAGCGCTGATGTCTGAAATATAGTCGATCGTGTAATTTTATTTCCTAATGTTTATGTTATAGGTATTTTGTACCTATCTTTTTTGTTGTCTTTTTTTGGAAACTTGTAAATGGCGTTCAAATGCATATTGTTTAAGATCACTGTTTTTATTAGCTGCAAGTGTCCCGAATTGAATAAAATAAAATAAAAAAATTGAGAATAAATTTTTCTTATACAGCGTGTACTGTTATGCAGATGTGACAGAGACCTAAACAGATGTGACAGAGACCTAAAGTTGACGAAAAAATCGGATGGGGGAGGGGTTTTGGTGGCAGTCATGAAGTGTCTCAAACCGTATCGATTCTCTGTACCGTCACTTACATCAATGTCAAAGTTTGTGGAACTAGTTTTTGTACAATTACCGGGTACTGAACTAACTGGCTGTTATTTAATTGGCGCAGTTTATATACCAGATAGGTCACCCATAGCGGTTTACAATTTATACTTTGAGGTTTTAAATGATATCATAAGAGAGAATAGCATATCCAACCTGATACTAGTCGGGGATTACAATATACCTGAAGCTAATTGGCAACATCGAACGGGCTCTTCTGACCTAGTCTGTACGGGAACATCATCAGTTTGCGAGGGTCTGCGAGACTTTATGACTCTTCACCATTCCTCTCAATATAATACAATTAGAAATTCGAACGGTAGAATTTTGGACTTGTGCATCACTAACATTACTGACTGCTCTGTGATGCAACCGCAGGACTCGATTTCTATACCAATAGACGTTCATCATCCTCCATTCTATATTATAATTCCTTTCACATCTAACATTAGCAACATGAACCGTCACCCTGCAAGAAAACCTAACTTTTTTAAGGCCAATTACGATCTTCTAAATAAAGAGTTGATGGACGTCTCTTGGAAGATGATACTTGATCAACTTCCTGCAGAGAATGCGGTTAACTTATTCTATGAAACTATTTACGATACTGTCAATAAAAACGTGCCATTTTCAAAACCTAAACCAGCACGATATCCAATATGGTTTAGCCCATCTCTCATACATATATTTAAAAACAAACGCAAAGCTTGGATTAAGTGGAAAACATATAAAAATGACTCGGATTATGAAATCTTTTCATTATACAGAACCCGTTTTAAAAGTGAGGCTACAAAATGTTACAATAAGTATATTGATTCTGTAGAGGATTCTATCCCTAAAAACACTAAATACTTCTGGTCTTATATATCTAATAAAAAAACTAAGGCAGGTATACCGTCTAGTATGTCATACGAAAACCGAACTTCGCAAGATCCCGAAACTATCTGTAACTTGTTTTCCTCATTTTTCCAATCTGTATATCAGCCGTCTACCTTAACTCCCCAATGGTCACCACCAAACAATTATTCGGATCAGTGTGATTTATTACAACATATATATTTTGATGTAATTGTTATTAAAAGAGAATTAAAAAAATTGGACCCCTCAAAGGACCAGATGGACTACCAGCAGTGTTTCTCAAGAACACTGCTGAGTCAATATGTGAACCATTATATATTATATTTAACAAGTGCATCACTGAGGGTTTCTTTCCAGATATTTGGAAATGCGCCTACATTGTCCCAATCCATAAAAGTGGTTCAAAACATGACGTCACAAATTACCGGCCAATATCTATTATCAGTGCAACATCAAAACTTTTCGAGAAGCTTGTTCATAATGCCATCTACCCCTTCATCCATAATTATATCATACCTGAACAACACGGTTTTGTAAAACAAAAATCCACCATGACAAACTTAGCAATCTACTCTAATTTCCTCTTCCATAGTATCGACAAGGGAATTCAGGTGGACGCTGTATATACGGATTTTCAGAAGGCATTTGATAGAGTGGACCATGAAATCCTTCTCAATAAAATAGCGTTTAATGGAATTAGGGGCAATCTTTTGCGGTGGTTTTGTTCGTATATTACTAACCGCAGCCTGATAGTCGTGATTAATGGGTACAAATCGGGTAGTGCTAGAATGTCGTCCGGTATTCCTCAGGGTTCCATATTAGGTCCTCTACTTTTTGTTATATTCATAAACGACATAAATACATGCTTTCAATACACAAATTTTCTTTTATATGCGGACGATTTAAAATTATATAAACCCATAAAAAAATTTAATGACTGCTCAGAACTTCAAAGCGATCTTGACAGACTCTCTGAATATTGTAGAATTAATAAGTTAAATTTAAATATACCCAAATGCCATATCATCAGCTTTACTAAAAACAAAAGTATAATAAAACTTGATTATACCTTATGTAGTACTATGCTAAACAGAGTGACGAACCTTAGAGACCTAGGAATACTATTTGACCGTAAATTGCACTTGAATCTGCACATAGAAAACATCATAACCAGAGCATTTAAGATGTACGGCTTTGTTATTAGAACAGCTACCGACTTTAGGCGCCCCTGTACATTTTTACATTTGTATCGGTCACTTATTCGTTCTCAGCTTGAATATGCCTGCCTGATATGGGATCCATTATATAATAAATATAAAATAGCCATTAAAAAGTGCAACGCAAGTTCTTGCGAACTATGCAATTCAGATGCCAACTTCCACGCTTACCTTACAAAGACCTTCTAGCAATGTATAATTTACTCTCGCTCGAGAAGAGACGAATGCTTCTGCAAGTAATGACACTGCACGACCTTTATCATAATAAGCTGAATTGGATAGACCTTAGTAGTGATATTAAACTTGTAGTGCCTAGATCAATTCATCATCGTAGAGTGCGCGTTTACCGATTGTTTGATCAAGCATCACACCGGACAAACGCAGGTAAGCGTGCACCCCTTCAGCGACTCAAGCAAATATACAATGAATATTTCATAGATGTTGATATATTTCTGCTAAATAAAAATGCTTTTCGAAGTAAAGTTATTAACGTACTGGAAAACTTGGACATATCTTGTGGTAACTGACTAGATTGTTAGTTTGTAACATTATAAAATGTTTCCTTGAATAATGGTAACTCGCTTACCAATGAGTCCTCATCATCATAGCATACCTCTTTGTTAACATGTGGAAAATGTTGTGGTTATTACATTGATTTTGTTTTAGATACCTTACTGATAAGTGTTATATGTAATGTAATATCGTTTTTTTTCCCAAATAAAATAAAATAAAAAGTAACGGAAGGGGGGTATCAACCCTGAAGGAGGTGAATGTGCTCATGAAACTCAACAACTTTCCCCAAAGAACATAGGTCGAAATATGAAAAAAAAATCTGGCCCTCCCTTACAAAACTGACTACCAGCGGATTGATTTACTATGGGAGGGCCAAATTTTTTTTTCATATTACGACCTATGTTCTTTGGGGAAAGTTGTTGAGTTTCATGAGCACATTCACCTCCTTCAGGGTTGATACCCCCCTTCCGTTACACGCTGTATCTCTGTTTCAATCATACTAATTATTTTTTTGTATATTTTTGAACAAATAAGTGATACCTTATACTTGATTAATTTTAATCTATTGTGTATTCAGGTATCACCAGCAGAATTCGAAGAGATACTTCTACAACACCCATCAGTTCGCGAAGCAGGAGTAGTGGGTAAGCCTCACCCGAAGCACGGCGAAGTTCCTGTGGCTTTCATCGCGCTGCAGCCAGGGTGCAGTGCTACTGAAGAGGAACTGGTCCAGCACGTGAATAGCCGAGTGAGTAGGGACTTATAATATAGCCTGTAGTTGTCAAATTGTACGGAAAATGTGATGTCGCGGTAGTTCGGAGATTGAAGACTCCTTTGGCAGCACTACCATTGGTTTGAGCACTGCCCAGCAATAGGGTCTGATAGTAGTCTTCGTTCTACCAACAATCGTCTTCTACGATGTCCTTCTCACCGTTCTGGCTTCATTCATTCTTCCTTCTTTGTCCAGGCACTCTTTCTTTGGAATGCGCTCCCTCTGAACATCAGGACGGCAACCAGTCGGTTATCTTTTAAAGTGAAGGCACGTAAACATATCTGTCAGAAGTTGGCCGTAACATTCTAGCACAGATTTGCTGGATTCATTTTCTCCTCAACCGATCACTTTTTCTCCTGACAGTTCATTTGGTTTGTACGTATGCATATTGCATGATATTTTTTTCAGGTTCTAAATTTTTACAGGATGTTCTACTCATGAATATGAACAACTTTCACGATGGTACCAACTCTGAAATCACGAAAACAAAATCAGCTGTTTAATACAAAAGTTCAATACCTACTTGACCAAAATGTATGAAACAGTCGATTTTTTTTTTTCGTGATCTCAGAGTTGGTCCCATAGTGAAAGCTATTCATTTTCATGGGTGGAACACCCTGTAAAAAATTGGAGCCGGTACAAAAGCATGCTGTATATGTATCTATCTATGTATTATTATTAATTCTTGTATTGTATAGTCATTTCCTAGCTATCTATCCCGTATGTTGCACCTGCCATATTTTGTCTCTGCATCACCCTAAGGTTGACTGGTAGAAAATGCCTCAGGCATTAAGTCCGCCTTTGTATAGTATTTTTTGTTTTACTTGTGCATAAAGTTTTAATAAATAAACGTGAAGATAAATGCAGCATCAATTAGAAGGACAGTTTTTTTTTAAATGCTAAAAAAAGTTTCTCACTCGTGGCTAAATGATATCGGCCCCTCGGGTTGATTTAAGGTTAAGCTACGCTTGCTGCGGTCGATTTGTAGATGGGTGACCAACCATTACATATCGAGACCCCTGCGTGCCCCAGACAGCACGTTAAGCTCTTGATCCCGGCTTTCATTCAGGACCTTTGAAAGTCAGTCAGGGACAACTAGTATTACGGACTTCGGGGTATCGTGTTACTCAATAACTGGCTCGTGGAGGTCAGATAGGCTGTCGCTCCATGTAAAATACTGGAATTCAGCTGCATCCCAATATAGTTGGAAAAACGGCTAGGCAGTTCCGAGATGAATAATCGAGTACCGTCTTTTTCTTTCAGGTAACTTTCAAAATGCGTCTAGCCGGCGGCGTCCGTTTCATTGACCGTCTGCCGAGAGGCGCCGGGGACAAACTTGACAGGAAAGACTTGGTGCAAAGGTTGCTTGATGAAGATGCCAACTGAGAAGATTATGAGAAGAATAGTTGTTAATTTAAATGGTATTAATTAGTGCCTTTTATAAGAAAACTGGGTAGTGGGCACCGGGTAGTTGGTAAAGGCAAAGCTGACGTCAGACGCTTCACTCGAACGAATAGTTAATAATAATAATATTCCACAACTTTCACACAACGCCATCTAGTCCCAAACTTAGGTGAGCTTGTGCTATGAGTACAATACAACTAATAAAGATACATATATGGGCAGTTTTTTTTATAAAAAAGAAAGAAAGAAAGAAAGAATTCTAAATTCATACATATTATAGATAAATTACACCCAGACAAAGAACAAATGATCGTGCTCATCACACAAACATTTGTCCTGGGTGGGAATCGAACCCACGACCTTGCGTATAGTAGTCACGGCCACTGACCACTAGACCAACAGGCTTGCCAAAAGTTAAATTAAGTTAGTTATACAGCGTGTAACGGAAGGGGGGTATCAACCCTGAAGGAGGTGAATGTGCTCATGAAACTCAACAACTTTCCCCAAAGAACATAGGTCGAAATATGAAAAAAAAATTTGGCCCTCCCTTACAAAACTGACTATCAGCTGATTGATTTACTATGGGAGGGCCAAATTTTTTTTTCATATTTCGACCTATGTTCTTTGGGGAAAGTTGTTGAGTTTCATGAGCACATTCACCTCCTTCAGGGTTGATACCCCCTTTCCGTTACACGCTGTATATTATAGTTACCTAGTTCAATCCTAACTATTCTTATTCCGCGTGTCGCGGGTTCGATAAGTTCGATTCCCGCACGGAACAAATATTTGTATGACCTACAAGTAGTTTGTTCCGGGTCTGGCTGTTTGTGTATATGACTTTAAATGTTTTTAAACGCACCCACAATACAGGAGAAATTCGTTAATAAAAAAAAATAATAAAAAAAGTAATACTATAAATGCGAAAGAAGTTTGTTAGCTTGTTTGTTACCATTTCACGCCCAAACCACTGAACCGATCAACCTGAAATTTTGCATATACGTTGTCAGGTGTACTGAAACGGACATAGAATACCTTTCATACGGAAAAAAAAGCGTTATTCCCGAGGAAAACCACAATAACGTTATTATGATAATAGATGGCGCCACGAGTCTTTCGAATCATGATTAAATTATATTAGAAATTTTAGAGTTTAGACATTTTGTGAGTTTAGACTGTCAAAATCAAAATCAATCAAAATCAAAAGTCATTTATTCAAACTAGGCTGAGAATCAGCACTTTTCGAACGTCAAAATTACAAAAGACAGTGTCCCAAAACGCCCGCACTTCACCACTTCCTAGTGCTTTCGCTGGGGAGAAGAAGTGGCGCAACAAACTCCCCAGCATCGATGTCGATAAACCGGACATATAACATTGTGTATAGGAGCGTCCTAGAATAATGTTTCGTTCTGAGCCCATGAGTGCAACGGCCAAACAACAAGCAGAGTACAACACGAATTAATCGTGAAATTCTAAATTAGCGCGAGCGCAGCCGCGGGCAAATGTTAGTAGTTCAATCAACTCAGCCTATCGCAGTCCACTGCTGGACATAGGCCTCTCCCAGACTGCGCCACAAAACCTTATCGTCCGCCTTCCGAATCCAGTCTGTCCCAGCAATGTTCTTAAGAGGTATGAATTAGACCTGTATTTACTAAATCGAAAGCGACGACATTTCGCACCGATTCCTACAATTCAACTGACTCTCATGACATGATGTTCCACTACTCGAATCGCGACACAATGTAGTAGCCGGTTCTCATCGTTATTTCCGAGGCGAGGGTGTGTTAACGCCTTGAAAAACGAAAAGTGAAGCGTCTGATATCAGCATCAGTTGTATCATGCATTTGTGAATGCCTTTTCTGATAGTACGGGCATGGTGACATTTTTAAAAGAATCTTTATTATTAAGAAAACGTTGGTTAAATAGTGTAAACTGTTTATGGTGGAAATATTAAAAATAAATGTTTATAAGTATTTTTTTTGCTAAGGCACATCCTTCCAGGAACTACTTTTCCGTGCCACAGATCGACTCGCCATTTCTTTCTGGGCGGGCCTCGGTGGCGCCGTCCATCTTCACGCGCCCATTGTGTGTAGGCTTTTGCCCCACGATCAACGTGCATGCCGCTGATATGACCCTCCCAATCCCATTTGAACCCGTCAGTCTTCTTTCCTACATCAAGTATGCCCGTTTTGGAACGCAGCGTGGTGTTCCGAATTCTGTCCTGTCTTTTTTCTTTTCCCATCGTTCTTTGGCAAACTCCAAGACGGAACTTTTGCGACTCAGTGAGGGACCAGCCGGTCGATCGTGTGAAAAAACTCACCATGAAAACTTGCGTGGAATGAGCTGTCAGTATCATCCCACTGGTGCTACGGATTGACCAAGCATACATTTACAATCATAATCGAGATTTTAATAATATTTACCTGAGCGGTCGCGCAATGTATTCCGTTCACTGCGAACGACACGTGTGTCGAGCCAAAGCTTGAATTCAGCTAAATCTATGAGTGTCGATAGTGTTGTACATACCAAATTGTAAACAATGCCGATATTAACTATGTGTATACGAATTATTATTTTCAGTAATATTATAATTAAAATAACTTTTTTTATGAACACCAATTACATTGTTTATTGTGGATTATTAATTGACTTTGTGAGTGGGTTTTTCGTCAACTTTGATTTGAGGTTAGCAATTTATGATGAACTAGCGACCCGCCCCGGCTTCGCACGGGTGCAATGGAGAAACACTGATAATTTTAGAGCCATTATTTCTCGTAAAAAGTATAGGATAAAAAATGGTTATTGTGGGTTATTCCTAAGAGATAGACATATACCATCGCGGACTTTTTTGTAGAACTTTTTAAGGTGTACAATACTGTAGTACATTATTTTGATCTATCTCGACGGGTTCAGCCAGCGTTTGCAATGTAAGCGCAAAAAAATGTGTTTATTTACGACATTACATTAGACACCTCTAAAATTACCAGTGTTTCTCTACTATATTATGAATGTATTATACATATAAACCTTCCTCTTGAATCACTCTATCTACTAAAAACAACCGCATCAAAATCCGTTGGGCAGTTTTAAAGATCTAAGCATATATAGGGACAGACAGACAGGGAAGCGACTTTGTTTTATACTATGTAGTGATGTTCATAAAATAACGAGAATTACCCCTCTTCACGGGCGATTGTTTTATCGCGCACAGGATTTTCAACTCTCAGTATTGAACCGAGCATTGAGAATCCAACAGAGCGTCTTAACAACACACTGTTGGACTATTTATTCATAAAATACCAATAATACAGTAAAGTTTATTTTTTTTTTCTTTTGACTTCGCACGGTTTGTGCATTCAGCCAGTGTCACGTTTTTACAGTAAAGTTAGTAAATACATTTTGCACAGGGTAATTCATTGATATAAATGTAGGTATCTTATATCTGTAATTCGTATGAAAGAAAGAAAGAAAAAGTATTTATTGCGACTCGTACAAGAAGATCACAAACTAAACTAAATACAGTCAAAAATAAAAAAAACCAAATTATATTTTTTTAAAAAGTAACAAAAAGAAAATTGAAACAGGAAGTCCTATACGAGGCCAAACGGCTCCTATCTGATGCTGCGACATTTAAAAAATAAATGTTGCAGCGCTGGTATTATGATACCGTATGGTTTACATAATAAAGAGAATTCTATTATATTCTATTTTAAAACTGTGCCTGTAGATCACTTGCAATTTTTAAGTAAATGCATTTAAAATGATGGTTAGCAGGAATTCTCGAAATAAAACATCTACAATTTATTTTTAAATTTATAACACTTATTTTTAATATTTTCACCGTAAACACTTAACAATAATTAACCAGCAATACAAAAAAAAGCTTCTTAAAACCATCTGCCTAGACTTTTTCCAACGATGCTGGGGTCGGCTTCCAGCCTTACAGGATGCAGCTGAATACCAGTATTTTACATGGAGCAACCGCCTATCTGACCTCCACAACCCAGTTACTGGGTAACTCGATACCCCTTGGTAAGACTACTGACTTTCGGGCTTCTGACGACCCGTAACGACTGTCAAAGATCCAATAATGACAGCCGGGACCAACGGCTTAGCGTGCTTTCCGAAGCACGGAGGGGTCTCGGTATGTAAATACGGTCACACATCCACGGACCGACCGCGGCAAGCGTAGCTTAACCTAATCGATTGTACCGTGCAGCTGTTACGAGCTTCTCTCCAATAAAACCTTCAACAATAAATAAGCAACAACGTCTTAAAATTAACTGATGACTGTTTAGGCAATACTAATCGTCAATCAAATTTAAATAATAATAATAATAAAAATTTATAATAATTAAATTAAAAATATTATTTTAATTAAAATAATATTTTTAATTTCAATCGACAAATGTTTGTGTGATGAGCACGATCATTTGTTCTGTGTCTGGGTGTAATTTATAATATAATAATAATAATTTAGTGTTGGGCACCGTGACGCGACGTGGTGAAAGTAATAACTTCTCAGGCGGGAATTTAACAACTGATTTATTTTCTAAAACAACCTACTTATATATACACTAACAATAGTACCTTAGTCCTAGCATCTTATTGTTTACATTTATCTTGACCAATAGCGACGCGCCGTAAGGCGAGCCGCGCGCGGGGCTCGGGGCGTTGTTTTGCACGCGGGACTATTCGCCGCGAAGGTATAAATATGAGTCGCGCGCCTAGCGCGGTCCTTTTCCCCCAGGTGCCGTCGTCGAGTGAAGACTGTCTGCCGATCCGCGGGACGCGTGTGTCGTCAGCGTCGTGTGTCCATCTGCGAGGTCCCGGAGTGTGCAGTGACGACACGGAGGGTGCTGGTGCTTCTGCTTGCTCTGCATGCGCTTACAAAACCGCTTCTTTCGAAGCGACCCGCGAACGTGTGTGGCGCGGCGTTGTGATGACGCTCGTGCCGCGTCGTGTTTGCGATCTTGTTTCTTTATCACGAAGTGTGTTATTACGTACTCGTCTTTTTCAAGATGCCTTGCTTCACTGTTTCTTGTGCAGAGTGTTAAAAACGTGGTAAGGTAACTGGTTCGGTGGTATGTGGTAACTGGCTCGGTGGTATCTGGTAATGGTAATTGGTTTGGTGGTATGAGGTAAAGGTAACTGGTTCAAGGTATGTGTGACAGGTACTGTGTCACTACATCACTCCCCCCTAAGCGAAGCGTACGTTGTGTTTCACCGCGCGGCCGGACCGAGTGACGTATGTGTCGCGCGGTGCGCTGGGGGTCCATGACCGCGGCTCAACGCTCGTAGTTGAGTCTGCTGAGCTTTTAGTGCGCGGTGCTTGTTGAGAAGTGGTAGACTCTTCATCGTTGAGTAGGTGCGCTGGCTTAAGTCTGTCTATTGAGACAACTGTAGTTCGAAGTGGCATCTGTATGGTGAAATGTTTGCTTTCACGTTGAATCACCTTGAACGGGCCGTCGTAAGGAGGGGTCAATGGACTTCGCACGGTATCATTGCGCACGAAAACATGAGTACATGTCGCTAAGTCCTTGTATACAAACGTGCTCCTGTTGTTGTTACGTGACTTACTGCTTGGCGCGAGTGATGCCATTGTTTCGGTCAGCTGGCGGACGAATTCTGCGTCTTCATTTTTCGGCTGTGTAGGCGCGAAGAAATCTGACGGTATTCTCAGTGTCGATCCGTAGGTCATCAGAGCCGGGCTGACTTCTGTGTCTTCACGAAGCGCTGTACGTAGCCCAAGCAGCACGGTCGGTAATTCATCGCTCCAGTGTATGCCGGCACCTCTCGCCATGAGCGCGGCCTTCAACGTGCGATGCCAGCGTTCTACTTGACCATTTGCTTGCGGGTGGTATGCTGTAGTTCGAATCCTGGTGATGCCAAATTTCTTCATCAGAGCGTTGAATAACGAAGATTCGAATTGTCTTCCTTGATCCGTTGTTACACGTAACGGACAGCCAAATCGCGTTATCCATCCCTCGTAAATCGCCTTAGCAACAGTGTCGGCGGTGACGTCACGAATAGGTATTGCCTCCGGCCATTTAGTGCAGCGGTCGATCATTGTTACTAGATATCTGTAGTCGTTAGATGGCGGCAGTGGTCCTACGATGTCGACGTGAATGTGTTCGAAACGCGATGATTTTTGGAACTCGCCGAGTGGACTGATAACGTGTCGTTGAACTTTCCCGCGCTGGCAACCGATGCATGATTTCGCCCATAAACCAACTTCTCTGTTCATACTTGGCCAAAAAAACTTTGTAGACATTATCTTTCTTGTTGTTCGCACACCAGGGTGACTTAGTTCGTGTTGCGCTTTAAATGCTGATAAACGATAAGTCGCTGGTAGGTATGGACGAACGTTGCCAGTTGACGTTTCACATATGATGGGTCGTTGACCTCCGGGCAATGTGATAGGCACAAACTTTAGATTCGGGTTGGACATGCAGCTCTTCAGTTCTTCATCATTTTGTTGATCTTGAGCAAGTTGGTTGTAGTCGATCGTACAGTGTGACAAGTCGATTTCTTCAATGCGTGATAAGGCGTCCGCTGCTTCGTTCTTATCACCGTGAATGTATTGGATCTTTGAACAGAACTGACTGATGTAGTGTAGCTGGCGTTCTCTTCGTGGTGTATCGCTACTACTCGGTGTTCTTGTCAGCGCGTAAGTTAATGGTTTGTGATCGGTGAATATTGTTAGGTCACTGCCCTCTATTAGTCGTCGTAGGTGTTGCACTGCGGTGTACATTGCTAATAATTCGCGATCGTACACGCTGTAGCGTCGCTGCGTCTCACTCATAGTTTTTGAATAGAATGCCAGTGGTTTCCACAAGTTGTCCACTTTTTGTTGTAGAACGGCGCCGATGCTAGTATTCGATGCGTCGGTAAATAAACATAGCGGCGCGGTAGGTATCGGGTGAGTCAGTGTCGTTGCCTCGAGTATGCTTTGTCGGCATTTCTCAAAGGCTTGTTCTGCTTCTTGAGACCATTGTATCGGAGTTTTGTCTTTCTTTTTGCTGTTGTGTAGATATTTATTTAATTCATGTTGGTACTCTGCTTGATGTGGTAAACAACTACGGTAGAAGTTCATCATTCCTAAGAATCTTCTTAGTTCTTGAACTGTTTGTGGTTTCGGATAGTTCACTATGGCTTGTATTCGTTCTTCAGTGGGTTTGATTCCTTCTGATGTCACTTGGTATCCGAGGAACTCGATGTTTTCCTTGTCAAACTCGCACTTGTCGATGTTAAGACTGACGCCGTAGGTATTTAGGCGTTCGAGTACTATTTCTAAATGGCGACGGTGTTCTTCCTTATTTTTCGAGTGTACGAGCAGATCGTCGACGAAACAGAATACGTTTTCATCTAGTCCTCGTAGAACCTCGTGCATGAAACGTTGAAAGGTTTGACCAGCGTTTCTTAAGCCAAACGTCATGCAGGTGAATTCGAAAAGTCCGAACGGTGTTATTATTGCTGTTTTTTGAGCATCTTGTTTTGCGATAGGTATCCAGAAGTATGCCATTTTTAAGTCGAGTTTTGAGAATATTTTCTTGCCGTGAAGTTGGTATGTAAAATCTTGGATTCGTGGAATAGGGTATCGGTCGGGAACGGTGACGGCGTTGAGTCTTCTGTAATCGCCGCATACTCGAAGTGAACCGTCTTTCTTTTTAACAATGTGAAGTGGACTCGCCCACGGACTGTTTGACGGCTTGCATATTCCCATCTCGATCATGCGCTCGAATTCGAGTTTTGCCGCCTTATATTTGTCGGGCGGTAGAGGGCGCGGCCGTGCGTAGATCGGCGGCCCAGTTGTCTCGATGTGATGTGTGACGTCATGCTTGGCTGGAGTTTTGAGTGACATTGGTCGAAGCACATCTGGATATTTCTTCAGCAGGTCGTGATGAGTGTGGTCGCGATTGATGATGTAAATCGATTCTTCTTTGCTGTTTATTTTGATTGCGTTTACACTAAGCTCGGTTACACGGTCGATGAGTTTTCTTTGGTGCAAGTCGACTAACAGTTTATGATGCACTAGGAAGTCGGCACCCAGTAATGAAGTTTTCACATTGGCGACGACGAAAGTCCACTTGAAACTTGTTCGTAAGCCTAGGTTGAGCTCGAGTGTGCGCTCTCCGTAGGTACGAATCTCTGTTCCGTTTGCCGCGAAAAGTTTGTAGCCTGCATTCTCCGTCGGTTTTGAATATTTCTGGTTTCGAGCGGCTAATACCGATATGTCGGCTCCCGTGTCGACAAGAAATTTTTCTCTATTGTTGATGTCGATCACACATAGGCGGCGGCTTGTTTGGTTTACATCGACGCCCGCCACTGTCGATGTACGTTCTAGTTTTCCCGCTTTGCTGAGGAACACGGCAATTCACATTTTCGTGCCGCGTTGCCGAATCGGTAGTGGTACCGGCACAACCAGTCGGGATCGCCGGGCTTGCGGGCGTTATCAGTACGCTGTCTTGAATGTGAGCGTGAGCGGCCACGATGTGCGGAGTTTTGGCGGGAACGGCGATACGACGAGTATTGATGGTTGCGGAGTTCGGCGACTTCGAGTGACAATTTCTCTATTTGTTTCGTAAGCATGTTGATTTGTAGGCTTGTAATTGTGTTTATCGGTACCTCATTGACTGCTGGACTTGTTGACGAAGGGTTTGCTGTGGAGACTACGGCGACTGTAGCGGGTTCAAAATGCTCCATCATTTTGTCTGCCATCGCAGCTAGCACTTCGAGCGATGGCTCGGTGTTGACGGAGAGCACGGCGCGAACTTGAGCGGGCAGCTGGTTGAGCCACATAACTTTCAGCGCTTCATCCGAAAGTAGCTTGCCACTGAGGTCTCGCATTTTACGCAGCAGCTGGCTCGGCCTGTTATCGCCGAGTTCGAGGCCGCTGAGTAGCTTCTGTAACTGCCGGTGGTCTGACTCTTGGTACGTTGAGATGAGTCTGTCTTTGAGCGTGCTGTACTTGCCGGTGGTCGGAGGATGTAGAATGATGTCTCCGATTTGTTCCAGGTCGCTGTTGCCGAGTAGTGGGACGACGAGGTTGAACTTCTGCTCCTCACTTATCTTGCTGGCAGCAACGGCGGCTTCAAACTGCGCGAACCACAGGCGCGGGTTTTGGCGCCAAAACGGTGGTAGCCGTGCCGGAAGTGAGATTGTTGCCACGTCGCTCTTTACTGATGTGGTGCCCTGAGCATCGCTGAACTCTTCGGCATTCATGGTGATGATTCTTCAGAGATTCTACTGGGATCTTGCAGGAGTTCGATGTTGCGGGAACTCGGCTTCAGGGTCGTGTTCGAGGGGTCACCAATTTAGTGTTCGAGGGGTCACCAATTTAGTGTTGGGCACCGTGACGCGACGTGGTGAAAGTAATAACTTCTCAGGCGGGAATTTAACAACTGATTTATTTTCTAAAACAACCTACTTATATATACACTAACAATAGTACCTTAGTCCTAGCATCTTATTGTTTACATTTATCTTGACCAATAGCGACGCGCCGTAAGGCGAGCCGCGCGCGGGGCTCGGGGCGTTGTTTTGCACGCGGGACTATTCGCCGCGAAGGTATAAATATGAGTCGCGCGCCTAGCGCGGTCCTTTTCCCCCAGGTGCCGTCGTCGAGTGAAGACTGTCTGCCGATCCGCGGGACGCGTGTGTCGTCAGCGTCGTGTGTCCATCTGCGAGGTCCCGGAGTGTGCAGTGACGACACGGAGGGTGCTGGTGCTTCTGCTTGCTCTGCATGCGCTTACAAAACCGCTTCTTTCGAAGCGACCCGCGAACGTGTGTGGCGCGGCGTTGTGATGACGCTCGTGCCGCGTCGTGTTTGCGATCTTGTTTCTTTATCACGAAGTGTGTTATTACGTACTCGTCTTTTTCAAGATGCCTTGTTTCACTGTTTCTTGTGCAGAGTGTTAAAAACGTGGTAAGGTAACTGGTTCGGTGGTATGTGGTAACTGGCTCGGTGGTATCTGGTAATGGTAATTGGTTTGGTGGTATGAGGTAAAGGTAACTGGTTCAAGGTATGTGTGACAGGTACTGTGTCACTACAATAATAAAGTTTATTTACCAAAATAGTTTGACATAATTTATCTATAATATGTGTGTATTTAGAAATATATATGTATGTTTATCAGTTGTCTAGTACCCATAGCGCAAGCTCTGCTTAGTTTGGGACTAGATGGCGTTGTGTGAAAGTTGTGGAATATTATTATTATTATTAATCAGAGAAGTAAGAATTTACAATTACTCTTTCAAAAGACTCTCGTAATAAACGCCTAACGTGCCTGTAATGCGATTTAAGGCTGAAAATCTGAAACTGCAGTGCGATTCTGTACCCATTTCACCGTGAAAACTTGGGTGAAGTGAGCGTGGAGTGAGTCGTCAATAGTGTCAATCCCTAGCATCAGCATGACTCACAGCTCACTCTAAACTCACTTCACCTTAGTTATCACGGTGAGATTTTTCCAGAATCGAGCGGCTGATATCAGACGTATTCACGCACTCCGTGTTATTGTTTTTTTTAATGAAACTGTTTATTTAGTAAACAGGGCATCTTAATCACATTTACACGTCAAATTAAAAACAAAAAGTATAATCTAAGTATATGGAGTCGACATTTCCTATCTGACTACCCCTAAGAAAAAATTGCGAAAAAAACTCAAGGGTCAAAATCTTTGAGCTCTGAGTTGAGCTACACGATTACCGACAAATGCTTGGACTGTCTGAATTTTTCTACTCAAGTCTGTGTGGTTCTTTCCTCGAAAGACTATTTCAGGCACGAATCTACATGGTCCTCACACGATCTGACCAAGATTATGTCATCATCTGCCTGCGTTTTCCCAACTATGTTGTGGTCGGCTTCCAGTCTAACCGGATGCAACTGAATACCAATATTTTACGTGGAGCGACTGCCTATCTGAACTCCACAGCTCAGTTACTGGGTAATACGATTATTCTTGGTAAGACTGGTTGTCACTTTCGGGCTACTGACGACCCGTAACGACTGTCAAAGATCCACGAATGACGGTTGGGACTAACTGCTTAACGTGCTTTCCGAGGCACGGAAGGGGTCTTGGTATGTGAAGATGGTCACCCATCCACGGACCAACCGCGGCAAGCGTAGCTTAACCTGATCGATCGACCCGCGGGGCTGTTATTACTTAGCTGCAAGCTCCTCTGACCAAGATTATGTCTGGACTTTAAAAGAGACTGTGACCTCTGAGTTTGTTTCGGCCTTTCTTCTCAAAGTAGTCAGATAGGAAACGCCGACCTCATCTAGTTTGTGTTAGCACAAACCACTTCAACTCAACTCAGCCTATCGCAGTCCACTGCTGGACATAGGCCTCTCCCAGACTGCGCCACAAACCACTTACAGTAATGAAATCACTATAATTTATGATAGGTTTCGGCACTAACCATCTTTCACTCGCCTTCCAAATGATCTAAGAGAAGACGAACAGAACTGTCATGCCTATGTAATTTTGTCGTTGTCGTGTGAACGCAAAATGAAATAAAAATGAAAATTTACTCGAGTAAAGTAGTCTAATATCAGTTTTCACCACCAACCCGGTACCCACTACCTGGATTCCATATGAGAATTTACTAATCCTAATAAAGTTCGTACATTCTTCTCAGTTGGCATCTTCATCAAGCAACCTTTGCATCAAGTCTTTTCTGTCAAGTTTGTCCCCGGCGCCTCTCGGTAGACGGTCGATAAAACGGACGCCGCCGGCTAGACGCATTTTGAAGGTTACCTGAAAAAAGTAGATAGCATATACTCGTCTATGAATCTTGAAACATTTTAATAGTGAGTTCAAAAAACAGATATTATCATGTTACATTTATCTACACACTACTTTATGCGCTCGTTTTAGACCGCGTAGATGACGGAAATTATCCCACAGGAACGCACTACTGGGATAAAAAGTATGCTATGTTATAAAACGAATTAAAAAAAGAAGTGTTTTTCTACTATATTATGCATGTATTATACATATAAACCTTTCTCTTGAATCACTCTATCTATTAAAAAAACCGCATCAAAATCCGTTGCGTAGTTTTAAAGATCTAAGCATACATAGGGACAGACAGACAGCGGGAAGCGACTTTGTTTTATACTATGTAGTGATGGATGAGAGATATACTCGTAGTAGGATTTACCAGCAACTAGACTATGTCTAGTGCTAGCACTACTAGAAGTACAGTACAGTGCTCAAAGACAGTGCCTGAGGCCTGTGCTCAAACAATGGGCAGTTCGCCGTCCGGTAAGGACCAGGCCCGGGTCGACGGCGCGTTGTGTTCCACGCTCGCCTCAAAGAGATGTCAGCAGTAACTGACGAGGTCCAATAGGGCCGATGTCTACCAGCGGTTGCGGGTTGTTCGAAAGAGTTTCCGTGGCCCTTGGCACAGACAACTGAAGGAACACGGGTTTTAGGCAGTAAAAGTCTGACACACCCTCCCGCTCCGCCCAGAGCGGGAGAAGTTATTTGATAATTTCCCAACCAAAAACAAAAAAAAAAGTCTGTGCTCAAAGTCAGTGCCAGAGGGCAGTGCTCGAAGCCAACACCAGTATTGTCAGTGGTGGCAAGAAGGTCTACAATCTCCAAACTACCGCGACATCACATTTTCCGTACAATTTGACAACTACAGGCTATATTATAAGTCCCTACTCACTCGGCTATTCACGTGCTGGACCAGTTCCTCTTCAGTAGCACTGCACCCTGGCTGCAGCGCGATGAAAGCCACAGGAACTTCGCCGTGCTTCGGGTGAGGCTTACCCACTACTCCTGCTTCGCGAACTGATGGGTGTTGTAGAAGTATCTCTTCGAATTCTGCTGGTGATACCTGAAAATACAATAGAGTAAAAAAATATTAAGTATAACTTATTTGTTCAAAAAAAAAAAGCAGTTTAACATACACACTTGTATGTTCTGTAACTGCTTTATTTCTTACGTACAAAACAAGATGTGAATGTGTGTATAAATATAAGAGGTTTCGGTACCGTCCGAGACCTTGGCGAAGTCGGAAGTGCATGTTCGCAGCGTGTTTGTCCACTTGGTTATCAAAAGTAAAGCGCACTTCGCTTCGTCAGATAAAAATACTGTATCGCCAGTTGTAGATGCCTTTTTAGTGTAACCAATTTGTGGAGTTCTGTGGAGGCGATTAAAATAGCTGCTTAGTAGTAAGAGCACAGAAGCGTAAGGGTTGGCAAAAGCAGAGAGAAAAAAAAAACTCTAAAAACATTAGAACCTAGTTAAGAATAGTTATATAAGATGTGCAGGTGTATTCAGGTTTGCACAAAGACACAACAATTACAATATACAAGCTAACACTAAAAAATTACCTACCAATATTTTTTTTTTTCACCAGGGCCGATCAAAAATTAGGTAATTTTTTTTGGTGAAAATTGTAAGTTTGAACCTAAATTTTAGGTATTTAAAAGATGATATCTGTAACTTTCTTGTATTGAATCGACAGTAGGATGATTTCAGATGAAAATTAAAAAACCTGTACTCGAAAAAGTTTTCATTCGTAGAAATGGCATGGAAAAAACTGATCAAAGGTAGAGATTTTCCAAAATTTCATTAAACATCAAAAAACTCGGAAACCATAAGATAAGACTTTTACCATGGTCATTTTTTTTTATTGGTAGATCCCAATGTGGCCCATCAGCAGGTAAAAGGTAACGCATGACTTTCCGGACACCCCGTATATTTTTTAGTGTTAGCTTGTATTACGAGTATATACAAGTAGATACATCACAAAACAAAAAGAAAAGGGCAGGAGCTCATTGGGCATCAAAAAATTCGTCCGCATCGCTGTTAATGGGATAAGTGCCCAAAAGGCTGGCAGCATTACCGTTGGATGGCAGTGCTGATTCATTGGACAAAAAATAGGCATAGCGGAACCATTGCGGTTTCACTGCTATGGCAGATGTGATACCCGCTTGAGTGTTGCCATACCCAGCGGTAGGTGATGTCGTCATACGGACGGTGATGATGAAACGCTTACACTGTAAACTTACAGAGATATCGTTAAACTTGATGAGCTCCTTAATCCTATTGACGATGAAGAAGTATCCGTCGTCGTCATAGTAGCCGACGTCTCCGGTCTTCAGGAAGCCTTCCTCATCCTTAGAGTCAGGGTTCACGTTGTTTAGATATGCTGAGGAATGAAATCAAGGATTAGTATGTGCGAGTGAGGCGGGCACAGGAGCGTGGTGATTGGCACAAGATAAGAGTGGCCTTCCTTGCCCAGCGGTAGGTGAGGTCGGGCTGTGGAGGGAGATGACGTGCGAGCAAATCTTGACCGACTCGATCCGACTTGCCCGTGTCGGTAAGGCGTGCTCAATCTTTGTCCACTTATAAAATTATGATCAAAAAAATCACTTCCTCTCTCCTTAAACAGCGCCATTATATTTTCTTTACTCCTGTTTCATGTTTATTGTTATATGTATATATTTATTTAGATTAGTATAATATAGTTTATGTATCTATTCATTGTATCGTGTAAATGGTACACCACAGACTACCTACAGTATTTGTCTCTCCTTCCCTTTTCAATCCATCCAAAGGTTGTCTTTAAAAGATCGCTCTTAGCGATAAGACCGCCCATTGTGTCACCATTTGTATTTTTTTTATATTTATGTCTTTAATTTATATGGTGTACATAATAAAGAGTATTCTATTCTATTCTATTCAAATCTAAATCACTATAACTGCCCGACAGTGGTCAAAAATTTTTGGCATTGTTAAAGTTAGTGGGTTTACTTCCTAAACACGAATTCCGTAGTTTGGGCCGAAGTAACGGGCGTACAAACTCAAACTCAACGCATTTATTTAAAATAAACAAATTACAGGCATTTCTGAATTGTCAAGGGATCAGTCAGTCAGAAAGATGAAGCTAGTTGCCCATTCCAAAGCGTAGTAATTACCTATGGAGAAGAACGGCCAAGAAACTCCACGGACACTCTTTTAAATCATAAAATTATTACAAAATATTGGTTACATCATTCATGTTGCAATTATACATGTGAGAACGATGTAGAAAGACGTGCACGTTAAAAGCGTCCGTACTAAAATATACAAAAACAAAAAAAAAAAAAAAAACATAAATGAAAATAATTTAAAATAAGCCGTGGCGGTTAAGAGATGACCAGTCCTTACTGACGGTGCCCGTTCACGAACATGACGTATGGATCAGCACCATTTAGCTCAAACATTTTGAAGGGAACTTAGTAGTATAGTATAGTACAAGTCCGTACCACCTACGGACTTAATATTAATATAAATCCCGAACAAAGAATGAATGACAACATGATTTGAAAGTTGTCCTTAAACGCGATGTGTTTTTGTTCGTTCAACAAACATTGAATTTGTCACTTGTTTTGACGGTTCAACTGCTTCCGGACAGGACCGCCGTATCTTCGGTGACGGGCTTAGAGAGTAGACCGCTTCGACCCGCGACTTTGTCTGTGTGAAGTGTCTGATTTTACCCATAAAACATATCCTATCGCAGTCAACAATAGTGTAGCTTTCTATCAGTGAAATAATTATTGTAATCTGATCTGCAATTTCTGAGGAGTTGCTTATGACATGCAAAGGAACTGCTCCTTTGCATAATAGCAATTCCTGTGGTGTGGTGGCCCAGTGGTAACGGCCGTGTCTTTCGATGTGGAGGTCGCAGTTTTGAACCCAGACAGGCTCATTACTTTGTGTACATTATTTCATCACCACTGCTCTGAAAACAGTGGAGGGAAACAAGGTAATGAACCGGCATGTCCTAGAACCAAAAACTCGAAGACATGTGTCATCTACCAACCTGCACGGGGCGCGTGTGGTGGATTACTTCCTGCTCCCGCTCACAGAGAGGTAGCCTGTGTCCCAGCTGATTATACTCATGTCATACAACACAAAGAATGTAGGTACCTTTCATAACACTGGGTCCCTTGATACAGATCTCCCCTCTTTGGTTAGGACCCAAAGGTTCCCTGGTCTTCAAGTCCACCACCTGGATCAGAAAATTATATTAAAAACTTTATAGATGCTTGTGGCTAAGTAATCAAAATCAAAAGTCATTTATTCAAACTAGGCTGAGAATCAGCACTTTTCGAACGTCAAAATTACAAAAGACAGTCCCCCAAAACGCCCGCCCTTCACCACTTCCTAGTGCATTCGCTGGGAAGAAAAAGTGGCGCAACAAACTCCCCAGCAGCACAGCTGTCTGTTCAGTTAGAAAATACTTGACTGAAACAATACAAGG
The DNA here is from genome assembly GCA_949629135.1 of Eremobia ochroleuca. NCBI lineage: Eukaryota > Metazoa > Arthropoda > Insecta > Lepidoptera > Noctuidae > Eremobia > Eremobia ochroleuca. The sequence continues at coordinate 3,601,471 of OX451413.1, forward strand.
TATGCAAAGCAATTAACATTACAAGACACAGAACGCTAAATTAAATTATTTGCCATATGTCAGCTAGCAACGCCAATATACCAAGAAATACAATAAAAAACTATACGTACTCAAGCTAAAATTAATAAATGGAAATTAAATAAAAGCCTCCAGGTATAAAAGGCGTGACCGCTAACATATTTATGCAAGCTGGGTTCTGTTTACATAGCTGTAGCTTGAAGTCACAAATGATAAACTAGGACCATCGAAGGAAACTAAATAAACACGTTATTAATAATGATAACAATAATAAAACCATGGTCAGCAAGACGACCAGTCACCACAAGCAGCACCCGTTCACGAGCATAACGCAAAGATCAGCCATTACCCCCCTCGCCATATTTGAGGGAAGGAGACAATCCGACCCCCGACGCTACCGCAAGCAGTGACATCTAAGGGAGCATGACGAACTTACTGCCGGTTGCTCAGGTAAGAATAATATGATCAATCGTCGAGGTCACTAGCTAACCACATATTGCAATCAAATCATATCAATAGCAGCTGCACGGGTCGTTCGATCAGGTTAAGCTACGCTTACCGCGGTTGGTCCGTGGATGGTTGACCATCTTTACATACCAATACCCTCCGTGCCTCAAAAAGCACGTTAAGCCGTTGTTCCCGGCTGTAACTTGTGGACCTTTGACAGTCGTTACGGATAGTCAGAGGCCCGAATGTCTGATAAGCAGTCTTTCCAAGGGGTATCGTATTACCCAGTTACTGGGTTATGGTGATCAGATGTGCAGTCGCTCCATGAAAAATACTGGTATTCGGCTGCATCCGGTTAGACTGGAAGCTGACCCCTCTAGGCAGATTGATTGAGACTTAATTTTGCTCCCCACATAGACCTGGTTTCTTCGAGGGTTCGGAGTTTAATGTATATTTTTAATAATCTCAGACGTATAGCTAGTTCTAAGGTGCTAAGAACTACTTGCAGTCAGTATTGATCTACTGTTTAACTTCCTGGGGGCGGTGCGTATAAAACAATAATTTTGAAATTCAAGCTCGCTCAAAGAGCGCTGCTTAGAGGACATTGCTCTGCGTCCATACATTGTTTGCCCTGGAACCAAGAGTGTCGGAAAATTATGTGTTGTATTGCCGATCATTAGTAAACTCCTATAAGATCTTATTTTTATAGCGGACTAGCTGCAGAATAGACATATTTAAAAAAAAGAATCAGATTTTGAGGTTATAATCGAACCATAAGGTATAGTTTCTCATAGCTCCGAGTGATTTTTAAGAAACTGAACAACAATATCATAATACATTTAGCTATTTATATTTTATTTATATATATACAACGTGTAACGTTAAATGCGCAAAACCTCAGACACCCCAACTGATTTATAATTCAATTGATTTATTTCACAGAGAAAATAAGTCATTAAAAAAAATGTAAAGGTTTTATGTGCTGTTTTAGTTTTACTGGCCATTATGATCGTTTCTTGTGTCTGCGAGACGCTTTACCGAGGGAGGAGTCGTCACCGGGCCGCTGCGCCGCGCTGACATTGGCTTGCTTGACCTATTAATAAATAGACACGGCAACGTTTTTAATGAAGATTTTTTGAAAAATGTGACCTATATTAAAAAGTGGTTCAATTAATTCTGCTCGTTATTCTGATCAAACTATTTTCAGGTTTTGCGCATTTAACGTTACACGTTGTATATACAACGTGTCCCAGAAATCAACGTCAAGCCGAAAACGGGCAATAGGCCAAGTCGTGACAGCTATTAGAAAAATATAAAAAAAAATCTTGGTCATGTACTTTTCGAATTATAAGCATTCAAAAATAAATCTCAAAAAGTGACACCCTGTGATGGTTTTTCAAGTCCTGTGACTACATTATTAACATTTCGGTAGTTTTTTTCTCTGTGATGTAACCATGAATAACCCTTCTGTAAATTACAGTTAAAAGTAAAACGTAACTGCCTCAGTTCTAAATTAAATGTTAGATTTTTGCCCAATATTGAATTCAAAATAATGACATCACCCAACTTTAACCGACTGTACTGAAAAAAAAATCTACTACACTATTTTGGCAAGTAACTTTAAAAGATGGCGCGTTTAGTCAGGATTCCAAAATGGTATAACACATACTAATTGCTACTTCTTAATTGAGAAAAAACATTTTTTTTTTATGAAGCCGTATTTCATAAAAGTTCGATTGAGACGAAGAGTGACGTTATTTTGACTAGTGTGAGCGAGAAAGATTCATTTTAGCTAATGTGAGGTGACGCTACTTTGACAAGTGGGAGCGAGATAGATAGTGACGCTACTTTTATCTAACTAAGAGGGAGACGGATTGACACATCATTTCATATGTGTGAGTGAAACAGATAGAGACGCTACTCTGGCTAAACAGGGATGCGTCGGCAAATTGTGCAATACTGCAGTACGTTACGCTCTTTCGTTGACTGCACATCTTTTTGTATTCGTATTGACTTCGTACTTACAACTGTGGCTTTGTTTATTGGACTTGATTTGCATTGTAATTTGGATTTATCTGCACCGTTTCTGACAACCCCGGACTTGTTTTAATCGCAACCCCGTGTTTGTGTAGTGTTTTATCATGCCATCTCGATACACCGCACAGGAATACGCCAACATGCATCTCATTTATGGAGAATGCTTATGCAACGCCAATGCCGCAGCAAGAGTGTATCGTGAGAGATACCCGAATGCTGAGCGTCATCCAGTAATAATAATAATAATCGTCATCGAGTATTTATTAATGTGCATCGGTCATTATCAGAGGGTCGATTTCCTAGCCAAATGGTTAGCGAGGGAAGACCCGTTATGCCCTACGAAGCCGAAGTCTTGCAAGCAGTTGAAGAAGACAGAAGTATCTCAGTACGTGGAATTGAACAGAGCATAGGAGTCCCCAAAAGTACTGCACATCGTATTTTAAAAAAGAACGAGTTTCACCCATACCATGTACGACGAGTACAAAGTCTGCTACCCCGAGACTACCCAGAGAGAGTACGATTTTGTCGAACGATGTTGCAGAGGCACCGAGAGGACCCGCGATTCTTTGAAAAAATTCTGTGGTCCGATGAATCAACATTTAAAAAGGACGGTTACATGAACCTCCACAATTTGCACAAATGGCACGTGGAAAATCCAAATTTGATGCGGGAAGATAGATCTCAGTACCAGTTTAAAGTAAATATGTGGACGGGAATTTTGAATGGTAAAGTTATTGGTCCAATCGAGCTGCCGGAGAATTTAAATGCCCAGGGTTATTTGAACTTCTTACAGAACCAATTACCAGAATTATTGGAAGAAGTGCCACTGAACATTTACGGCAGCATGTGGTATCAACAAGATGGCTGCCCAGCGCATTATGCTCTCACTGTACGAGAGTTTCTCAATCGAGAATACCCCGATAGGTGGATTGGGCGGGGTGGTACAATTTCGTGGCCTGCCCGTTCACCCGATTTAAACCCCATAGATTTTTTTTACTGGGGTACGATAAAGGATAAAGTGTACTCTAAACCAATTCAAGATTTAGACGAGCTGCGCCAAAGAATTGCAGAAGCCGCTGAATACATCAACTCAAGAAGATACGCCCGTCTTATTACGCGATCATTTTTAAAGAGATGTAGAACTTGCATTGCAGCTGAAGGAAAACAGTTTGAACATTTGTTATAAAACTTCGTAAATCTGATTTAATAAAAATTATAATAAAAGAAATCCAACGACTGAATTTTATTTCAAATGCACCTAAAACCAACAATGTACTTTTTTTCCTCAATTAAGAAGTAGCAATTAGTATGTGTTATACCATTTTGGAATCCTGACTAAACGCGCCATCTTTTAAAGTTACTTGCCAAAATAGTGTAGTAGATTTTTTTTTCAGTACAGTCGGTTAAAGTTAGGTGATGTCATTATTTTGAATTCAATATTGGGCAAAAATCTAACATTTAATTTAAAACTGAGGCAGTTACGTTTTAACTTTTAACTGTAATTTACAGAAGGGTTATTCATGGTTAGATCACAGAGAAAAAAACTACCGAAATGTTAATAATGTAGTCACAGGACTTGAAAAATCATCACAGGGTGTCACTTTTTGAGATTTATTTTTGAATGCTTATAATTCGAAAAGTACATGACCAAGATTTTTTTTTATATTTTTCTAATAGCTGTCACGACTTGGCCTATTGCCCGTTTTCGGCTTGACGTTGATTTCTGGGACACGTTGTATATATATACAGAGTTGATATGACAGAGGGGCATTAAATTAAACTACGTATACTATACGTGTTTAGTATTAATTCGACACGGTATAAAAATAAAAAGCAACAAAAATGAGATTTTTTTGTTTTCAAACTAACTAAATAGCTTACAAATCAGAGTAAAACGCAACCACCCTTTGTAACTGACCTTAGATACTTAGGTAACAAAGCGGCAACGCCGCACGCGCGCCGGGGCGCGGCGTGTGTTATCTCGTGTCAAGGCGGGCGGCCAGTGGTGGCGCGGGCGACGACTTAGCCCTCCGCTCGCGTTTTCTTTTATGATAGGTAAGGTTTTGAAATAGGTACGCACACAAATACACTAAATTTTTAAATTCCCGATGTGTTCTCCATTCACATTAATGCACAAATTATACCGACGGAGAATATTGTTATTTATTTTTGTAATTATATCACTGTTCGTCGCTAAGCACTTTAATTTGTGAAATGCTAAAATAATCCTATTTTTTAGTTCAACAATTGTATTACCTCTGAGGCATACACTTCACCCTTAATGTACCCCCACAAAAAGAAATCATGGGAGTGAGGTCTGGAGATCGTGGTGGCCACCGAACAGGTCCCAATCGACCGATCCATTGCTGCCCAAACATTTCTGTGAGCCGCACCCTGGAAGCCGTCACAGAATGTGGAGGCGCTCCGTCCAGCTGGTACCACAACGTGCGATGAACGGCTAAAGGCAGTTCGTCTAAAGGCAGTTACACGAGGCATTGTTGAACACTTTAATTACACACACACACAACCAAAGTTTAATTACGTGTCCTATCACAATAAAAAAAAGAAATACTGTCGTAAACTTATTTAGTGTCCTATCACAATAACAAAACAAAATCACAATTATTGTCTGCGCGCGAGTTCGGCAAAACAAAAGCGGCGCAGGAGCTTCCGTGACGTAACATACGTTCCGAAAGGATAGCGTCGGCGCACTGAGGCCCCACTTACCTGACTTACCGTTCGCAAGGACACACTACTGACCTATTTCTATTTCTTTTACGCGCGGGATGTTTTGCTATGATTGTCACTCTCGTAATGAAAGTGCAAGAGTGTGTGTATTTTTTATTGCTTCCTTGTTTGCTTTTTTGCCATCTTTTTAGCGAGAAATATTTGGTTGTACTTGTGACTTGCGTCAGAGCGGCAACAACGCATCGTAGGTTATACTCAGATTTATCGTTTTAAGGTGCATGACCCATGCGTATAGACATAATCAGCTGTTAGGAAAGATACATCGTGTTCAAACGGGGCAAAAACTTAAAAATTCATTTGCTACTAAACTACTGCTCCTATTTAATTGATTTTTGGTACAGAGCTTCAAAATAGTACCTAGTATAGGCAGTTGAAAGGAAAGCCCCTCTGTCGTATCAACTCTGTATATATAAGGTCCCATTAAAATAGTTGGACAAATTTTAATACAGCGTTCAGTACGTCTAACCAAAGATATCCAAGCAAAAAAAACAATGATTAAAGTGATTTTATTTTGATCGAAAATAATAAATTGTTCGGCACCACAGCCGGCACTCTAGAATAAACCCATCCTTATGGGTAAGTACTTGCACTCGGGCGGCCAGTACTGTTAGGGCCGACACATATGGCGAGGTGTCAAACAAAAATCAACATTGTGAGCCTTAAAATAAAGTCGAAAATAAATAACCTAAGACGCGCAATTTGAAAACAGGCTAATATTGGGGGTGAATAAACTTTCCTTGAACACATGATTATGAACCGTCTAGGTACGAAAAGAAAAGATTCTAATTTCCCATCACACTTTACCAGGCTTTGGACTGTCTAATTGCGTGCTGAACTGTTATCAAAGTATTAAAGCAAATGCAGAAAGTTGTAAACAAACAAGCGCGCAGTGGATACAATGTAGTGTTATGAATCTTTTTTATTTATTTAAAGTTCGATAACAGTAAAACACTGAATCAGTCATGGTTAAAAATTAGAATCAGCCCTATTTACAATAATTAATATAAATACTACTTACTCTACGACGATAGGTGGATAGGTACGTAATTACATTCATTGTTGAACGTGCCTACCGTTTTGAGCGATGCACTTGCGAGCGCGTTTAATTTCTTTGCACTATTAAAAGAGTGTCACTTTCACTTTTTATTGTTTCAAATGCGAGGGTGATTCGCGTACATAGCTCATTCACGCTGGCTATTAAGTGTCCATTTTCACCGTACAATAAATCTTTAGCACGACCCCAGAAATAAAAATCAAGCGGAGTCAAGTCCAGGCTCCTAGCAGGCCACGGGACAGGACCACCCCGACCAATCCACCGGTCTCCGAACCGAGAATTGAGATAGTCTCTTACGTTTCCAGCGAAGTGTGCTGGCGCGCCATCATGCTGGAAGTAGAGGTCACGCCAGACTACCAGGGGTACATCTTCTAACATTGTTTCAACATCGTTACGTAACAAGTCTATGTACGTATTATTGTTTAAAGGGTTAAGAAACAGGCCCTAAAACTTTATTGTCTAGCACTCCTACCCACACATTTACACTAAACCGTGTTTGGTAATAATCCGGTCTCACTTTATTTGGGTTAATAGTTGTCCAGTAATGGGAATTATGTATGTTAAATAACCCAACACGTGTAAAAGTACATTCATCAGTCCAGAGAATGTGACGTTGGGGTTGTTGCAGTAGCCACCTACAAAATGTTAATTTGTTCAGTTCTTGCACACGAGTGCAATGATATGGGTGGTGGCCTTTATCACGAAGGAGCTTCTTCCACACGTAAAAATCGCTGACGTTGAATACACGACCGGCATCGGCAGTGCTCGCCGTGGGGTGTATTCTAAAGAAATCTAAAACGTCTTCTTCAAGGCGCACCGGATAGCGCGGTCTTCCTGCGTCAACCGCTGGTGGCATGAAGGTGCCACATTCACGATGGCGCTGTACTGCTCTCAGGATTATGGTGAGGCTCGGCCGCCTTCCAAATCTTTCTTGATAAAGGATTTGGGCTTGTCGTAAGCTTTCGTTGCACTCACGATAACACAGGACCATTTCCAAGTATTCTTGGTTGCTGTACGCGTAATAAGGCATTGTTGTCGATTGTGATAACTACGTAACAACACACACGCAGACTTTCATGTAACATGTTCTGTTGGCTCGGTTGCGCGACGAAAACTGAAATGGCTTCATTGTCAATTTGTCATATTTTACGTCAGCGGCCCTTCGCCCCGGGCATCCCCGCGGTGAAGGGCTATGTTAGAGTGAGATGGCATGAGTTGAACAATGAAACCGGCGGGTGGTGACATGGCCACGTGCGCCTGGACCATTATTTCGTAGAATCAGAATTTATGAGATAGCAGACATGGATGTGTTTATGCATTGGGTAACCAAAATGTTTAGTGCATTTTCGCTAACTGATTTTTTTTTTTTTTAAAGTATCTAATGCATTTTTCTTATTTTTTTTTTTACCATTGTCCTTATTTTGGTGGTCTGAATGATTTGTAAAAGTTTGTCCACCTATTTTAATGGGACCTTATATATATTTATTTATTTAGATTAGTATAATATACTTTATGTATTCATTGTATTGTGTAAATGGTACACCACAGACTACCTTCACTATTTGTCCCTTTTCAATCCATCCAAAGGGTGTCTTTAAAAGTTCGCTCTTAGCGATAAGACCGCTCACTGTATCACCTTTTGCAAAATTTCTATATTTATGTCTGTAATTTATATGGTGTACATAATAAAGAGTATTCTATTCTATTCTATAAACAAAAACAGTCCTCCAGACCGAATCTCGAACATGGCAACCAATTTCAGCAGAGATATTATTATAGTGCACAAGTGTGTGCGCAGACACAGGTGCACTCCCTCTTCCCTCACTCTCATGGTCCGATGGGACGGTAATCAGACACGACCGGAGAGATATGATGCGGAGGACCAACGCCATAACGTGCTTTCCAAAGTACGAGGGTATCCCACCACTGACTTCCAAACTCCGGTCTGTTACTAAGAAATTCCCAAGACAAGACAAAGTGACATTCTATCAGCGATAACGATGACGGGTGTTGACATAGGCTACCGAAAAGCTATGCAATCCTGTCAAGTCGTTTTAGAAACACGAAATGCTTTGAAAGTGATTGCCACTTATCTCGTTCAGCAGTACTAAAGGCCATGTAGTGCAGAGAGGTAAACAAGCACAAGAAGGATCAATATTTGTCACCCAAAACGCGTCGCCAAGCTCAAATGGGAATGTGCCGGATACGTTTTCCACATGTTGGAAACATTGTGGGCTGAGATCACCACAGTATGTGTCCCTGAATCGCTGAAAACCCAGGCGTAGATGGTGAAACGGACTTGACACCTATATGAGGAATTGGTCCATATTGCCTCGGGATCAAGTTGACTGGAAAAAGGAAAGAGGATTTGCCCTGCAGTGGGGCCATACGGGCTAATATATTATGGGAAATAAAGAAAAACTTACTTTAATCACAAATCCGTAGCTAGGTATACCAGAACTGCCAGCCCTAGATCCCGTGGGACAGCCCAGCTCGTTGCAGATACTGCCACCTTCAGACATTCCGTAAACCTGGAGGACTGACACCAGGTGTGGTAACCTGGAAGAGAAAATGAAATTTCCTTATATTGGGATGCGCTCTGTTGGATTTTCAATGCTCGGCTCAATACGTAACGAAAGTTGAAAATCCAACACTGTGTTTTCTTGACGCGCTGAGATGCGCTCTGTTGGATTTTCTATGCTCGACTGAGAAACAAGAGTTAAAAATCTAGTGGGCGTCAAAAAATTCGTCGCATAAAAAAATCTACCATGCTTAGAAAAGATTTATTTTCTGGGAGCTAATACTTACGCCTTGATTTTTTAAAACTGTTTTATTGCAAAATGGGCCAGCTTTTGTCCTCGATCTCGCCAGGGCCATAATTAACTACGACGACATAACGATTCCTTACTCGAAACCACGTCAATTCCTTATCTAATCCCTACAATCTTGCGTTCATTTCGCGCGGTTTCGGTCATTGTGTCATATAGAATAAGGCCCCAGGTGGGAAGCGCTGGATGAGGTCTATGATGGAACGAATAAGCACAGAAGATGCTTGTGATGAATCTTACTTCTGTTTAATAGCCTTCACAGCCTCCTCCCGGACGTAAGTACTCGAGGAGATGATGTACTCCACCGCGCTGATGTCATAGTTTTCCAAAATGGATGATTTGATCATCTCCGTGATGATCATTGGTGCTAATTGCAGGATTTTTATCTGGCAAGAGAAGAATGATTTGAAAAGCTCCTTATTACAAATTCAAATCGTTTAACGTTTATTTTTATGAAACCATTAAAAGGCACTTTTCAATGTCACCATTTACAAAACAAAAAAAAATAATTGAATATAGTTGTGCCTTCCAAAAAAATTGAATTTTCATTGTCTTGAAAATGACGAAAGCGGCAAAGATTTAAATCGTTCAACATAAAAAAAGAAATGTGTTTCTGTTTCGTTTTGACACCTCTGACACACTGATTGTATAGAAATGCTATCTATTAATGTGTAAGCTCACTTTTGTCAGTATGGACACTTTATCGCACGAGTAAGTACGGTGAGGACAAATCTAGCGGTTTAAATCTTTGGGCACCGGTGTTTGACTTGACGGTGTCAGAAACGCTCTCAAGGAAAACACACCAACTTAAACGCAAATTGCGGACGCTATGTATGCAGAAGGTCACCTCTCTTCTAGGAAACCATATATTAATGCCCATCGTCCATGACGCTATTCAGTAGTACGCGTTACAAACTCAAATCACCAATGAGTAGTTAGAATATCACAGCACTAGTGTTTCAATGGCGGTCCATACACGACGCAACCATCTCCCAAGGCCGCTTTCATATTAGGACGTTAGCAGCGCGATAGTAGCGCGGCAGAAGCAGATGCCATCGCATTATAAGAACCGCTGCACGATAGCAGCGCGGCTGTCACGCCGCAGTTTAGATCTAATTGTTCGGTGTCAAACTCGCTCATTGTGCAGTCTATAATCACGTGCGCTTCCAACACTGACTCATAACCGACTGAGCGCACGCGGAGGCCGCGCGGGCCGCGCGCGGCTCCCGCGCTTCTGTTTATACTATGAAATTCTGACTGGGCAACTGTCGCGCGTCTATCGCACGAATTTCGCGCTGCTAAAGTCGCCTAAGTGTGAAAGCGGTCTTAGTTTATTTAAAAGAAACAAATGAAAGATTTCTTTACCTTATATTTCTGAATCGCCTCCAACATTGCTTTTTCCCCTCCACTAGGATTGTACACTATTGTAACACCTACTCTAAGACACGCGAGTGCATACAACAGACCGTATGTATAGTAAAACTCCCTGGAATTGTACATACTTTCGCCTGTGTACCTGAAAGGGATGACAATATTTTTAATAAAGATCTTAAATTCATTCATTTAATCACTTCAGAATTCAATATTAGCGTCGCGATAGCAATCTGAAAAGAGCAGCCGTGCGATTCTGTAACCATCTCACCGTGAAAACTTGGGTGAAGTGAGCGTGGAGTGAGCTGTCATTAGGGATTAACGCTATTGACACTACTCACTTCAAGCTCACTTCACTTATGATTTCACGGTAAGATTTAGATTACAGAATCGACCTGCAGGCCTAAAACCTTAAACATCGTAACTAAAACGGCAGTATCGCATTTACAATATTATAGTATACGAGTATTATGGATGATTCATTCCATCCTCACGTATGGTTCTCAAACATGGTCTTTGACAAAGCAGCAGAGGTACACGCTCGAAATTTGCCAGACAGTATTCTGAGTATTAAAAATGTGGACCGGGTTTAACGTGGCAATGCTGCCAGTCTTCTGGGCACGTTTCCGGATGGCAGCGATGCAGACGAGTACTTCGACGCCTAAGTGTCCTTTGTTTTTGTATTTATTTGCATAATTATAATAAATAATAAAAAAAACTTTATTGCTCAAACGGTTACAGAGATTTTACATCGGCCCCAAACTAGGCTTCGGTTCCGTGAAATAGTACGAGTATCACAATACCGTCTGCCTAGCAGATGAGGTCAGCGTTTGGGATCGTAATTTTGAGTATATCGGCCATGTATATAGTAAATAGTGTTGGGCCAAGTATACTCCCCTGCGGGGCTCCAAAACTGATTTCCTGTTCATCGCTGACTAGATTATCAACTCAGACAAATTGCCACCTTTTGCTCAGGTAACTACGAAGCCAGTCAATTGTTGTTCATTTAATTTAGTATCTAGAGAAAAATGCATTCCACTCCGCCTTATTTTTCCTTAGAAATTCTAATAAAGCGATGAATTATGTATGATACTCACAATTCCGTAATAATACTCTGCGAATTCAACAAAAAACTCAAATGAGTGACAGGAACACCTTTCGGTAGACCAGTGGTGCCAGAGGAGTAGACTATAAAAGCCACGTCTTCCCATCCATTAACGGGAACTGCTTCAAAGTTTTCCAACTCTGTGGTCTCCGTCAGAAAGTCCTTGAAGAGGACAGCACCATCTCTTGTCTCGTTCCCGTACAGAATGTAGTGCTTGATGCTCCCGACTTCGTCGAAGGTCGTTTTGTGAGTTTCGTAAGCGAAGAGAGAACAAAACATGATTTTTGGACGAACTATCTTGAGTCGGTGGAGCAGAGGTACTGTGGATGGAGAAAAAGGTGATTAGAGCTTAGGCTGTTACTGAAAACCTGATAAAAATCAGAGTTCCTAAGAATCTGCTTCAGTTTTTCTACGTCATACTAAAAATGTGGGTCCAGCCGGTCGATTCTGTTAGAATCTCACCGTGAGAAGTTAGGTGAAGTGAGCTGTCATTCCATCTGATGCTACGGATTGACACCAATCACAGCTCACTTTAAGCTAACTTCACCCGAGTTGTCACGATTTTTACAGAATAGCACTACTTATGTCCTGTCCTTTGACAAAAAAAAAACACAAATTTTCATTTTAAAAATAACGTTAGGCAAATTTATACTTGATAAAGTTATCACTTTACAAACTATTATTTCTGTAAATGACTCATTTGACGAATAATTGAATGACAACATTTCATTACATCCAAACATCATTTAACAAACTAATCTTTTTATAATCATGTTAATTGGTAAAACAACGCAAAGCATAAATAAAAATTTGACAAAATACATTGCTTGATAATTACTTATTTATTTGAGAATTTGTTTTAAGTGTCGGTCCAAAATCGAGCGAAGCGAGTTCGGGACTTGGGGCACCTTCTCGGACAAGTTAGGTTCGAAGGGGATGATTGAGGGCTCGAGTGAGTGAGCAAAGCGAGCGTTCGAGCTCCCGTCATCTCCTTCGTGTTAGGTTCCTTTAAACCATGTAGACAGATATAGGGGCCGTCGACGTCGTCTTATTATTATTATTCCTTGTAAACCAACTTGTTTGTACTCCGCCCTAAGACGACCCACTGACCCACTTATATGACTTAAGCATACTTTATATATATATTACTTAAATGAAAATATCTTCATCATCATCATCATCGTCATATTCATCATCATTGTGAAATAAAATGAAAAAGTTACGGCAATAGGTGGGTACTTCAATACATTAAGTACCAAATTTATACGTTTACTAGTGACCCGCCCCGGCTTCGCACGGGTGCAATGGAGAAACACTGATAAGCTTAGAGCCATTATTTCTCGTAAAAAGTATAGGATAAAAAATGATTATTGTGGGTTATCCCTAAGAGATAGACATATACCATCGCGGACTTTTTTGTAGACATTTTTAAGGTGTACAATACTGTAGTACATTATTTTGATCTATCTCGACGGGTTCAGCCAGCGTTTACAATGTAAGCGCAAAAAATGTGTTTATTTACGACAGTACATTAGAAACCTCTAAAATTATCAGTGTTTCTCTACTATATTATGCATGTATTATACATATAAACCTTTCTCTGGAATCACTCTATCTATTAAAAAAAACCGCATCAAAATCCGTTGCGTAGTTTTAAAGATCTAAGCATATATAGGGACAGACAGACAGAGAAGCGACTTTGTTTTATACTATGTAGTGATTTGCGGTAAACATGACGCAGAAAAAGAACACACAAAAAAATAACAAGTTGGGGGAAAACATGCGTCACATCCACGCAAAACGGCCATCGCTCAACATAATGCTAAGACCCTATACGAGACAGAGCACCTGCGCTGGTTTCAAGGGACAGCCGGCGTTGACCTGGTGACGTCAACCGGTGCAGCATGCGATAAGGAAATTCCTAGAATACACCCACCAATTTTTAGGCAACCATTATTTTCGTGAAATATAAATACTAACAGCTTCCGTAGGTTGGATCCGACGGAGAAAAGGTAGCGCCTGCACACATAATCCCCATCACAGTAGGTAAGTACTCAAAATTCTTCTCGCTGCAAATACATACTACCTCTCCCTTTTCAACACCCATATGTGTGAGCGAGAGAGCGACATCAGCTGTCATTTGAGCTAGCTCACCGTATGACATTTGTTCTTCTGTGTCAGCGTTGATCTGAAAAAAACAACATAGACGTAATTGTATGTAGTTGAAACCTTAAAACCCCAAACTAGGCAAGAAATGCCTGTATTTTGGCGGTCTGTTGATTCCTCCTAAAGGCTAAATAAAAATGTCTTACTAACACTAATTTACAACATAGTATATTGTTATAGGATGGGACTTAAACTACATAACTACTAGTGCTTTTATTTTACTTATACTACTATAAGGAAAAATAAAAAAAGCAGTGATGAAGTTGCTTCATGACAACAAGACAATCTTCAGTCGCTAAATATGTTAAGCGTATAACTTCCCAAATTCGTGGATCTTTGACAGTCGTTACGGGTCGTCAGTAGTCCGAAAGTCTGACAACCAGTCTTACCAAGGGGTACCGTATTACGCAGTAACTCATGACCTCATGACCTAGAAACTCGTAGGTCAGGGCCAGTACAACTTGGCTAGCACTGCTCCGCTGGGCCACCTCTGCTCATTAGATACGCAGCTTCACTGTCGTATTGTGGAGGAGTCTGGGAGTCGAACCGTCGCTCGAGCCCAGTCTCCTGTCCGTCACACACTCTCTGCGCTCAACGCTGTCTTGGAAGCTAAGCCTGTGATGTGTTCGCGAATGAATGGAAGAAGATCTTATCAGTATGTTTGGAGTATTGACATGACATGAGCGTATGACTGTTGATTAGTTGTATACTTTTCGTTATTGTACTTAACTGTCTTTAACTAATGGTCTTTTATGTTAAAATAAATAAATAATTTGTCGTTTTCTAGAATACAACCAAATTCTTTTAGAAAATAAAGACTTACCAAAGCTGTCATATCCTTATTCTTGACCATGTTATGGAACACTTCTTTGGCAAAGTTAAGGTGAGCAGGAACCCTCCCGTGCTCATCTCCATATCTATAAAGACTGTTTTTGAGCATTTTTTGTTATTGGAGATACGTCGTTATGCTTCCAAAATTGCTTACAATCTGTGAAGAAAACAAGTTCCAATTATTCGAAAGTTAAAGACAAATCATTTATTTATTTATTATATCATTTAGTAACTTCTTGTCCTTGGCCTTGGCTGTAATTCGTGGAAATTTGACAGTCCCAGAAGCCCGAAAGCCTCACAACCAGTCTTACCAAGGGGTATCGTATTACCCAGTAACTGGTTTGTGGAGGTTAAATAGGCAGTCACTCCATGTAAAATACTGGTATTCAGCTGCATCCGGTTAGACTGGAAGCCGACCCCAACATAGATGGGAAAAGGCTAGGCAGATGATGATGAATCTGCCGATAATATTCCCACTGGTGTGACACGAGCCTCCTCCCTGTGACAGTGAGTGGGCCGCAACCGCAATCCATCACGTGGGCCCAGTCATCATCATCTGCCTGCCTTTTCCCAACTATGTTGGGGTCGGCTTCCAGTCTTACCGGATGCAGCTGAATACCAGTATTTTACACGGAGCGATTGCCTATCTGACCTCCACAACCCAGTTACTGGGTAATACGATACCCCTAGGTAGGACTGGTTGTCAGACTTTCGGGCTTCTGACTACCCGTAACTACTGTCAAAGATCTACGAATGACAGCCGGGACCAACGGCTTAACGTGCTTTCCGAGGCACGGAGGGGTCTCGGTATGTAAAGATGGTCACCCATCCACAGACCAACAGCGGCAAGCGTAGCTTAACCTTATCGATCGACCTGTGCGGCTGTTATTATTTAGCCACGGGCCCCTCTCACGCGGGCCCAGTGTGGATTGGTAAATATTGGATGGATACCATCATGGAATGCTGATATGTCAATCTCAATCTATGATAGACAATTCAGATCAGAAAGGTCAAATAGACAATAACAAAAGATAAAATCGACCTTTATTTATGTTCTTATCATCTTAGTTTGCGTTACTAACAACTCGTTGGATAACGAGTAGGTAAAATATATATTTCTTGTGTTTGATGTAAAATACTGGTATCTAGCTGCATCCTGTTAAACTGGAAGCCGACTCCAAAAAAATTGGGAAAGGCAGATGATAATTTACTAGCTTCTGTCCGAAACTTCGTCGGCGTGTTTCATGTCCCGTCCCCCCCCCCCCCCACTCTGTCGTATCGCATCGCCTTCCCGCGCTATTACTTCGTTTTCGTTTTGCGTTCCTTCTGACTATTTTCGTTTTGCTCGGCTCCTAATGGTTTTCGATTTTGTCAAATCCGACTGGCAGTTCCAGAGATTAGCGCATTCAAACAAACAAACTCTTCAGCTTTATTAGTAGTTTAGATATTGATAGACAAAAACAAAAACATTTATATCTCGTGATACGAGGGCCCGTGGCTAAATATTAACAGCCGCACAGGTCGATCGATCAGGTTAAGCTACGCTTGCCGCGGTTGGTCTGTGGATGGGTGACTATCGTTACATACGGATACCCCCTCCGTGCCTCGGAAAGCACGCTAAGCCGTCCCGGTTGTCATTCGTAGATCTTTGACAGTCGTTACGGGTAGTCAGGAGCCCGAAAGTCTGACCAACAGTCTTACCTACCTAAGGGTATCGTATTACCCAGTAACTGGGTTGTGGAGGTCAGATAGGCAGTCGCTCCATGTAAAATACTGGTATTCAGCTGCATCCGGTTAGACTGGAAGCCGACCTCAACATAGTTGGGGAAAGGCTAGGCAGATGATCATACGAGTAACAAACCAAATCCATAAAGATTTAAGTACATAAATAGATAGAAGATATATACAACGTGTAACGTTAATTGCGCAAAACCTCAGACACCCCAACTGATTTTTAATTCAGTTGACCTATTTCAGAGAGAAAATAAGTCATTAAAAAAATTGTAAAGGTTTCATGTACTGTTTTAGTTTTACTGGCCATTCTGATCGTTTCTTGCGTCTGTCACGACGCTTTATCGAGGGAGGAGTCGTCACCGGGCCGCTGCGCCGCGCTGACATTGGGTTGCTTGACCTATTAATAAATAGATACGGCAACGTTTTTAATGAAGATTTTTTGAAAAAGTGACCTATGTTAAAAAGTGGTTCAATTAATTCTGCTCGTTATTCTGATCAAACTATTTTCATGTTTTGCGCATTTAACGTTACACGTTGTATATTATCACAGTCATCAAGTCATAATAAGCATGATCTTGAATGAAATGAAATTGTTTACTCTGTTAATAGGATATCGGAATCACATTTACACATTAAAAAAAATTAACGACGTGGAGTCGACATTTCCTATCTGACTACCCCAGAGAAGAAATGGCTATACAAACTCAAGGGTTAAATTCTCGTCGCGGATTATTCGAAAGAGTTACTGAGCCCTTGGCACAGGCAACTGAAGGAACACGGGTGGGTTTTAGTC
Organism: Eremobia ochroleuca; assembly: GCA_949629135.1. Taxonomy (NCBI): domain Eukaryota; kingdom Metazoa; phylum Arthropoda; class Insecta; order Lepidoptera; family Noctuidae; genus Eremobia; species Eremobia ochroleuca. Next base: position 3,618,603 of record OX451413.1, read on the forward strand.
ATTAAAAGTCTGACTCGCCCTCCCGCTCCGCCCAGAGCGGGAGAAGTTATTTGATAATTTCCCACAAAAGTCCGGACATAATCTTGATCAGATCATGTGAGGACATGAAAACTATTGCAATCATGTACTATGTACATCTAAACTAGAAAAATAGTTCTAAGAGTTACAACATTTCGATAATATAGATAAAAACACTTTAGAATGTAGGTTGACAGATTACATTCTGGACGTATAAGGAAATAAAATATGTAGTATTCCTCATCATAAAATAGTGATATTTTGATTGTCCTAATTCATTCAAGTTATACAGGGTGTCCGGTAATTACTGGATAACCATGAAATGACTTATAGCAGAACTAATGGCCGTTCAGATAAAAATACAAAACCAAATGTGTATCCTTAAAGTAAAAAACTTTGACAAATCAATTCATAACATTATAAAGGACGCTCAACACAACCTTGATCTATTACACGAGTGGTTAAGAGTACAACCTTCTTACAATTAATACGTCGAAAACCTCATTCATTATTTTTACCACTAAAAATAAGCGTATACCGGACTTCTCGCCTCTTAAAATAAATAACGAAATAATAAAACGATCAACCAACGAAAAATACCTTGGATTAAGGGTAGATGAAAAACGAACTTGGAAATTACACATCATCACAAGTTCCATTAACGAAGTTAATTTACTTCTGAGATCAGAAGTAAATTAACTTCGTTATTGGGAACATTACGGGAAGTAGCAAACAGCCGGTCGATTCTGTAAAAATCTCACCGTGAAATCATAAGTGAAGTGAGCACTTAATAGTGTTAATCCGTAGCGAATGACAGCTCACTCCACGCCCACTTCACCCAAGCTTTCACGGTGAGATGGTTATAGAATCGCACGGCAGTATTCCAAATAAAGTGCGCACTTTGATTTATAATAACTCGTTAGTCAAATCACATTTAGAATATTTAATTGAGATATCCGCAGCAGTAACTAATTTGAATTCACATTAAAAAGTTCAAAATCAAATAATTAAAAGTCTGTTCCATTATTATTATCTTTCCTACAAAGACCTTATACGAAAAAACGGAACTATTGAATATTAGACAGCATTTATACATTATACATTTACTGCACTAGCATTCTTATTCTGCCGCAGTAAGCGAAATGAAGGAATACTGGCCAAAAATGTAAAGAAAAATAAACCTTACTAAACAAAAGAGGCGCATCCATTAAGACTCATTTTTCTCCATTCCCTTTCCTCAATGCGCCCCTTTTACCTAGGGCGGCAGTATTAAAAACATAACTACAAACTCAATACAATCTAACATACAAGTAAAGAAAAAAAACAATGTCATGAAACCTGAGAAATAGATATAAAAACAAACTTGAAGTCATCGGCGTACGCACTAATTACCAAAGACCATATTTATTTGAAAGAGCACAGCTTTTCAATGAATTGCCGGACGATATAAAAGAGTGCGATAACGTGAATACATTTGAAAATAAGCTTAAGAAACATGTACGTACATTATAACTTGTAATACTCCTGAGGAAATTGTATTGTACTGTAGATTATAAGCGGACTGTAAGTTCCAATGAGAAATAAATTTATTTAAACCCGAAAAGTTCGTTTCAATAAGAGAGACGAGAAAAGAAAAAAAATGTCATAAACAATAAGATGACACTACGAACCTTTTATTCTTTAACACAAACACTAGTTTCAAATATTCACAGAAAAAAAAACCAGAACAAATTAAAATCAAATGTAAACAAAAATATTTTTTAACTAAATTGAACACGTCTCTCTCAACAGAAACATCTGACCATTACTAAATATTTATTTTGAGACAAGTAAATATTTATAGTAACACATATTTTATTTGACTACTCAGTTGACACAGTCACATTAAAATCATAGAGAAGAAGTGCCATTTTGAATCTGCTTAACCTTTTCCCAACTGAATCATGGCCAGTTTGAACATAGGCTCTCCGAAATTCGCGCACATACTTGAGACAAGAAAGTCTTAAAACGAATCGAAAATGCCTGGAAGAGCTGGAACTGGGTCCATTAAAGAGCTTAGGAAAGCAAACCTGCCTTTGACGCTCAAGCAAAAAATTATGGACATCCTTCGGTCCGTCCCATTTTGACCTATGGATCCCAGACTTGGTCTTTGACGAACATTCAAAAGTTCAACCTCAAGGTTTGCCAACGTGCAATGGGGCGCAACACCACGTGCGCTCCAAAACAAAGATTACTGACGTTAACGTTGCTTAAAAAGCTTCTAAGCTGAGGTGGGAATGGGTTGGCCACATCTGCCGTATGTCCGAAGAACTGTGGGCCAAAATAATCACTACGTGGAGCCCTGACACAGCTAGAACGCGTCGTGGAGACTCCGTACAAGATGGAGGGACGAGATGGAGAAAATAAATGATCAGTGGTCCACTTTAGCCCTGACTTGAAAAAGCTAGAAGTCATGATGCGTTCAGTCATATTTGTTCAGGAATAATTTGATAGTCGCTCGATCGTACTCAGAATTTTGTAAAGTCGAAACTCACGATCACTTCAACTCGGTTGGAAAGGGATAAAGCATGTATCTGTTTAATGTGCTCCCCGGCCTGGTCAACGCCATGCTGGGGGATGAGGGGTCCTGGGCGGCAGTCGCCTCCTTCTGCGAACACGTCATGTCCCAGAAGGAGGCGGCGGAGCGCGTGCGGGAGGAAGACCCTCTCGCGGCGCCGCTCCGAAGGCGGAGGAGGGGTCGAAGAAGACGTCAGTATGACAGTCATCTCCGACTCCTCCCAAGTGGAAGCCAGCAGGCGACGGGTGCAGGGGTTTCACCCTCGCCTGCATTGCACAGGCTTCTACCAGTACCGGACGGGAATGGCCAGGTGTTCCCGGCCCATCCCGTATCCCCCCACCCGGGGGGACATGCAGGGCCCGCCAGCTAGGCGGGCATGCGCCGGGGGATTGTGGACGCAAAAGCTGAGCCGGATTCCCATGTACCCCCATCAAGGCGATGAGGGAACACCGCTGAGTTTTAGTGGGTATACTGCCACTCTGGGAGGGAGTCCCACATCCTCCCTTCCGGCCCCCGACGAGCGGAGATGCGTAATGTCATTTCTCAGCAACAAAAAAAAATTATCTGTTTTGTGTCCCTAATAAATAAAAAAAAAACCGCGGCAAGCGTAGCTAATCGATCCGAGCGGCTCTTATTACTTGCCCACAAGCTCCTCAAATCTATATTTACCTATACTCATGATAAGGCTGAAGTCTTTGTTTGTTTGTATGATCGCGCTAATCTCAGAAACTACTGCCGGTCGATTCTGGAAAAATCTCACCGTGATAACTAAGGTGAAATGAGCTTAGAGTGAGCTGTGAGTCATGCTGATGCTAGGAATTGACATTATTGACGACTCACTTCACGCTCACTTCACCTTTGTTTTCACGGTGAGAAATTTACAGAATAAATAGGCTGGTCGGATTTGAAAAAATATTTTAGCATTTACTTTATTATTATATTAGGTAGTCTTTCTCAAGAATTGTCTTGAGAAAGGCTATAAGGTATTTGTCATCACGCTACAGCTCTAGAGACGGGCAAAAAGAAAAAACTGGCCAACCGCGACATTATCTATAAAAACCGGCCAAGCCCGAATCGGATTCGCGCACGAAGGGTTCCGTAACATTATCTATAAAAACCGGCCAAGCGCGAGTCGGATTCACGCACGAAGGGTTCCGTACCATTATCGTTCTCTCAGTATCATTGTCGGATTTTTATATACACATTGACATTGATGAATTTTATATAAACAATGACATGGATATTTACTTTGTAAAGTATCCTATTTTTTATTATTATTATTGTGAGTGTGAAGACTATGTGGGTCATTTCTTTTTTCTGTTTTCCTTCTTAGTTAGTTTTAATCATGATCTGGCAGTTTGAGTAATTTATGCGGCCTACCCAAATGTCCTTTCATTGGTATTGTTCGTCGAATCGTAAGGTTCCTCAAGTTCTGAGTTGAGCTGCACGATTTTTGACAAATGCGTGCACTGACTGGACAGGTCCGCTCAATCTGTGTGGTTCTTTACTCAAAAGACCATTTCAGACACCAATCTCATGTAGATTGGTGTCTGAAATGGTCTTTTGAGTCTTCACATGATCTGACCAAGATTATGTCTGGACTTTTAAAGAGACTGTGACCTCTGAGTTTGTTTCGGCCTTTCTTCTCAGAGTAGTCAGATAGGAAACGCCGACCTCATCTAGTTTAAAAAAATATGATTGACATGTAAAAGTGTTTGTACAAACCTACTTACAGAAAATAAATCATTTATCATTTATCATTATCATTTATCTATAAAAACGGAAAAAAAATCATGTCTGTTGTATGGGAGCCCCCTTAAATATATATTTTATTCTGTTTTTTAGCATTTTTTGTTATAGCGGCAACATAAATACGTCATCTGTGAAAATTTCAACTGTCTAACTATCACGTTTCATGAGATACAGCCTGATGACAGACGGACGGACGGACGGACAGCGGATCGGGAGTAATAGGGTTCCTTTTTACCCTTTGGGTACGGAACCCTAAAAATCGACTGCCGCCACAAACACTATCGAAACTGCAAATCACGTACTTCAAAGGAGAGCAATTCAAAGTTGTAATTCGATGCAAAATATCAGATAAAAATAGATAGAAATAGAATATAATATACTTCAGTAAAGTTATATATTGTATAATTTTACTGAAGTTAATAATACAAAATATTTATTTATTAATTTTTTTTTATTTTTTTTTTTATTTTAGTTTTCACTTAGGACTCTAAGTGAAAACTAAGTAATAGCGGCGGCAGGTGATGCTATGCGACTGGGAGGGTCGGGGATCAAGAAATTTTACGCGGACGAAATCTTGAGCAGCATTCACTGGTAAGAATATGCATATTCTTGATATCAAGAATATATCTACTTATAGGGACAATGTCGTGGGTTACATATTGTGTAGTAACGTAAATAATATGGAATAGATTGTGTATAAATGTATAATATTTCTAAGTATTGTGCTAATATAAGAATCCCTAGTTAAGCTTGGCATGTAACTGTTTTTTGTCCCTAACAAAAAAAAAGAAAAAAAAAACGACTTCAGAAGGCGCCAAACCATTTGGGAAAGGGTATCGCTGCAGTCACGGACCTCATGTCTACCCTCATAGAAGGTGAACTCAACAAAACCGAAATAATAAAGAAACTTTCAGAATGTGGTCAGTTATTTATTTAAACTTTTCGCACAAAAGGTACAAAGGCGGACTTATTGCCTTACACATTCTCTACCAGTCAACCAAGGGTGGTGAAGAGATTAGATGGCAGGTGCTTTGGTTGACATGACAATGAAAAAAATAAAAATAAAACACTAGATCAACATTACTCTTGCATTTTTACACTTGCAGTGTCAAGATACACTAAGCAGAAGGAATTTTGTTTTTTTTTTTTTGTTTTTAGAAAAACGTTGCCCCACACTAGGAATTTCTCCTGTATTGTGGGTGCGTTTACAAACATTTAAACTCACATACACAAACAGCCAGACCCGGAACAACTACTTGTAGGTCATACAAATATTTGTTCCGTGCGGGAATCGAACCGGCGACACGCAGCGCAGCAGTCAATCGCTTAACCACTGCGCCAACCGTGCCGTCAAAAAAATAAACAGTACAGGGAGTAAAAAGGGACCGTTCCTTGTTTGGTGAGAATCTGGGTAAAATAATTATTATTATTACTACCAACCCGCCCCGGCTTCGCACGGGTGCAATGGAGAAACACTGATAATTTTAGAGCCATTATTTCTCGTAAAAAGTATAGGATAAAAATGGTTATTGTGGGTTATCCATAAGAGATAGACATATACTATCGCGGACTTTTTTGTAGATCTTTTTAAGGTGTACAATACTGTAGTACATTATTTTGATCTATCTCGACGGGTTCAGCCAGCGTTTACAATGTAAGCGCAAAAAATGTGTTTATTTACGACATTACATTAGAAACCTCTAAAATTATCAGTGTTTCTCTACTATATTATGCATGTATTATACATATAAACCTTCCTCTTGAATCACTCTATCTATTAAAAAAACCGCATCAAAATCCGTTGCGTAGTTTTAAAGATCTAAGCATATATAGGGACAGACAGACAGGGAAGCGACTTTGTTTTATACTATGTAGTGATTATTAGTGGGGTGTACATTCATAACTAATGTGAGTTAAATATAAGCTGTTGAGTTTCCTAATAAGTAAATAAATAAACTATGTACTCGTTATCTAGTTGAGGTCGACTTGTTAGTAACGCAACGTAAGATGATAAGAACATAAATAAAGGACGATTTTATCTTTTGTTATTTTCCATTTGACCTTTCTGATCTGAATTGTCTATCATAGATTGACATATCAACAAGATGGTGTCCATCTAATATCTACCAACCCACACTGGGTCCACGTGATGGATTGCCGTGTCACCCCAGTGGGAATATTATTGGCAGAATCTCGACCTTTTCCCAACTATGTTGGGGTCGGCTTCCAGTCTAACCAGATGCAGCTGAATACCAGTATTTTACATAGAGCGACTGCCTTTCTGACCTCCACAACCCAGTTACTGGACAATACGATACCCCTAGGTAAGACTGGTTGTCGGGTTTCTGACTACCCGTAACGACTGTCAAAGATCCACGAATGACAGGTGGGACCAACGGCTTAACGTGCTTTCTGAGGCACGGAGGGGTCTTAGTATGTGAAGATAGTCACCCGTCCACAGACGAACCGCGGCAAGCGTAGCTTAACCTGATCAATCGACCTGTGCGGCTGTTATTATTTAGTCACGGGCCCCTCACTGTTATAGATTATTTTGTGTTGTAAGATTTGTATTGTAGATTTTTAATGAATTGTAGTTTGTTTAAACAATGATTTTAATCAAAACCTAAAATTTCTCACGACCTTATCATGCCTGAGTGAATTGACGCAAATAAAACGTTATGTATTATTTTGTCTCTTTATTTCTTAAGATAAAAATATATGCATATCTTGCAGTCAAAACTCATAGCCAGTAAAAGTACTTTTAACCAGCAAAATCAGTAAAAAGTAGTTTTGACGGGTTCTATCATTCAAAACTCTTAAAAAGTTGAGGTGGTCGAAATAAATTACGAACAAACGCTCGTGTAAAGTTTTTTAAAACCAAATATAATTGGTTAATGAATTAGAGACAACAGATACAGATAAAAAATGAGTGAGTACGAAAAGGAAGAACGTTTTTTTAGGAAGAATTTTAGCGAACGTTTTTAACTAACGTGTTTGGTCAAAATCACATTTAACCATATATTGTCAGTTCAAATCACTATTAACTACGGATTTTTAGACAAAACTACTTTTGAGCAACGTGTTTAGCCAAAATCACTTTTAACCACATATTATTTATTTATTATTTTTACAATTTTAAGAAAGTTTACAGACTAATAGGTACATGTAAATAATAACGAAATAGTAAACAACTGACAGTTGCTGATTACAAGCTTCCACATATACAGCGTGTAACGGAAGGGGGGTATCAACCCTGAAGGAGGTGAATGTGCTCATGAAACTCAACGACTTTCCCCAAAGAACATAGGTCGAAATATGAAAAAAAAATTTGGCCCTCCCTTACAAAACTGACTACCAGCTGATTGATTTACTATGGGAGGGCCAATTTTTTTTTTCATATTTCGACCTATGTTCTTTGGGGAAAGTTGTTGAGTTTCATGAGCACATTCACCTCCTTCAGGGTTGATACCCCCCTTCCGTTACACGCTGTATATTGCAATGATATATAAAAAAAACATCAAAGAAAAACAAGAAGGCATGGAAAATAGGTAGGTATGCGATAAAGCACAAACACAGCAGTTAATATCACTATAAACTACCGATTTTCAGACAAAACTACTTTTGACCAACGTGTTCAGTCAAAAATTACTTTTGCCTGATTTTTGCATTTTAAAGTACTTTTGTCCGATTAAGACTTTTGACTGTAACATATTTTATACACTGGCTGGAAAAACTTTTAATCTACAGTAATGATAAAGCTGAATAGTTTGTTTGTTTGATCGCACTAATCTCTGGAACTACCGGTCGGATTTGAAAAATGATTTTTGATGACTCTAGAGGAAGGCTGTAGAGTACTTAACATCACGCCAGGGGCCTTAAGGAGCAGAGCAAAACCAAACAGATACAACGGTGAGCGAAAATGAAGTACAGTGAACCCCCTGTAATCCGACTTATTTATTTATTTATCCTCCTACTGGAACGCCATATAGCAATTACACCAACGGAGCAAAAAATTACTTAATGTGCTGCTTCCCATCCATCCTGTGCGTGGTGGACATCGAACGGGCGGCGATGGAACACGCACGCTCACACAGCGTTAGCTCAATAGTGCCATTACTCCATCCAAATCGCGCACATTCCTTGCGATTTTTATGAGATACAATTAATTTTTCAAAATAAAAGCATTAAAATTGTAAAAACGCAAAATTTTAGTGTGTCGTCCTGATTGACAGATGTCAGATGTTCCGACTTGTCTATTATGCATTATTGAATATTTTTTTGACAATCTTCGCTAATGATTAGAAAATGCATGATTAAACTGCAGTGCGATTCTATAACCATCTCACCGTGAAAACTTCGGTGAAGTGAGCGTGGAGTGAGCTGTCAGTGTCATCCCACCTGATACTAGGGATTGACCAAGCATACATTTACAATCATAATCGAGATTTTAATAATATTTTTATGCTAATTCTTTTGATCATTTTATATTATTTCAAAGCTAGTATTTTAATTGTCAATCCCTAGCATCAGTGGGATGACACTGACAGCTCACTCCACGCAAGTTTTCACGGTGAGATTTATACAGAAACAACCGTCAGGTTACAACTTGTACGCGCCACTATTGCACGGTAATATTATTATAATATTACCGTGACTATTGCACGGTAGTGACTATTGTGTACTCTATAATACGACAAGTTCGATAGTTCAACACTGCTCTGCAAAACGTTTTTCGGATTACCGGGGGTCCACTGTAATAGCGCGGGGGGCAGGCGATGCGACGCGCATTGGGAGGGCACAAATTTTTTTTACATTCGAACGAGTTCGGGAGCGGAAGCTAGTACTCAATAAATAATAAATTTATAATAATTCTATTATGTTGGATAACATATTTTTTATTTTTGTCTACAAATTACGAGCGAATTATATGTTTTTCATTTAATTGTTATTTGATTACCTACTAATTAACATACAGTTTATGATAAAGAGTTAGTTATACCTAAAAAACGACGACATAGAAAAACTTAAAAAATCATCCCAGCTAAGTAGTTCTGGCCTGAAAGTGGAAGAGCTCCATAAGAGAAAACCAAAAATTGTGGTTATAGGAGTACCGACTGGTTCAAGGTGGTCAAGAAGTTTATGATTGCATCTATGAGCAGAATGTAGCCGAGAGGCTGCCTAGTTTGTCCCGTGACTCTTTTTTGGCCTCTATAAATTTAAGTCACAAGTCAGGTAAAAAAGAGGGACCTACGTGCAACTTCATCCTTGAAGTTACTGCTAGCATAAGAAAGGCGCTTATAAAGCAACCTCGAGTGTTCGTTAATTGGACTTCCTGCCCAGTAAGGGGCTTCACACTTGTGACCAGGTGCTTTAAATGTCAACAGTATGGACATGCTGCAAAGACTTGTCGGGAGGCTACCTATACGTGTGGACATTGTGGGGAACAGGGTCATCAGGTGAATGAGTGCACTAAACATGCTGAACCGTCACATTGTGCAACATGCTTGCGATTTAAAAAACCGAGCAATTACAAAACAGGCGATCAAGAATGCCCCGCAAAGAAAATTGCCGAGACAAGATAACTACATCAATTCTATAGATTATAATGATGTCGCGTAAAACCGCCAATGTTTATCTATAAGCCTTTTTTTTTTACTTTATGTTATATAATTATTCTTATTTTGTCTTTTACTAGTTATAATCCGTAAAATTAATTTTAGTTTTTTACAATTTATGTTATGGGGGGCCCGTGGCTAAATAATAACAGCCGCACAGGTCGATCGATCAGGTTAAGCTACGCTTGCCGCGGTTGGTCTGTGGATGGGTGACCATCTTTACATACCGAGACCCCTCCGTGCCTCGGAAAGCACGTTAAGCCGTTGGTCCCGGCTGTCATTCGTAGATCTTTGACAGTCGTTACGGGTAGTCAGAAGCCCGAAAGTCTGACAACCAGTCTTACCAAGGGGTATCGTATTACCCAGTAACTGGGTTGTGGAGGTCAGATAGGCAGTCGCTCCATGTAAAATACTGGTATTCAGCTGCATCCGGTTAGACTGGAAGCCGACCCCAACATAGTTGGGAAAAGGCTAGGCAGATGACAATTTATGTTATAAGTAAACATGCAATCTTAACATTTTGTTGTCACGGCAAATTTTTCTGTATGACAAAGTATGTAAACGCGACCTTATTAAAAATGTAACATTGCAAAAATCATAACAGAATATGCTTGCAAAAACTTACGATGATGCAAAAAAGTAGCAGTAGTAGTATTTTGCTCAATTAAATTAAATAAATTATTTACTATTTGTAGGAATTTTAGATAATACTTATGTATATATAAGCACTTGAGTGAGATACCTGAGATACAGGTTTATTCCTAGTTCAGGTAGAATCCAATTATTTCTTACCTACCTCTAGTGTAAGGCCCTATTTTGTAAATATTTATGTAAATCAATTATTTCAATAAACAATTCACATAAACAATTCATTTGTACAACGTGTAACGTTAAGTGCGCAAAACCTGAAAATAGTTTGATCAGAATAACGAGCAGAATTAATTGAACCACTTTTTAATATAGGTCACATTTTTCAAAAAATCTTCATTAAAAACGTTGCCGTGTCTATTTATTAATAGATCAAGCAACCCAATGTCAGCGCGGCGCAGCGGCCCGTTGACGACTCCTCCCTCGATAAAGCGTCGTCGCAGACGCATGAAACGATCAGAATGACCAGTAAAACTAAAACAGCACACAAAACCTTTACAATTTTTCTTAATGACTTTTCTCTCTGAAATACATACGTCAATTGAATTAAAAATCAGTTGGGTTTTGCGCATTTAACGTTACACGTTGTATAATAGATAAGGTACATAATGGAGGGGCTCGTGGCTAAGTAATACATATAACAGCCGCACAGGTCGTTCGATCAGGTTAAGCTACGCTTGCCGCGGTTGGTCCCTGGAAGGGTGAGCATCTTTATCTTTTCGTTGGTCCGGGTTGCCATTCGTGGATCTTTGGTCACTGGTCGTCAGAAGCCCGAAAGTCTGACAACCAGTTATCGTATTAAGCGTTTAATAGCTTTGATATTATATAAAATGATCAATAGAATTAGAGGGCTTTGTGGCGAAGTAATAACAGCCGCACTGGTCGATCTTGCCGCACGGCTTGACGCGCTTGGTCCGTGGATGGGTGACCATCTTGACATACCAAAACCCCTCCGTGCCTCAGAAAGCACGTTAAGCCGCTGGTCCCAGCTGTCATTCGTAGAACTTGGACAGTCGTTACGGGTCGTCAGTAGCCCGAAAGTCTGACAACCAGTCTTACCAAGGGGTATCGTATTACCCAGTAACTGGGTTGTGGAGGTCAGATAGGCAGTCGCTCCATGTAAAATACTGGTATTCGGCTGCATCCGATTAGACTGGAAACCGAACACCCTAACATAGTTGGGAAAAGGCAAGCAAATGAGATGATGACATTTGCAGTTGCAGAATTGACCGTGACGTAAGTATACAACGTGTAACGTTAAATGCGCAAAACCTCAGTTACCCCAACTGATTTTTAATTCAATTGACCTATTTCACAGAGAAAGTAAGTCATTAAAAAAACTGTAAAGGTTTTATGTGCTGTTTTAGTTTTACTGGCCATTCTGATCGTTTCTTGCGTCTGCGACGACGCTTTACCGAAGGAGGAGTCGTCACCGGGCTGCTGCGCCGCGCTGACATTGGCTTGCTTGACCTATTAATAAATAGACAGGGCGACGTTTTAATGAAGATTTTTTGAAAAATGTGACCTATATTAAAAAGTGGTTCAATTAATTCTGCTCGTTACTCTGATCAAACTATTTTCAGGTTTTGCGCATTTAACGTTACACGTTGTATATCGATCTATGGGAAAACATTTTTTTCAGCTAAAAAGTTAATATAAGTTTGTCTTGGGATAAGTACATACCAACTACAGCCTTTCCACTCTGTAAAAATCTCACCGTGAAATCATAAGTGAAGTGAGCACTTAATAGTGTTAATCCCTAGCGAATGACAGCTCACTCCACGCTCACTTCACCCAAGCTTTCACGGTGAGATGATTACAGAATCGCACGGCTGAACCCTTCATTGTGCGTGGTCCGATACGCACTGGGCTTGTTTTCACGTTTCTTTATTTCTATGAACATACAGACGCCAGCACATCAAGCTACAACAATCTGTCAAATTTCTTTAATAGATTTTCAATTTGGCAGGCCTGTTGGTCCAGTGGTTAGTGGCCCTAAGTACTATACGCAAGGTCGTGGGTTCGATTCCCACCCAGGACAAATGTTTGTGTGATGAGCACAGTAATTTATCTATAATATGTATGTATTTAGGAATATATATGTATGTTTATCAGTTGTCTAGTACTCATAGCACAAGCTCTCCTCAGTTTGGGACTAGATGGCGTTGTGTGAAAGTTGTGGAATATTTTTATTATTAATTTTATCGCCAAAGCATTAGGTTCAAATTTGATTGGGAAAAAGTGACAGTTGCGAGTAGCTTGAAGCGCTGGCGTCTATACACACATATACTTAAGTTCACTTATAATAAAAAATAATAAGCCTAAAACAAAATCGGTAAAAGTAGCTATTAATGCCGATTCTATTCTTCAAAACTAAACTAAATTTAAAGCCAGTGCGTTTTCTTCTTTCTATTTCATTCAGAAAAGGACAGCGGATAAATTTTAGTTTATTCCGGTCAAATTAATCAGCGTCTGACATAAATTGACGTATTTTTAGTAGCCAATTTTTTTATCACGTCTAAACTTGTCTATGGAGTATCTTTAGTTTATTTTTTATCCTTTTCTTAATGAACAAGAAAGAAAAAGGTGCACTAAACTTTTTTTTTTTTCTTAAAATTAATTTTTGAACAAGGGAATCTGCACCACTAACTTTTTAGGCTTACTACTAACAAAACCGATCCCAAAAGCTACAATCCTTATTTTCATTTACTCAAATATCTGGCTTATTAGTCGATTCGCACGAATTTACTCGCCCGAAGCGTGCGGATCGCCACTTTAAAATAATCTAGTCGTTTTTTTTTATAGGTGACTCGCACGAAGTTAATTTATTTGTGTGTGAGTTGACAACTCCAGAAATAATTATGTATTTGCAATTGGGACAAATTTAACTTTTATGCAAAAAGTACACTAGCGCCCAGAAGTGATAAGAGTTATCTAAATATTGTAAAACGTGTACTTTTTTCTACAAAGTGTTTCATAAATTTTTAAATGTCCCAATTGCTCAATACATTATAAATTAACTTCATGCGAGTCACCTATAGAAAAAATGAAAAAAGAAATTTGACGGGCAATTCGCACGTTTCGGGCGAGTAAATTTGTGCAAATCGACTAATAATAAGCCGTCTATCTACGAACATTCGTCCCCAAAGGAACAAATTATAAATTAGTTATCCCGACCCACATTAAAGTATTGATCGCCATTCCAGACTTGCGCAGTATGCCGTTTTCTAGACTCTAGACTCCTTTGTCCGCCTAACTAGTGCGCCTCCCGCCGTCAACCGAGCAAGGCGAGTTCGGTCCTTCGAGTCTTTGCTTCCCTGGTAGTGGCTTGAAGGACCAGCTTGTCCCCCTCGTTCTCCTGCCGTCCTTCAAATCACTGTTAAGGATGAAGGTACGTGTTTTAGTTTATTTTTTATTAAGTAATTTAACTTTGTAGGTAAAATCCTTTGTTCAGATATCGAGACTGTCTTACGGTGTGCCTTTTTTTTCGACACCACTGCTCTTAAAACGGCGAAGGAAAACCTCGTGAGGAATCCGGCATGTCCCAGTACCAAAAATTCAAAGACACGTGACATCCAGCTTACGCATCTCCGCTCGTCGGGGGACGGAACGGAGTATGTGGGACTCACTGCCAGAGTGGCAGTATACCCACTAAAACTCAGCGGTGTTCCCTCATCGCCTTGATGGGGGGGTCATGGGAATCCGGCTCAGCCTTTGCGTCCACAATCCCTCCGGCGCATGCCCGCCTAGCTGGCGGGCCCTGCATGTCCCGCATCATCTGCCTAGCCTTTTCCCAACCACGTTGGGGTCGGCTTCCAGTCTGACCGGATGCAGCTGAATACCAGTATTTTACATGAAGCGACTGCCTATCTGACCTCCACAACCCAGTTAAGTTACTGGGTAATACGATACCCCTTGGTAAGACTGGTTGTCAGATTTTCGGGCTTCTGACTACCCGTAACGACTGTCAGATCTACGAATGACCGCCGGGACCAACGGCTTAACGTGCTTTCCAAGGCACGGAGGGGTCCCGGTATGTAAAGATGGTCACCCATCCACAGACCAACCGCGGCAAGCGTAGCTTAACCTGATCGATCGACCTGTGCGGCTGTTATTATTTAGCCACGGGCCCCCCCCGTCTCCCAGCAGTGGAAACGTTAAAGGTTGATTATGCTTTTGCTTATGTAATACCTAATCTCCCATAACTAATTCAACGTTCTTTGTCTGCCCCTTTCGGGAATCATCTGGCTTTTATGAAAATTTTCTAAAATATTTTTATTTCAATTTTCAGGTTTCTGATGCATAAGCAGTATTTCGTCCTCGTCTCCGAAGTGGTGTCCATCTCCTCTGTCAACGCCTATCTCGCTTCAACTCGAAGTCACCATGACGCGTCGGTCTTCAGTCCGCCATCTTGGATCTTGTCTCTGCGGTACTGCAGTAGCTCGAACAAAGGAATTAGGTCAGTATTTTATTTAATAATTCTTACTATTACATAACATAACATCCCGCCTATAGTATTCCCCGAAGGGATAGGCAGAGTTGTACAGACGCCAGCACATCAAGCTACCCGAAACTGTCAAATTTTCCCAATCGACTTTGAACCTTGTGTCTTTGCGATAAAGCTGAAAATCTATTAAAGAAATTTGACAGATTGTAGTAGCTTGATGTGCCTGCGTCTGTACTTATAATTGTACACCAATATATTTCGCTAGAGCGAGCCTAATATCCCCTATAATATGTCCTATTTAACTAATAAATAAATAATATAGCACTGCCTGACTCGGGAATCGAACCTAGGAACTCATGCTCAGCGGTAACTCTTGCTACACCAACGAGGCTGTCTTACTATTTCTTAGACGATAATTGTGATAGCCTTTGTTAAAGTATCGAGATTTTCAAGTTACGTAACACTGGCAACAAGAAGAGTGCTGTTCACAAGCAGTGGCTGTAATAATAATAAAACCATTTATTTTCAGGTATCAAAGACCCATAGACAAATACCTTAACTTAAGTATACATAATATAACAATTGTGTTAGTAAATAAAACTTAAAAACTATGTTAGTATCACTTGGTTGCACTAAGTCTCTGTGCGCTCCGGTGGCACTTGTCCGCGAAAGCGTCGGAATACCACATCCTGTGGCGAAAAGCTCTCGTCCATCACCTGATGCAGGTAGCAAGTTGGTATGCGCAACACAAACGCCTTAAAGTTTACGTTGCGATGCGACTCCAGCAGCTGCACTCTCGGCGCGTACTTCAGCCTTTGGT
Organism: Eremobia ochroleuca; assembly: GCA_949629135.1. Lineage (NCBI taxonomy): Eukaryota > Metazoa > Arthropoda > Insecta > Lepidoptera > Noctuidae > Eremobia > Eremobia ochroleuca. Next base: position 3,634,460 of record OX451413.1, read on the forward strand.
GTACGTACTTCACGATGTCTTCCGCGTCGGTGGTGTAGTGACGACGAAACTAACTACCACCACTACCCCCTTCCATCTGCGACACTGGTCCAATACAGACGTACATTTTACAACTTGCCGTATTTTATTCAATCTTCCCCGGCACCAACGTACCAACACCTCATCCGCTACCCAACATCCAGAATAAGCTACACATTGGAGACGGGAAATATACACCGGGGTATTCGGTTTTTGTGTTTTTGTTTTGCCCGTGGCTAAATAATAACAGCCGCACAGGTCGATCGATCAGGTTAAGCTACGCTTGCCGCGGTTGGTCTGTGGATGGGTGACCATCTTTACATACCGAGACCCCTCCGTGCTTCGGAAAGCACGTTAAGCCGTTGGTCCCGGCTGTCATTCGTAGATCTTTGACAGTTGTTACGGGTAGTCAGAAGCCCGAAAGTCTGACAACCAGTCTTACCTAGGGGTATCGTATTACCCAGTAACTGGGTTGTGGAGGTCAGATAGGCAGTCGCTCCATGTAAAATACTGGTATTCAGCTGCATCCGGTTAGACTGGAAGCCGACCCCAACATAGTTGGGAAAAGGCTAGGCAGATGATGGAGACGGGAAATATACACCGGGGTATTCGGTTTTTGTGTTTTTGTTTTGTTTGCCGTGATACAGTACTGCTCATCATCGTGGTTTCAGCCTAAAGATGTCCACTGCTGGACATAGGCCTTCCAGAAGCACCTCTATTTCGACCAGTTCTGTGCTTTCCGCATCCAGTTGATTCCTTTGGCCTCCTCCATCAGTCCGCCTAATGGGAGGCTTTTCAACTCTACGTCTTCTGGTACGCGGCCGCCACTCTTGAACCTTTAGATCCCATCGGCTATCTGTTCTGCGAGCCATGTGCCCTGCCCACTGCCACGTAAGTTTGGCAATTATTTCAGGCTCAAACTCAAATTCAAACTCAAAGCATTTATTTCAAGTAAACAAATTACAGGCACTTTTGCATTGTCAAGGGGTCGGTCAGTCAGAAAGATGAAGCTAGTTGCCCATTCCAAAGCGTAGTAGGTACCTGTGGAGAAGAGCGGGCAAGAAACTCCACGGACACTCTTTTAAATCATAAAAATTGTTACAAAATTTTGGTTACATCATTCAAGTTGAAATTATACATGTGAGAACGATGTTGAAAGACGTGCACGTTAAAAGCGTCCGTACTAAAAAAGATAAAAAAAAAAAATAACAATTCAGAAATTAAAATACTTAGATTAAAATAAAAATAAGCTATGTCGGTAACAGTGCTCACCTGCGGATCTCTTAATTTCTGATACTTTATCTAATCTTACATATACAACGTGTAACGTTAAATGCGCAAAACCTGAAAATAGTTTCATCAGAATAACGAGCAGAATTAATTGAACCACTTTTTAATATAGGTCACATTTTTCAAAAAATCTTCATTAAAAACGTTGCCGTGTCTATTTATTAATAGGTCAAGCAAGCCAATGTCAGCGCTGCGTAGCGGCCCGGTGACGACTCCTTCGTCGATAAAGCGCCGTCGCAGACGCAAGAAACGATCAGAATGGCCAGTAAAACTAAAACAGCACATAAAACCTTAAAAAAAATTTTTAATGACTTTTTCTCTCTGAAATAGGTCAATTGAATTAAAAAAACAGTTGGGGTGTCTGAGGTTTTGCGCATTTAACGTTACACGTTGTATAAGAAGATAGTGATTATACTAATCAACTTTCTAACGTAAAGATCATTTGTTTTTACAGATCTGTCAATGAGCCACGTTACCAACTTGTCTCTTAAAGCTGTTGGAGTGAAATCACGGCGCGAACACTGCAGTCACACTGTCCTAGCCTTATCGTCCACCGATGGGGTGTAAGTGGTCCTACCAACACCTTCAGGGCCAGTCAACCTCACCTGCCCGTGGTACACCCTGCACAATCACCAACGAGGCTCTGGCGTGTCCCTGGTCTCCCCAAAAGACGTTGAAGAAGCGAGGTAGCAGATGTGGAGCAGAGAAGAGAGGAGCAAAACGAAACTTAGATAAGCTTCTTCAACAAGCTGGGGACATCAAGGAAAATTTATGGCAGGGACGGATTCAATGGGAGAGGAGCAGAGATATCAACTGATCGCTGTTTCTTTGAACTTCTCCCTTCAAACGTTGGTTCCGCGCCTGTACAACTGTTTCTGTTATGTCTAGTGAAATTTCCTAACATAACAGAGTAGGTTATATCATAATAGAAATTAAAGTAATTTAAGTTAATTCTAAGCGAGGAAATTTGGTGTTTTTCCTTACAGTTAGAAATTAAGTATTTTACCCATTATAAAATGTTATAAAAACGCAGTGTTTTTATTTGAAATAACCCGAAACCAAACCAAACACACCTTTGGCTGTAAGTAAAAGCCATCCCATTTCAAGTTATCCATGTCCTATTATACTGGATGGATACTACAGCATAAGAAGAAGTTGAATGAGCTTCTCATACTTGTAGTATTCAACAGGATATAGAGGGTATCAATCTCAAACTCAAACTCAAAGCATTTATTTCAAGTAAACCAATTACAGGCACTTTTGAATTGTCAAGGGGTCAGTCAGTCAGAAATATGAAGCTATTTACCCATTCTAAAGCGAAGTAGGTACCTGTGGAGAAGAACGGGCAAGAAACTCCACGGACATTCTTTTCAATCATTGTTACAAAATTTTGGTTACATCATTCAAGTTGAAATTATACATGCTAAAACGATGTAGAAAGACGTGCACGTTAAACGCGTCCGTACTAAAAAGATAAAAACAAAAAACAATTCAGAAATGAAAATACTTAGAATAAAATAAGTATCAGGGCAAAAGAGATTAGAAAGAGGGGGTCAGTGGTCTGAGGGTACCAGGGGAGAAGAGATTAGAAGCAGAAGGTCAGTGATCTATGTATTCAGCAAAGGTTTGCACTTTACAGTCGCAAGCTTTGTGGCAGTTCAAAATAATATTGCTGCTAGAATATGCAGTGCATTTTAGGTGCAGTAATATAACTTCATGTCGTGGGTGTGACGCTATTTGCTTTCGATGATAGTGAATGTTTGGAAGTGGCTTCTGTGATACAAAATCTGAGGAGCTGATTGTCGTGGTATGAACATGTGATGCACACGAATGAAGGGCTTATAACAAGACAATATGACTGCAAATAAATTCGAATAAATACAGTGGCCCCCAGTAATCCGGGCCCTGTCTGACCCGACACCGCCTGTAATCCGACATGTAGACATGATAATTAATTATGTCTTGTCGACATGTCTTCGCTAATGTAGACCTTCGCGAAATTCCGGACTATAGGGGTTCTTATAGGCAGTACTATATAATCCGACAAATTCGATAGTTCAACACTGCCCTGCAAAACGTTTGTCGGATAACCGGGGGTCCACTGTATAGGACGCAGATGACAACTATCAGATATTTGCAGTCTGGAACGCGATATTTTTTTTTTTTTTTGTTGCAACACTTTACTGACGCAACCACCATTTCGGAAGCCCGCATTGCGGATAATCGATCGTGACCTGCGCAGTGCAGCTGACCTTTTTTCGACTGCATTGCGGGCTTCTTAGTTCATTTGTTCAGCCAGTGCACCGCGCGCCGTCTGCCGTGCAGGACGTGTGGGTCCTTTGAGCAGCATCCGAGTAACATGGCTCGAAGGACTCCCCTAAAGCTAACCCCCTACTACTGTTCCGTGTACCGCAGACTTAAAGACTATGGTAAGTGTTTTAATTTGTCTTTTTTATTCAATAAATCAACTCAGCCTATCGCAGTCGACTGCTGGACATAGGCCTCTCCCAGACTGCGCCACAACGCCCTGTCCTCAGCCTTCCGCATCCAGTCTACCCCAGCCACCTTCTTTAGGTCGTCTGTCCATCTAGCGGGGGGGCGTCCCGCACTACGCTTGCCGATACGCGGTCTCCACTCCAGGACTCGTCTGCTCCAACGTCCATCGGCCCTTCGGTGTCTTTTTTTATTATAACTTCAATATTATCTTTTGTCTTTCATAGAACTTGAAGAAAAGGGAGTGGCTGTTAAACTCGGTATTTCGAACAGCTCTTGTTGTTTAGGGTTCCGTACCCAAAAGGTGCCAACGGAGGCATATTACTAAGCCTCCGCTGTCCGTCCATCTGTCTGTCAGCGGGATGCATGTATCTCATGAACTGTAATACGTACTCAGTTGAAATTTTCACAGGGTGTGTATTTCTGTTACCGCTATAGAACAAATAATAAAAATAAAATAAAGTCAATACAAATTCAAAGGGCCTAAAAACGCCGAAAACGGCGTTTTTCCGGCGGTTTTTTTTCGGCGTTTTTTGCCTTGCGGTACGAACTCTTCGTGTGCGAGTCTGACTCGCACTTGAGCGGTTCTTATACAACTGAAAGGATACTTTCTGATACCGTTAGAATGTTCCCACTGATGGGACACAGGCCTCTTCTTTTCGAGAGGAAGTGGGCCGTAATCAACCACGCGGACCCTGTGCGGCTTGGTAGATGCTCGATGATTCTAGTTATTATATATTTTTGTATTCTTTCATTTTTAAGTACTAACACTATTTTTTAGGGTTCCGTACCCAAAGGGAAAAACGGAACCCTATTACCCCCACTCCGCTGTCCGTCCGTCCGTCCAAAGGTGGAGTAGCAAATAATAATAAAATAATTTAACACGACAGCTGTACTGCTGGGGAGTTTGTTGCGCCACTTCTCCCCGGCGAAAGCACTAGGAAGTGGTGGAGGGCGGGCGTTTTGGGGGACTGTCTTTTGTAATTTTGAAGTTCGAAAAGTGCTGATTCTCAGCCTAGTTTGAATAAATGACTTTTGATTTTGATTTCAAAGGGAAAAACGGAACCCTATTACCCCCGCTCCGCTGTCCGTCCGTCCGTCCGAGGGTGGAGGAGCAGGGGTGTGGTCCAGGGGTGGGGTGTGGTTCGGGGGTGGGGTGGGGTGCCGCTGCCTGATTTTAGAATCGATAAAAGGTTGACGTCCTCCGCTAGGATTATACCGGCTGCATTTTTTTACCGTCTGGACGTAAACTGGGTATAAAAAGTGAACGGAATAGAAGCCTATGGCACAGAAAGGGATTCGTACCTTTCTGGCATATACGACCCGCTGGCATTTTGATTTTTTTTACGGTTCCGTTCCCAAAGGGAAAAACGGAACACTATTACGCCCGCTCCGCTGTCCGTTCGTCCGTCTGTCACCAGGCTGTATCTCATGAACCGTGATAGTTAGACAGTTGAAATTTTCACAGATGATGTATTTCTGTTGCCGCTATAACAACAAATACTAAAAAAAAAACAGAATAAAATATTTTTTTAAGGGGGCTCCCATACAACAGACATGATTTTTTTGCCGTTTTTATAGATAATGGTACGGAACCCTTCGTGCGCGAATCCGACTCGCGCTTGGCCGGTTTTTTATTTAAGTTTTTCTTACTGTACTAACATTCTATGGATGCCGTAAATCTGAAATTAATAATTTTTATTTTATTTTATTATAAAAGTTTCTAAAATATATTTCTTATAATTTTTCAGATCCTTGGTTGTCCAGCAGCGTCAGCGACGCGTCTCTGAAAAAGGCTTTGTCTTCAGTGAATTATTCATCATCTGCCATGCGTGACGAGTTGGACCTTCGAGTGGCCATCAGTGCATCCAGTTCTTCTGCACCGTGTATGCTGAAGTTAAAAATAAAGGTATTTACTCGTATTTGAGTATCATTCTATATTTAAGCTGAGAATTTAATTTTTTATTTTAATCTAAGTATTTTCATTTCAGAATTGTTTTTTTTTTTTGTTTTTATCTTTTTTAGTACGGACGCTTTTAACGTGCACGTCTTTCAACATCGTTCTCACATGTATAATTTCAACTTGAATGATGTAACCAAAATTTTGTAACAATTTTTATGATTTAAAAGAGTGTCCGTGGAGTTTCTTGCCCGTTCTTCTCCACAGGTACCTACTACGCTTTGGAATGGGCAACTAGCTTCATCTTTCTGACTGACTAAAGCTTAAGGTGCAAAGTTGATTGGGAAATTTTGACAGTTTCGGGTAGCTGGATGTGCTGGCGTCTGTATATAAGGACATTATAATTATATCCAAATCTTAAACTATTACTCGTAGAAGTAAAAACTGGTCCTAAGTACTGAGGCGGAAAAATACGAGACTACACAAGATGTCCGTATGAATGTTATTATATTCAAGTATTAAACTAGATTTTTTTTTTACTTTCAGGTTCGTGTTTGACGAGTCATGTCACCGATGGGGTGTAAGTGGCTCTACCAACACCTTCAGAGCCAAAGTCAACCTCACCTGCCCGCGGTGCACCCTGCCGAACCACTAACGAGGCTCTGACCAGGGGGATTATCTCTGCAAGAAGACAAGGTCCAGCCAGGATTTCCTTCTTCTTCATTTTTAATCCCTCATCAAACTTCTTGATGAAGTCTAAAAAATTATTTTTATATAAATGTTTAAACATAAGGCTAATTAGGATTATACTCTTGTTATTCATAAATTTTCGAAACATTAGTAAATTTAGACATGTGATAAGATTTAGATTATAACTAGGTTAAGGCTAAACTTGTTTTATTTTGAGTGACCCAAACCCAGTCCAGCAGGTTTCTTCTGTAAAAATCTCACCGTGAAATCATAAGTGAAGTGAGCACTTAATAGTGTCAATTCCTACCATTAGGGAATGACAGAGCTCACTTCCCGCTCACTTCACCTAAGTTCTCACGGTGAGATTTTTACAGAATAGCACTGCAGCATACCACTCGATACGCTTCCTTACCGTATCGAAAATCAGTCAGTGTTAGCGTTGTAAACGCTGTTCACAAGTCCAAAACCCGAAAACTTTGTCAGGTCAAATCAAATAGACGACCGCTATTCTTCCGAATGTGGCTGGGACTGACTGGATGCGGAAGACGGAGTACAGATTGTTGTGGCGTAGCCTCGCAGAGGACTATGTCCAGCAGTGGACTGCGATAGGCAGAGTTGATTGATTCCTCCCACAGCTGTTTGCTGTCGAAGGCAAGGCAAATGAGCCGTGCGATTCTGTAACCATCTCACCGTGAACCAAGTGTTCACGGTGAGATTGCTCCATATGTTCGAAAAATGTGTCTGCTCAACACTGTAAATAACGCAACGAATGTTGTTGAACTGTCAAAATGAAAGCTGTTGCTACTAACGCTTTTATCTTGTTTTTGAACACATTTCAAGTGAAATTTCACAAAAAAATTGCTCGAGGGTCTCGTGGCTAAGTAATAACAGCCGCACATGTCGATCGATCAGGTTAAGCGACGCTTGCCGCGGTTGGTCCGTGGATATGTGACCATCTTTACATCTCTAGATCCCTACGTTTCTCAGAAACCACGTTAAGCTGTTGGTTCCGGCTCTCATTCGTGGAGAGTCGTTACGGGCAGTCAGGAGCCAGAAAGTCTGACAAATAGTCTTACCTAGGGGTATCGTGTGACCCAGAAGACTGGGTTGTGGAGGTCAGATAGGCAGTCGCTCCATGTAATATACTGGTATTTAGCTGCATCCGATTAGACTGGAAGCCGACCTCAACATAGTTGGAAAAAGGCTAGGCAGACGATGAATTCACAAAAGACTAGTCCCTTAATAATAAACGTATTATATCAAGAAAACAAAGCGTTGTGTAACTATACAGACGCTATACAACGTTTATTAGTAAGGGGGGTAAGAATAACAATCATTTACGGATCCATTCTCTCTCATCACCAGATCTTTACGAAATTTAAATGGGACCACATTGAAATTTCGTAAAAATCTCGTGATGAGTTTCGGAGACAGACAACGGAAATCTTCAATAAGTACCACTAAAAACTTTTTTTATAAAAAAAATTGTGTCTCGCGTGGATCCACGTTCCGGCATCATCATCATCATTCGGTGGTTAAGGTCTAAGAAACCAAAAAGCGCGTTAGGTTGATGATATCGTCAACGTCGCGGGAAAAACCTAGATGAAGCACGCACGGAACCGGGAAGTATGGCAGAAAAAAACGGGAAGCCGGGAGAGCAGCACAGTGGGTGATTCCGGGATGAATACATACGAAGGGTTAATACCATACAATTATTTATCAGAATAAAGCCAATTTCCTGGATAATACAAACATTTTCTGAGTTTAATTTTTTTGACAGGCCTGTTGGTCTAGTGGTCAGTGGCCCTGACTGCTATGCGCAAGGTCGTGGGTTCGATTCCCACCCAGGACAAATATTTGTGTGATGAGCACGATCATTTGTTCTTTGTCTGGGTTTAATTTATCTATAGTATTTAGAAATATATATGTATGTTTATCAGTGACAAGTGACTGCCGCAAGCACTGTAGCGCGGGAGGCGGGAGAGAGGCACGCGTGAGTCGGGCGGGCGTAGTACTTCGGATAAGCGGTCGTTCGGTTGAGCGACGTTCGGATAATCGACGCTTCACTGTACCATGTTTTAATGCAAATAAATCTATTCTATTCACGTTATACATATAAGATCTATAATTATATTCATACACAAAATATCTGAAAGGGTCATTGTTCATCATTATGAATGAACAATTTTTATTATAGTACAAAACGTGAAATGGCAAAAAAAAATCTGCTGTTCCACACATTTTAACGAGTTATGCGAACATAAATGTTAATTGTTCCTTCTAACAACTAGTAGATCATGCGTGCGATTCTGTAACCATCTCACCGTGAAAACTTGGGTGAAGTGAGCGTGGAGTGAGTCGCCAATAGTGTCAATCCCTAGCATCAGTATGACTCACAGCTCACTGTAAGCTCACTTCACCTTAGTTATCACGGTGAGATTTTGCCAGAATCGACCAGCTGTTTAGCAGTATGCGGATAAACTTTGTTACTTATTACCCGACTTCAAAAAAGAGGAGGTTATCAATTCGGATGTTTATATATAAATATATTTTTTTTTTTTTGTTAATGTATGTTTTTGCATAACTCCGTCATATATGGACGGATTTGGAAAATTCTTGTTTTGTTCGATAGAGGTTTATTTCGAATTATAATATATTATATCAAGAAAACAAAGCGTTGTGTAACTATACAGACGCTATACAACGTTTATTAGTAAGGGGGGTAAGAATAACAATCATTTACGGATCCATTCTCTCTCATCACCAGATCTTTACGAAATTTACATGGGACCACATTGAAATTTCGTAAAGATCTGGTGATGGGTTTCGGAGACAGACAACGGAACTCTTCAATAAATACCAGTAAAACAACCGCGACTGCTGCTATCGCATATGTATGCATTGTTTACGCAATCGATCGCAATTCTCTCATTTTTAATGGATAAGGTATGCCTCAGGGGTGGTCTCATATTATTTGAAATGTTATTAGCTTTGCTTGGGTAATTTTTGAGCTAGCTTCAATAATACGATTTTTTTCCACTTAATTTATACGAGTATTGATGATGGTTTAAGCTTCCTGTCACTGATATTTACATAACAAGTAGTGTTATATAAATTTGTTTGGGGTAGGTATAGCTAAAAAGTGAAAAAAAAACCATCAACTTCCAAAAGAACACTACAAAGTGAAAAATTTTAACTTTAATTACGGAAGTCGGTGTCAAAAAACGAAAATGCGGAACCAACGATACCGACTTCCAAAATTAAAGTTATTTGGTTATTTTTCACTTTGTAGTGTTTTTTTGGAAGCCGGTTGTTTTTTTTATAATAAAAACTTTTTTATTACACTGCTCTTTGTTGTCCCTAAATAAATAAATAAATGTAGGAAACAGTTGATTTTTTTATCGCGATTTCAGGTTTGGTCACAAAGTAAAAGCAGTATATGTATGTATTCATTGTATCGTGTAAATGGTACACCACAGACTATCTACAGTATTTGTCTCTCCTTCCCTTTTCAATACATCCAAAGGTTGTCTTTAAAAGATCGCTCTTAGAGATAAGACCGCCCATTGTGTCACCCTTTGTAAAATTTCTATATTTATGTCTGTAATTTATATGGTGTACATAATAAAGAGTATTCTATTCTATTCCATAAACCATGAAATTCATGGTATCGAAGGAGATTGCGTCAATCCTGCCCGACCACATCTATTCTAAAAGTTGTTCGTAATGATGAGTACAATGACCCCTTAAGAGCTATCATGTATGAATAGATAGATCTTATAGCACATACACTAGCTTCTGTCTGCGACTCTTGTAATTTCGGCCCCCAACCCACCTTATCGCATTGCGGTGGACATTTATCTCATGGGTGGGGTCCTATCGTATTGATTGCCAGTCGGGACCTGCGCACTGCAGTTTAGAATGTTCCAGAATGTATACCTAGTTATGCATGTATATCTCTGGACAAAGGAAGATTGGGACCTGCGCAGTACAGTTCAGTATGTTTCAGAATGTATACCTAGGTATGCATGTATATCTCTGGACAAAGGAAGCTTGGGACCTGCGCAGTGCAGTTTAGAATGTTCCAGAATGTATACCTAATTATGCATGTATATCTCTGGACAAAGGAAGCTTGGGACCTGCGCAGTGCAGTTTAGATTGTTCCAGAATGTATACCTAGGTATGCATGTATATATCTGGACAAAGGAAGACTGGGACCTGCGCAGTGGAACTTAGAACATTCGAGAATGCCTTACTTCGTCAGATAACACTGCAGAAGGCCCATGTATTTCCGTTCGCGAGAATAAGATTACTTCTAGCTGGAAACAAGTGACATGTAGGTATTTAATCGAAACGCAAATAATTCCCAGTTTGCTTTCCTAAAAATATTATTGCACACATATTCGCACTACGCCTCTTTTTGTGACCTAAACATTTCGTTTCATAAAAAAGGATCCAGCATTACAAGCTCAAAAATGTGTAGAGGTTCATTAATTTAAAAAAAAGTGTCCATCATTAGAAAGTCAATAAGTTTATTATTCCAAACAATATTAAAGCAAGTATTGCGGACAATCTGCGACCGCAGTGGTTGTTTATTTATTCATTTATTTATCCAAACATTTCATACTCCATTAAGATTTGTCTAGCCTTGCCCCAACTATTTTGAAGTCAGCTTCCAGTATAACCGGATGAAGAAGAAAACCAGTATTTTACATGGAGCGACTGGCTATCTGACCTCCACGACCCAGTTACTGGACAACACGACACTCCTTGGTAAGACTGGTTGTTAGTCTCTCGTGCTTCTGACTACGTACTAACGACTGTCAAATATCTAAGAATGACAGCCGGTACTTTTCAAACTGTAGCATTTCACATATTTTTAGTAACTTATAATTTACTATCTTAACGACTTGGCAAAACATCAAGATTTGTTTATTATATGCAAGTGTTTGATAAACATTTTAAAATATATTTTAGAATATAAATACTCGTAGTATAAAAAACATTTTAAAATTAAAAAAAAAATTGATACGCTGATGTCGGGAGCCGAGTCCAAGCTACCGGTGGTTAGGGCTCCAGAGACAGGAACCTCTTCACAATGCGAGCCGTATCGAGGAGTACTGCCTTTTGAATCAGGCAACCGCCTAACGAGAGCCTCGATAGATGTTGATCGAGACTTCCGGCCATCAGGCCATTGGCTGATACGACGGCCGGCACAGTGACAGCCGAGCTCGCATTCCACAAGTCAACAACCTCGTGTGCTAAGTTGAGATATTTCATTTGTTTCTCTTTCTCAGGTTTCACGAGATTCTCGTGATGTGGAATGATAACATCGACAATCATTGTGCGGCGCGTAAATCGATCTATCACCACTATTCAGGCTTGATAAATGTATTATTATTACTCCTATAAAATCTCTTAATAATGGTATATACCGAATCAAAACCCGTTGCGTAGCTCAGGGAACGACCCGGTCATACAGACAAACACGAAAAGTAACTTTAATGTTTAAAAGCATAAGAGTAATGGCTCTGCTGTATCTTTTTATTACGTGGCATAAATATAAGCACTGAATCCTATATCTCTCATCATGTTATCGATCGGGACCTGCGCAGAGCCGCTAGATATCTAGACTAGCACTCCTTTGCGCAAAACTGCAGTGCGTCACTCGCCGCCTTCCGTGCCGGACGAGTTGCTCCTTCGAGACGTGGGGGACTGCCATAGCCTGCAGCGCGGTACCGCGTGTCCCAGGATGAAAGAAAACGGTAAGTTTCACTGTTTTTCTTTCTTGGAGGGACTTGTGGCTAAGTAATAAAAGGTGCACGGGTCGATCAGAAGCCCGAAAGTCTGACAACCAGTCTTACCAAGGGTTATCGTATTACCCAGTAACTGGGTTGTGGAGGTCAGATGGGCAGTCGCTCCATGTAAAATACTGATAATGGCCGCACCCGGTTAGACTGGACTACCTGGAGGGACCTACCTGGACTACTGGACTATCTGAAGAATTTCAACCAATCTTCTGACATTTTCAGGAATCTTTCGGTTAAACAACAGTATTATTAAAATCATTCTTATATTTTTCAGGTGTCTGGTGTAGCAGTGTCTATGAAGGATGCTGCTGTAGCAGGTTGCAGTCAGCATGGCCATTGATCTTCCAAGCCGCCATCGGGGAACCCTTCAGCCTTGCGAGCCCTTCAATACTGCCTAGGTAGGTCATGCAGCTGATCTCTCTCCGCTCGTGTCGGATTGCCGTTTCTCAGACTATGAGAGTGAGGGAAGAGGGAGTGCAGCCCTGTCTGCGCGCACACGCCTGCACTATAATATCTGCCGCGCCGAAGGCTAGTCTTTGTTGAGATTGACAGTTGTGCTGCTGGGGAGTTTGTTGCGCGACTTCTTCTTCCCAGCGAAAGCACTAGGAAGTGGTGAAGGGCGGGCGTTTTGGGGGACTGTCTTTTGTAATTTTGACGTTCAAAAAGTCCTGATTCTCAGCCTAGTTTGAATAAATGACTTTTGATTTTGATTGATTGGCCGTCATGGCCAAAATACGGTCGTCGTCGCTCGGTGTCCAACTTGTGACATTTTTTAAATATTTTTGGGACAAAATATAACATGGTGTAAAAATTATTGGAATCGATTCAGTTACTTATTCAGAACAAACTATATTCAGGTTTCGCATATACTAAAAATAATATTGTTTAAGTCTTTCAGTCTTTCTTTCTATTCAACTTTTACAACAAAATATTATTATAACCGTCAAGTATTCGTTTATCAGAAGTCGAGAAGTACAGTCGGTGTGGTGATGCTTGGGGGAGGCTTTTGTACAGCAGTGGACGTCTTTCGACTGAAATGACGATGTTGGATGTTCTATGTGAGAGGGTTTGGTTCAGTTAGTCCTTTAGATGGACCGTTGTGCGTGGACCATGGCGGACGCCGGTGGTTGTTCCAACCAGCCCACAGCCCACCTCCCCCCGGAAGTTGATAGATGATGATGAATTTATGGAGACCAAACTCTTCACGCGTTGCAACTTGATTACCTTTAATTATTTTCAATATTTAATCATAATTTTCTCTAACTTTTCAGGTCCCTGTTTGACGAGCAGCATCACCCACCAGTCTCTGATACTGATGCTGACTTCCAACCAAGATACCAGCTCATGTACGCTGATGAAGACTTGTACACCGATGGGGTGTAAGTGGCTCTACCAACACCCGAAGAGCCAAAGTCAGCCTCACCTGCCCGTGGTGCACCCTGCTGAACTTACCAACGAGGCTCTGGCGAAACCCTGGTCTCCTTTGAGGTAGGGAGGCCAGGTCATTTTTTTTTTTTTTAATAAAATAGTAAGCAGCACTTTAGTCACTAATGTTAGTCTTAAGATTAGGTAAGTTCTTTAGATAATAAGTTATCCTATTACACCTAACAACAATTGAAAAAAAATTTATTAAAACAAAAAATGTTACCAATGCTTCGTTTTATTTTGGAAATCCTAAATACTGTATTAATCATTATACTCTCGTGAGCTCACGAGGCGGCTGAGCCGGTTCATCACCAGCCAACAACAGTCCGCTTCTGGATATAGGCCTCTCCAACTTTACGGCATTCAGCTCGATTCTCGGCAACTCTCGTCCGGCTGCTACCAGACACGCTGCGGAGATCGTTGCTCCACCTAGCCCGAGGGCGTCCGACCTTACGCTTTTCAATGCTGCTTAGGCAGTTTAATACAATCAATCAAAAAACATGTCCAACTGCATAAGGGGAGCAACTTACCACTACCACTGCTCTCCAAACGGTGAAGGAAAACATCGTGAGGAAACCGGCATGTCTAGACCAAAAGTTCGTAGACATGTGACATCCACCAACCCGTACTGTGCCAGCGGGATAGATTACGGCCCACTCCCTCTCACAGAGAGGAAGCCTGTGTCCCAGCAGTGGGAACATTATAGGCTGATCGCATAGAGGAGTTGATAGGACGGATAAAACGCATGTACAGACGCCAGCACATCAAGCTACTACAATCTGTCAAATTTCTTTAATAGATCTTCAACTTTATCGCTAAAGCATTAGGTTCAAAGCTGATTGAATGTGACAGTTTCGGGTAGCATGATGTGCTGGCGTCTGTACATATGTAACTATTAGGTTGTCTCATAAATTATTGCCAGTTAAAAAACAAATTATTATTTTTTTTATTTTATTAATAAAAATACATTTAATCAATTATATAGTCTCCCTCGTTATCAACAACAGTCAGCCATCTACTGGGCAAAATTTGAATACCCTTCTCCCAAAATGAGGCAGGCTGGGACTCGAAAAAGTTTTCAAGTTCAATTTTAATACTTCAAGTTCGTGACGCAAAGTATCTTCATCGAAGCTGGTGGGTCGGCCTGGGCGAGGTTGATCTTCGCAGCTTATATCACCGGTGTCAAAACGCTTGTACCAGAAACGAACAGTCCGATCGCTAGTAGTACCCAGTCCAAATGCAGTGTTAATCTTTTTAGCCGTTTCTGTTAAAGAGACTTTAAGTCGATGCTCATATAGCATAATAGCTCGCAGTTGACGTTGATCCATTTTCACTAAAGACTTTTGTGTTTTATTGCGTTGCGTCCGCGCCTACTTATACCCTCACCATAATAGATATTCATCCTTACTAGAAAGATCTAGAACTTTCTTGAATTCGCTTTAGTTTAAATACGAGAAAATTCGAGAAAAATAAAATATGGTAAGAACTTATGAGACAACCTAATAAAATAGTGATGAATATTTTTTTTTTCTTTTAATTCACAAATTAACATGTGACCGTCCGTCCTTTCCTCTTTTAGATATTTATTAAGTGAATCCGTGGACAATAGTGTGGGTTATACGTTTATTAAATAAATCTAATTAGCTCCGATATTCAAATTGTAACGTGTAACTGTTTTTTGTCCCTAAATAAATAAATAAATAAAATATAAATGTTGGTGGATAAAGCAGGAGAGGAAGGCCAAAGAAAATGTGGATAGATTGTGTGAGGAATGATATGTAAGAAAAGGAAGTGAATGAACAAACGCGACGGTTGACAGGAGAGAATGGAAGAAAAACGTGTTGCGCTTACCACAACTCGCATTGGACAAGGGCAGGAAGAAGACAATATGGGAGAGTTAATAAAGGGTGCGTGTAGTTAAAATCAATAAAAGTATAGCGCTATTCTTTGTCCCCATTGGTCTAACCCATGAGCACGGTTGGATATATCTAAGGGTCTGTGCACACCACGTTTTTTAAACGCGCCTTTGACGCGC
The DNA here is from genome assembly GCA_949629135.1 of Eremobia ochroleuca. NCBI lineage: Eukaryota > Metazoa > Arthropoda > Insecta > Lepidoptera > Noctuidae > Eremobia > Eremobia ochroleuca. Next base: position 3,650,121 of record OX451413.1, read on the forward strand.
GTTTTACAAACGTGCGTCGACGGCGCGCTTTTATCCTACAGAGCAGTTTGTTGGCGTTGGTATCGATACACACACGCGTTAGCATCGCTTTTGTATCGATTCAACGCGCGACACCGGCGCGTCTGTATCCATACACACGCGCGTTAGTATCCACACAATCTTCTCTCGCTTGTAAATGGGTCCACACAATCTTCTCTCGCTTGTAATTGGGTGTACCCACAAAGGTCAGTAATATTTCTTTTTCCTTTAAAAAAAAAATGTATAACAAAGCGCATGCGCTTTCTCGACCGACGCCATCTTGCTACTGTTGACGAGGTTCTGCTTAAAAACGCAATATGCCAGCACGTTTGTATCGATACACACGCGCGTCTGTATCGATTCAAACGCGTATTTGAATTTATACAGGTGTGCAAAGGTCTACAGGCTGCGTCTGACTCGCGTCCGTATCGCGTCTGTATCGCTACAAACGCGCGTCAACGGCGCGTTTAAAAAACGTGGTGTGCAGTGGTGTGCGAAGGCGATAGTATTTATTTACCATTAGGGGGACTGGTATTATCACCATTAACGCGCCACGCTACCAGACGTAGATAACGAGCCCCCACGGGTGATTTTTAACCGACTTCAAAACGAGGTTATCAATTCGGATGTTTATACGTGTAACGTTAAATGCGCAAAACCTCAGACACCTCAACTGATTTTTAATTCAATTGACCTATTTCAGACAGAAAATAAGTAATCAAAAATTTTTTAAAGGTTTTATGTGCTGTTTTAGTTTTACTGCGTCGGCGACGACGCTTTGCCGAGGGAGGAGAGTCGTCACCGGGCCGCTGCGCCGCGCTGACATTGGCTTGCTTGACCTATTAATAAATAGACACGGCAACGTTTTTAATGAAGATTTTTTTTAAATGTGACCTATATTAAAATGTGGTTCAATTTATTCTGTTCGGTATTCTTATCAAACTATTTGCAGGTTTTGCGCATTTAACGTTACACGTTGTATATCTTATTTTATTTTTATATGTATGCTCGGGTATTTTGCAAATCCGTCCATATATGATAGAGTTATGACTCTATCATTATATGGACTGATTTGCAAAATTCTTTTTTTGGTTCGATAGAGGTTTATTCCGAAATGGTCCCTTTTTAATTTCGTAAAGATCTGGTGATGAGTTTCGGAGACAGACAACGGAACTCTTCAATAAATACCAGTAAAACAACCGCGATTGCTGCTATCGCATATGTATGCAATGTTTACGCAATCGCACAACATAACATCACGTCTGTACCCTATAAACGCAGATGCAGCTTCCTGTCACTGATATTTATACAGGAAGTAGTGTTTTATGAATTTTTTTGAAACTGTTTTATAAAGAAAAAACAAACGACTTCCAAAAAACACTACAAAGTGAAAAATAACTTTATTTACGGAAGTCGGTGTCAAAAAACGAAAATGCGGAACCAACGACACCGACTTCCAAAATTAAAGTTATTTTTCACTTTGTAGTGTTTTTTGGGAAGTCGGTTGTTTTTTTTTTTAAGTTTTTTGACATACAACCTCAATAAAAACTCGTTTCCCTGGGGGTCATTTGGCTCTGTGACTCACGCCCCGTCGTGTGGTACTTTGTAGTATGAGATCCGCTTAATAAACTCCCATGTTACATATCTTTAAATGGCTCATGTTTCACCTGTCAGTATGAAAAATCTTCATGCGCTTATTAAATACCTATGAAAATGATTGTGCAGAAATCTTAGATGAAAAATGGAACGTATACTGTATAATACTAGATGGCGCTGAGGTGACCAAGTCCGACAAAAGAAGACAAGTCTGCCTAGATTGTTGTGCTTCTAAGTTAGAATTTTATCACTAGATGGCGGTAATTGTGCCTAAGCTAAACAATCTTGCAAATAAAAAAAATAAGTAAAAAGAAACAAAAAAACCGTCATTTTTCAAATGGTACATGTAAATCTGATAAAATGAAATTAATTGAACCACGTTGCACAATTTACGCAAAACTTTATCAATAAAAGATGTTTTCCTTATTCCTTAAACGATATCATTCATAGCTAGTTAAAAGCTGAAAATACTGTACCTACATCATGTGGTTTACTTGTGGTAAGCACAACACGTTTTTTTCTTCCATTCTCTCCTGTCAACCGTCGCGTTTGTTCATTCACTTCCTTTTCTTACATATCATTCCTCACACAATCTATCCACATTTTCTTTGGCCTTCCTCTCGTGCTCTATCCACCAACATTTATATTCATCACTATTTTAGTTACATATGTACAGACGCCAGCACATCAAGCTACCCGAAACTGTTAAATTTTCGCAATCAGCTTTGAACCTAATACTTTAGCGATACAGTTGAAAATCTATTAAAGAAATTTGCTTTTTTTTTTTTTTTTCCTATCAACTCCTCTATGCAATCACCCTACAATGTTCCCACTGCTGGGACACAGGCTTCCTCTCTGTGAGAGGGAGTGGGCCGTAATTTACCCCGCTGTCACAGTACGGGTTGGTGGATGTCACATGTCTTCGAATTTTTGGTTCTAGACATGCCGGTTTCCTCACGATATTTTCCGTCACCGTTTGGAGAGCATTGGTAATTAAGTTGCGCCCCTTATGCAGTTGAGGGGCCCGTGACTAAATAATAACAGCCACACAGGTCGATCGATCAGGTTAAGCTACTCTTGCCGCGGTTGGTCTGTCGATGGGTGACCATCTTTACATACCGAGACCCCTCCGTGCCTCGGAAAGCACGTTAAGCCGTTGGTCCCGGCTGTCATTCGTAAATCTTTGACAGTCGTTACGGGTAGTCAGAAGCCCAAAAGTCTGACAACCAGTCTTACCTAGGGGTATCGTATTACCCAGTAACTGGGTTGTGGAGGTCAGATAGGCAGTCGCTCCATGTAAAATACTGGTATTCAGCTGCATCCGATTAGACTGGAAGCCGACCCCAACATAGTTGGGAAAAGGCTAGGCAGATGATGCTCCCCTTATACAGTTGGACATGTTTTTTGATTGATTGTATTAAACTGCCTAAGCAGCATTGAAAAGCGTAAGGTAGGACGCCCTCGGGCTAGGTGGAGCAACGATCTCCGCAGCGTGTCTGGTAGCAGCCGGACGAGAGTTGCCGAGAATCGAGCTGAATGGCGTAAAGTTGGAGAGACCTATGTCCAGCAGCGGACTGCTGTTGGCTGGTGATGAACCGGCTCAGCCGCCTCGTACGCTCACGAGAATATAATGATTAATACAGTATTTAGGATTTCCAAAATAAAACGACGCATTGGTAAAATTTTTTGTTTTAATAATTTTTTTTTCAATTGTTGTTAGGTGTAATAGGATAACTTATTATCTAAAGAACTTACCTAATCTTAAGACTAACATTAGTGACTAAAGTGCTGCTTACTATTTTATTTAAAAAAAAAAAATGACCTGGCCTCCCTACCTCAAAGGAGACCAGGGTTTCGCCAGAGCCTCGTCGGTAAGTTCAGCAGGGTGCACCACGGGCAGGTGAGGCTGACTTTGGCTCTTCAGGTGTTGGTAGAGCCACTTACACCCCATCGGTGTACAAGTCTTCATCAGCGTACATGAGCTGGTATCTTGGTTGGAAGTCAGCATCAGTATCAGAGACTGGTGGGTGATGCTGCTCGTCAAACAGGGACCTGAAAAGTTAGAGAAAATTATGATTAAATATTGAAAATAATTAAAGGTAATCAAGTTCAACGGCCAATCAATCAAATTCAAAAGTCATTTATTCAAACTAGGCTGAGAATCAGCACTTTTCGAAAGTCAACATTACAAAAGACAGTCCCCCAAAACGCCCGCCCTTCACCACTTCCTAGTGCTTTCGCTGGGAAGAAGAAGTGGCGCAACAAACTCCCCAGCAGCACAGCTGTCAATCTCAACAAAGACTAGCCTTCGGTGCGGCAGATATTATAGTGCAGGCGTGTGCGCGCAGACAGGGGTGTACTCCCTCTTCCCTCACTGTCATAGTCTGAGAAACGGCAATCCGACACGAGCGGAGAGAGATCAGCTGCATGACCTACCTAGGCAGTATTGAAGGGCTCGCAAGGCTGAAGGGTTCCCCGACGGCGGCCTGGAAGATCAATGGCCATGCTGACTGCAACCTGCTACAGCAGCATCCTTCAGAGACACTGCTACACCAGACACCTGAAAAATATAAGAATGATTTTTAATAATACTAAACCGAAAGATTCCTGAAAATGTCAGACGATTGGATGAAAGTTTTCAGATAGTCCAGTCTAACCGGATACAGCCATTATCAGTATTTTACATGGAGCGACTGCCTATCTTACCTCCACAACCCAGTTATGGGGTAATACGATCCCCATTAGTAAGACTGGTTTTCAGACTTTCGGGCTTCTGACGACTCGTAATGACTGTAAAAGATCCATCAACGACAGCGCGAAAGGAACTTGTTACGTAAAGATGGCCACCCATCCACAGATCGGCCGCGGCAAGAGTAGCTTAACATAATTACTTAGCCACAAGTCCCTCCAAGAAAGAAAAACAGTGAAACTTACCGTTTCCTTTCATCCTGGGATACGCGGTACCGCGCTGCAGGCTATGGCAGAGTCCCCCACGTCTCGAAGGAGCAACTCGTCCGGCACGGAAGGCGGCGAGTGACGCACTGCAGTTTTGCGCAAAGGAGTGCTAGTCTAGATATCTAGCGGCTCTGCGCAGGTCCCGATCGATAACTTGATGAGAGATATAGGATTCAGTGCTTATATTTATGCCACGTAATAAAAAGATACAGAAGAGCCATTTCTCTTATGCTTTTCAACATTAAAGTTACTTTTTATTTTGTCTGTGTGACCGGGTTGTTACCTGAACTACGCAACGGATTTTGATTCGGTTTATGCCATTTTTAAGAGATTTTATATGAGTAATAATAATACATTTATCAAGCCTGATATAGTGGAGATAGATCGATTTATGCGCCGCACAATGATCGTCGATGTTATCATTCCACATGACGAGAATCTCGTGAAACCTGAGAAAGAGAAACCAATTAAATATCTCAACTTAGCACACGAGGTTGTTGACTTGTGGAATGCGAGCTCGCCTGTCACTGTGCCGATTGTCGTATCAGCCAATGGCCTGATGGCCGGAAGCCTCGATCAACATCTATCGAGGCTCTCGTTAGGCGGTTACCTGATTCAAAAGGCAGTACTCCTCGATACGGCTTGCATTGTGAAGAGGTTCCTTTCTCTGGAGCCCTAACCACCGGTAGCTTGAACTTGGCTCCCGACAGCGGCGGGAGTTAATTAAAAATTAATTAATTAATTAATTTTTAACATTTTAAAAGGTTTTATATCCTTATTTTTAATATATTAAGAAATATTTTAAAATTTAATTAGTTAAGTTAATAGATAAATAAATTAAATACATTTATCATACACTTGCATTTATAATAAACAAATCTTGATGTTTTGCCAAGTCGTAAATTATAAGTCACTAAAAATATATGAAATGCCACAGTTTAAAAAGTACCGGCTGTCATTCTTAGATATTTGACAGTCGTTAGTAGTCAAAAGCACGAGAGACTAACAACCCGTCTTACCAAGGAATATCGTGTTATCCAGTAACTGGGTCGTGGAGGTCAGATAGTCAGTCGCTCCATGTAAAATGCTGCAGTGCTATTCTGTAACAATCTAGCCGTGAGAACTGAGCTGAAGTGAGCGTGGAGTGAGCTGTCATTTGGGATTAACACTATTGACAATGCTCGCTTGAATCTCACGTCACTTATGATTTCAAGGTGAGATTTTTACAGAATCAGACCGGCTGGTATTCAGCTGCATCCAGTTATACTGGAAGCCGACTCCAAAATAGTTGGGACAAAGCTAGGCAAATATTGATGGAGTAAGAGATAGATAAATAAAAAAATACACAACCACTGCACATATTATCAACTCAGCCTATCGCAGTCCACTGCTGGACATAGGCCTCTCCCAGACTGCGCCACAACACCCTGTCCTCCGCCTTCCGCATCCAGTCCACCCCAGCCACCTTCTTTAGGTCGTCCGTCCATCTAGCTGGGGGGGCGTCCCACACTACGCTTGCCGATACGCGGTCTCCACTCCAGGACTCGTCTGCTCCACCGGCCATCGGCCCTTCGACAGACATGGCCAGCCCACTGCCACTTCAGTTTACTTACTCTGCAAGCTATGTCGGTTACTCCGGTTCTTTTCCGGATAATTTCATTCCTGATTTTATCCTTCAAAGAAACTCCGAGCATAGCTCGCTCCATAGCGCGCTGAGCGACCTTGAATTTGTGGACCAGCCCGACCGTCAGTGTCCACGTTTCAGCACCGTATGTCATGACGGGCAGGACGCACTGGTTGAAGACCTTAGTCTTCAAGCACTGAGGGATAGGCGACGAGAAGACTTGACGAAGCTTTCCAAATGCCGCCCAACCCAACTGTATCCTTTTGTCGGCCTCTTTCTCAAAGTTGTGTCTACCGAGCTGGATGACTTGCCCTAGGTAGACATAGTCCTTCACAACTTCGAGAAGCGACCCTTCGATGTGGATTGGACTCGGCAAGACGTGCGAATTGTACATGACTTTTGTCTTGTCCAAATTCATGCCGAGGCCAACCCGCCGGGAGGCTCCATTTAGGCTGTGCAGCATTCGGTCTAGCTGTTCCAGCGTCTCTGCCATTATGACGATGTCATCGGCAAATCGAAAATGTGAGATGTACTCGCCGTTCACGTTGATCCCCTGTCCAGTCCAGTCCAGCGTCTTGAAGACGTCTTCCAGCGCGTTGGTGAACAATTTAGGGGATATTACATCCCCCTGTCTCACCCCCCTGAGCAATTAGATGGGGCTGGTTTTTTGATCCTGGATCTGGACAGTCATCGTTGCAGCGTCATACAAACATCTCAACAATTCGATGTAGCACATATTATAACATTGCAATATTCTGCATCATAGAGTATAGTAATATTGTTCTGCATTCACGTGCAATAAGGTGTGGTTATAAAATAAAATGGCGTCGCTTTTATACACCTCTCGCTCGCACATAATCGCTGTCGATACTGACAATCTATATAGTACTCTTTCTAACCCACAGGATGTTTTGTAAGGAAGAAAGAGACGTAAATATTTCAGTAACTTTCTTTTTATGACTAGATTCGTCTGAAGTTGCATGCAAAGAGAGGGGCGCGCTCAGAAAACCCGCCAAAATTTTAATTTTCTGATGTTTTTTTTTTTTCAAATTGTAGTTATTTATTAGGTAGTATGTGAATGTGATTCGTGGTAGCAAAGATATCGTATTATTATAAGTGATTAGGTCAACCCACGACGTAATATATCATCTGCCTAGCCTTTTCCCAACTGTGTTGTGGTCGGCTTCCAGTCTAACCGGATGCAGCTGAATACCAGTATTTTACATGGGGCGACTGGCTATCTGACCTCCACAACCAAGTGACTGAGTAAATACGTTACCCCTTGTTAAACTGGTTGTCAGACCTTCGGGCTTCTGACTACCCGTAACACGAGTGACAGCCGGGACCAACGGCTTAACGTGCTTTCCGAGGCACGGAGGGGTCTTGGTATGTAAAGATGGTCACCCATCCATGGAACAACCGCGGCAAGCATAGCTTGACCTACGACCTAATACAGAGCTAAAATATTATATTCAAAAAGATGTGAGAAATAATGAGTTTCGCGGACTACTTTGCACTTTCGCTTTATTCAACGCAGTCGCGGTCCGTTAAAAAATTGTTTTTTTTTTTTGTAGTTAAATCTCCCCAATTTTCTAAAAGAATAAAACTTATCAAAGTTCACAAAAGAAAAGTTTTCAAAATTTTGCCACTTGTAAACTGCGTTTAACTAAAAGATAGAGTGGTCCTTCTAACGTGTTATTACATTGTAACGTTGCAGCCACGATCAAAATTTGGACGATGGAGGAGATTTAAAAAAAACAAAAACTTGTTATAAATCTCTCCCATCATCCAAATGTAAAAAAAGACGTTTTTTATAAAAAAAACTTTAAAAACTTTAAAAAAATCACTACAAAGTGAAAAATAACTTTAATTTCGGAAGTCGGTGTTAAAAAACGAAAATGCGGAGCCAACGACACCGACTTCCAAAATTAAAGTTATTTTTCACATTATAGTGTTTTTTTGGAAGTCGGTTTTTGTTTTATAAAAAAAGTTTTTAAGCTGGTATTTATTGAAGAATTCCGTGGTGTCTCCGAAACTCATCACCAGATCTTTACGAAATTTAAATGGGACCATTTCGGAATAAACCTCTATCGAACAAAAAAATAATTTTGCAAATCCGTCCATATAATATGACGGAGTTATGCCCGAACATACATACAAAAAAAATAAAAATAAAATAGGAACATCCGAATTTATAACCTCCTTTTCGAAGTCGGTTAAAAATGAATAGACGAGGTTTAACTAAATTAAATAACTGCCGGTCGATTCTGGAAAAATCTCACCGTGATAACTAAGTTGAAGTGAGCTTAGAGTGAGCTGTGAGTCATGCTGATGCTAGGGATTGACACTAGTGACGACTCACTCCACTCTCACTTCACCCAAGTTTTGACGGTGAGATGGTTACAGAATCGCACGGCAGATGTTATTTTGGTCTTTTAGATAATTTAATATTGTAATTGGGGTGTATGAATTCTTGCATTTATTCTGTGACACGTTATCTACACATCCCGACAGACGGGCAAGTCCGGTTAAGCAGACGATTACCTCTTACGTCGAACTGCGAGATGCCATATAAAAAAAACCGATCAAGTACAAGTCAGACTCGCTCACCGAGGGTTCCGTATTTTGTAGGTACGTAACTACAAATTTACGGTTTTCGGATTTTTCCCTTTATTTGTGCCACATGACATTGCTTCTTGCCAAATTTCATGAGTCTAGGTCAACGGGAAGTACCCAGGTACATAGGTTTTGATTCCCTGGCGAGTGTCCAAATATGCGGCATAAACGGAACATAAAGTCATATTCCTAAGTTAACAAGTACGGTTCGGGGAATTCAAAGATAACTTCGCGCCCCGTCAGCTTCTTGTATACCGACTGGAAGGTGTCCACCTTGTGTTCAATAGTGGTCTGCTGGTTCTTGTCGAGGTGCACCTTGGTGTGCTGGGAGCCGTCCAGCTTGATGTGGTTGGGCTCGACCACAATCTCTGTGAGGAAGACAAAAAGAAGAAACGCCCGTATCTTTTGATTGCTTTGACTTAGAAGTTTGATTTTCTTACACTTTGGAGGGATTGTAACCCTGAGTCATCATCTGCCTAGCCTTTTCCCAACTATGTTGGTGTCGGCTTCCAGTCTAACCGGATGCAGCTGAATACCAGTATTTTACATGGAGCGACTGCCTATCTGACCTCCACAACCCAGTTACTGGGTAATACGACACACCTTGGTAAGACTGGTTGTCAGACTTTCGGGCTTCTGACTCTACCCGTAACGACTGTCAAAGATCTACGAATGACAGCCGGGACCAACGGCTTAACGTGCTTTCCGAGGCACGGAGGGGTCTCGGTATGTAAAGATCGTCACCCATCCACAGACCAACCGCGGCAAGCATAGTTTAACCTGGTCGATCGACCTGTGCGGCTGTTATTATTTAGCCACGGGCCCCTCTTGTAACCCTGAGTACTTGATATTAATTTCACAGACAACGAAGTGATCATAGAAGGGTTCCGTTTTTTCTTTTGAGGGATGGAACCCTAAAAAAGACGAGCAGCTGTCCACCAGACACAACACCCATCAGGTCGGAGGGCCCCCAGAGAACTATACAACCGGTTCCTCACAGCTCCATAAGTGCAAAGGACAGTTTTATTTATTCGTAAAGGGAAAGGGCATTTTGTGAGGGTTCACCCTAATAAAAAAAAGCCAAGATTATTTGCATAATGAGAAGCGTCGGAATGAAAACCGATATATCGAATTTACCATATTTTTCACAAATTAAAAAAAAGCTTGTATGCACAAATTAAAAGTGGAAAATTATAGCATGTCAATTTGCAGTTAAAGTGACATCGATTGATGTGTGAAACTTGACGGAGGGTAGATACTTAATTTAGGGAGATACTTGGCGGACAAGTATGGATATATCGGTTTTTGACGCGATTTTGGATATATCGGTTTTTGACGAAACCAAAATGGATATGTCGGTATTGAACTGAATTGAATTTGAACCGACCATTGTTGAATTGTGTAAAACTTAATAAGAATTATCGGTTTTTAATCCAACAACAAGAACATGGTGAATTTAAAAATGTATTTGTCGGGTTTGATTTGATCACAGTATTTTGAAATTTTTTTTTAAGATGGATGTAACTGTTTTTTTATTGATTTCTTTCCTGAAGGGTGTATAATTAAACATATTGTAACAGAAAAAAATAAACAAAATATAATGTCTTAATTAAGACAAATCGGTTTTTGTTCCGACGCTCCACAATTGTCTCGAAACTCATGGCCCGAGAAAACATTCAAGACATTTATTATGTTTTTATTACGTCTCGGGCATTCATTAATGTTTTGGAGCAAAAACTTATCTATTAACTTATTTCAGTTTCAGATGGTTGAAAATCTGATGAAAGTTCGTTTAGATACTGTGTCTTGATACTAGGGGCGCTGTAATTTTTTTTATTTTTTTTTTATCTAAATCCATTTAACTTTATATAAGGTACGTAAGTATTCTTTTAATCTACGAGTATCTTTATAAAAAATGAAACATCATCTGCCTAGCCTTTTCCCAACTATGTGGGGGTCGGCTTCCAGTCTAACCGGATGCAGCTGAATACCAGTATTGTACGGTTCACGTACAACCAAATTGCTAACGCCGCGACCTACTCTTCGCTACTCGTTTTATTTACTTTTATAATTACAATTATTTAGTTGACCAATAGCTGCCGTAGCGCTATAACCGCGGATTAGCATCCAACGGAACATTCGTGTAACTTTTACGAATAAACTAAATTATCGTGAAGTCTGTGGTTTTCGTCAACTCACAACCAACAACTCAACTGTAAGTAACTGGCTACCTCTGAGCCATACATAAAAGTGGTCCTTCGAGCCGGATATTATGTTTAGCTGTTCGATCAGTCGGTTGGCGGGAAATAGATGAGTAGCCTAGTTTACATGGAGCGACTGCCTATCTGACCTCCACAACCCAGTTACTGAGTAACACGATACCCCTTGGTAAGACTGGTTGTCAGACTTTTGGGCTTCTGCCTACTCGTAACGACTGTCAAAGATCCACGAATGACAGCCGGGACCAACGACTTAACGTGCTTTGCGAGGCACGGACGGGGGTCTCGGTATGTAAAGATGGTCACCCATCCACGGGCCAACCGTGGCAAGCGTAGCTTAACCTGATCGATCGACCTGTGCGGCTGTTATTATTTAGCCAAAAAAAAAACAAAACGCAAAAAAAAACGCTGTTCGTTATACAGCGCCTAATAAAATAAACCGAATTAGGTTTATATGGAAAGAAAACTTAGAAAAGTTTCCCGGAAACATTTCAAATTCGCGAAAACTGAACCTCCTTTTTTCTATAGGATTTTTGTAAAATTAATTGAAATTTTGACAGGACAACGTCTCTGTCGGGTCGGCTAGCTCAATAATAAATACAAATATGTTATTTCGTAGGAAATATTTAACGGGAATATAATAATAATAATAATAATAATATTCCACAACTTTCACACAACGCCATCTAGTCCCAAACTAAGCAGAGCTTGTTCTATGAGTACTAGACAACTGATAAACATACATATATATTTCTAAATATATACATATTATAGATAAATTACATCCAGACACAGAACAAATGATCGTGCTCATCACACAAACATTTGTCCTGGGTGGGAATCGAACCCACGACCTTGCGCATAGCAGTCAGGGCCACTGACCACTAGACGACCAGGCCTGCCAAAATAAAATATAAATCGCGAAATTCAATTTTTCTTACGTTTTTGGCAATTTGCAGTTGTATATTGAACAATATGATTCACGAGCGTAATAACTATGTAGATACAGACGCCAGTACATCAAGCTACCCGAAACTGTCGAATTTCCCGAATCAACTTTGAACGTTATGCTTTAATGATAAAGTAGAAAATTGATTAAAGAAATGTATTCTATTTATTTAAACTTTTCGCACAAAAGGTACAAAGGCGGACGTAATGCCTTAGGCATTCTCTACCAGTCAACCAAGGGTGGTGAAGAGATTAGATGGCAGGTGCTTTGGTTGAGAGGACAGTGATCCATATAAGGAATTAAAAAAAAACTAGACAAATACATAAATAGGTTATAAACACATAAATATGATTTACTATAATATATAAATATATACAAATTCAAAGAAGAGAGGTGTTGAGATGACTCTACGCTATTTATTTTGAAAATAACTCTGCAATTTCCGCTTAAATGCATACCGACTAATGGCCGTCCTGATATCAAGAGGAAGCGCTGCATTCCAAAGAAGAATAGACTGAATATGAAAGGAAGAATGAACAAAGTCAGAAGTATGAGAAGGACAGAGTAGGAGAAGATTGTTAAAAGAACGCAGGTTCTTAGCATGAGAAGAACATAGATATTGGAAGTGAGACACGACATAAGAAGGAGAAGTGGGAGAGTTGAGAAGGGAGAAAACCGTGGTCAAAGAGCGCAAACTTCGAAAAAAAAAATGCTAAATTTGACAGATTGATGTGCTGGCGTCTGTACTTGCAGATTTTTTTGTTTTTAAAACGTTGCCCCACACTAAGAATTTCTCCTGTATTGTGGGTGCGTTTACAAACATTTAAACTCACATACACAAACAGCCAGACCCGGAACAACTACTTGTAGGTCATACAAATATTTGTTCCGTGCGGGAATCGAACCCACGACACGCAGCGCAGCAGTCAATCGCTTAACCACTGCGCCAACCGTGCCGTCTTAATTATAAACATTAAAATCATCAATACAACGCTCTACTCAATAAAAAACGAAAGAAAATTAGAATTTCGCGGGCTATTTTGCCGCTTGCCCTTAACATCGAGACCTTCACATTAAGAGTCAATCGCTAAATAAATTGGCAACACACAAAATTTTACGCGCCGCCAACATTCAGATTCATAAAATCCGTACAGCCATATTTCTAGCCATAATCTCACATCGAAGTATTGATCGTGACATGCGCAGTGCGCTAAGAGCTATCTAGACTAACTAGACTTCCTTTGTGTTCTCAGTGTTCCGCCCGTTGTCTGTCGTGCGTGACGAGTTGGTCCTTCGAGCCGGTTCCCGTACCAGCACCCTAATTGCGTAACACATTATTCCTCTCAGTTTGAATCATTTTGAAGCATATTGCTAATCCATTGCTCCATATGTTCAAAAAATGTGTGTGCTCAACAACGTAAATAACGCAATGAAAGATGTTGAAATGTCAAAATGAAACCCATTGCTACCGACGGCACGGTTGGCGCAGTGGTTAAGCGATTGACTGCTGCGCTGCGTGTCGCGGGTTCGATTCCCGCACGGAACAAATATTTGTATGACCTACATGTATTTGTTCCGAGTCTGGGTGTTTTTCTATCTATAATATGTATGTATTTACAAAAAAAAAAAAAAAGTATATAAGTAGTTTATCAGCCATCTTGTTACCATAACACAAGCATTAGGTTGCTTAGCTTGGGACAAATGGTGCTGTGTGAAATGTCCAGGGATTTATTATTATTATTATTTATTACTGATAGTGTGTTACGCAATTACCCTGCAGGCTGTACAGAGGAACCTCATATGAAAAACAAAAAAAAATAAGGTTAGTATTTAAGTGTTTAATGTTTTTGTCCTCCTAAAACATAGTGTTAGTATATGACCAGCGAGATATATGTAGTTATATATATGTCGTCGCAAGCAATATCAAGACGACAAAATAATCAAAATGCTACTTCCGGTTGATTTCATAATATTGGTCAAACCGGAACTTAATTCTCATTGGTTGATCGGTTAGTACAGTGAACGCCGTGAGGTGGCGCTATAACTTCGCGCCATTTTCTACACGTGGACAGAGCCGATTGGAGAGCGGCCGGCATTCGATTTGCGGAGCGCACGCCGAACGGTTGAGAGCATACCATCGGAACTGTCATGTTCACCGTACAAACCTTTGTTTCTTACTGCTCATAAAGTGATTGTAAATTACCGAATAAACGTGACTGTGATTTGTGCTTCAAACTACGTTTTACTGGTTGCCCGAGTACCCACCTTCCTCATGGAACCCGTACCAAGAAATTATGATGATGACCCTGTTATCGCTACGCCCACGCTCGCGCCGACATATACAACGTGTAACGTTAAATGCGCAAAACCTCTTAAGGGGTCATTGTACTCATCATTATGAACAACTTTTACTATGGGACCAAACCTGAAATCGCGAAAAAAAAATCAGCTGTTCCCTACATTTATGTTCGCATAACTCGTCAAAATGTAGGGAACAGCTGATTTTTTTACAAATAATTTTTAAAAATAAAGTTATTTTACGATTTTTAGTTCGATTTGCTATTAAAGCGTGCTTTTTTTTTTTTTTAACTACATTTGCATTTTATTGTCGTCGGTCGTTGACTGATATTCAGCTGCATCCGGTGAGACTGGAAGCCGAACCCATCATCCCACCTATGTTGGGGTCGCCTTCGTAAAAGGCTCGGTATGACGATAATCCAACAAACAATAAGCTTGAGGGAAATAGAAAGTGCGGGGGGGGGGGGGGTGAAGGCCGCCATTTCGTGTCCCCATTGGTCTGCAATAGTATGGCGTTAGATCTAAGGGTGAATCTATTAACAAAAGGGAGCGAGACAGTGAATAATAAATCATTAGACGCCGCCCCTACAACACAAACAATGCAATACAAACGTTCTAATATATTATTGTTATAACATTTCAGGGCCCCGGTGTAACAGCAGTGTCATCCCCTCGTCTGGCATGACACCCCAACTGAGCGTTCGCCGCACCTGCCCCGTACATCCTGCTGATTTCTTTTGTGCAGCCGTCGCGTGTTGTGTTTGGCCAGTTTGGTCCTTCGAGTCGCCGCCGGGACTACGGGCTGTGTGATTCAATTAAATATTAAGGTTAGTTATTTAATTTTACTTATGATCTGAGGCTTTTGAATTTATACAACGTGTAACGTTAAATGCGCAAAACTTCAGATACCCCAACTGATTTTTAATTCAATTGACCTATTTCAGAGAGAAAATATGTCATTAAAAAAATTGTAAAGGTTTTATGTGCTGTTTTAGTTTTACTGGCCATTCTGATCGTTTCTTGCGTCTGTGACGACGCTTTATCGAGGGAGGAGTCGTCACCGGGCCGCTGCACCGCGCTGATATTGGGTTGCTTGACCTATTAATAAATAGACACGGCAACGTTTTTAATTAATATTTTTTGAAAAGTGTGACCTATATTAAAAAGTGGTTTAATTAATTCTGCTCGTTATTCTGATCAAACTATTTTCAGGTTTTGCGCATTTAACGTTACACGTTGTATTTGCTTTGTGAGTTCGGAGAATCGGAGAAAAACATCGTGAGGAAATCTAGACTAATAGTTAACACTCTTGCCGCCTTGCGGTCCCCCAGCGGGCCGTAAGTTTTTGAGTAAGGCACGCCACTTATATGTTGCGTTGTGTTGCGCATACGTTTTTCTATAACAGCAGGCCGCGCTCTAAAAATTACATGACTAAGCGAGGTCGCAGCGCACCGCACGGCCAGCTAATCAGAACAATCAGTGATCCCGCCGGCCGCCTGTACGGCTTGCTGCGCTCTTTATAACATTTTCACTGCGGCTTGTGCGAATGGGCATATACAACGTGTAACGTTAAATGCGCAAAACCTGAAAATAGTTTGATCAGAATAACGAGCAGAATTAACTGAACCACTTTTTAATATAGGTCACATTTTTCCAAAAATCTTCATTAAAAACGTTGCCATGTCTATTTATTAATAGGTCAAGCAAGCCAATGTCAGCGCGGCGCAGCGGCCCGGTGACGACTCCTCCCTCGATAAAGCGTCGCCGCAGACGCAAGAAACGATCAGAATGGCCAGTAAAACTAAAACAGCACATAAAACCTTTACAATTTTTTTAATGACTTATTTTCTCTGAAATAGGTCAATTGAATTAAAAATCAGTTGGGGTGTCTGAGGTTTTGTGCATTTAACTTTACACATTGTATATATTTTTGTTTTGACTTTTCAGATCCTTGTCACCGATGGGGTGTAAGTGGCCCTACCAACACCTTCAGGGCCAAAGTCAACCTCACCTGCCCGCGGTACACCCTGCTGAATCACCAACGAGGCTCTGACGAATCCCAGGCTTCCTCCACTTAAAGGTTGAGGAGGCCAGTCACTAGGAATAGTTTGAGTGTCAGTAAGGTTAGATAAGTTTGTATTCTCATAGAAAAATGTATTTGGATCAATAGTACATAGGTTTATTTAAATTTTGAACATTACATAAATATAAGCTAGGTTAGGGATCTGGTTTTTTATTTATCCTCGTTATTCTATAATCCTATTAAGAGGGGCCCGTGGCTAAATAATAACAGCCGCACAGGTCGATCGATCAGGTTAAGCTACGCTTGCCGCGGTTGGTCTGTGGATGGGTGATCATCTTTACATACCGAGACCCCTCCGTGCCTCGGAAAGCACGTTAAGCCGTTGGTCCCGGCTGTCATTCGTAGATCTTTGACAGTCGTTACGGGTAGTCAGAAGCCCGAAAGTCTGAAAACCAGTCTTACCTAGGGGTATCGTATCACCCAGTAACTGGGTTGTGGAGGTCAGACAGGCAGTCGCTTTATGTAAAATACTGGTATTCAGCTGCATCCGGTTAGACTGGAAGCTGACCCCACAATAGTTGGGAAAAGGCTAGGCAGATGATTCTATAATCCTATTACAAAAAAGAAATCGCCTGCACGCCTAGCACGGCCACCATAGAAACGGGTTTCGTCGAAGGATAGACAAAATGACAGATTGTCATTTGTCCATTCTTCTTTCTTTGATACTTTTGTCTATTCTTCCGTCAACAAACCCCGCTTCTATGATAGTAATGCTACGCGTGCTGCCTGGAAGAGCTATCTATCAATGTGGGGGTGATGATAACCCTTGCATAATCAGCCTGTAGTGTGGGCCGTAATCCACCACGCGGGCCGAGTTCGATTTGGTAGATGTCACATGTCTTCGAATTGTTGGGTATGCCAGTTTCCTTACACGATGTTTTCCTTCGCCGTTTTGAGAGCAGCGGTGCTGAAATGAATTAAACAAAATAAAGCGCCTGCCTGGAACCCACGACCTGCAAGCTCGTAAGTCGGGGCCAATACCATATACGATTCTGAAACCTCCTGCGGTAAAATTTTCAGACCGCGACGGTTGTAAAAAAAAAAACTGCTGTTTCATAGAAAAGTGCACAATAGCTACGCTGTCAAAATACATAAATATGGAACAGCAAATTTTTGTATGTAACGGAAAGGAGGGTTCAGAATCATGTTCGAACTGGTTACGTTCGATGTCTCTGCCAGCCTGTTCGGCCCAGCGCCCTTTGGCGACACAGCATGGCAAGGTATTTAAAGGCGACAAATAAAACATAACTTAATTATATGGTAATAAAGTTGAAATTTCAATGTTGTTCATGCCGTGTCGGCAGCCTTCGGAACGCTTCGGCATCCCTCGGAACGCTTTGGCAGTCTTCAGGATACCGCGGCAAGACAGCGCCTGCCCTAACCCCGCGGCCCCGCGCGTAGCTTCATTAGCATGGACGTCTCGGCATGCCTAAGGCCCCTCGCGCACTAGACGGCCACGACCACGACCAGTGGCTGCAACGACCAGATTAACTAAAGAAACCAAATGAACTTCGCGCACTTGGCCGCTACGGCCAACTGTCCGCACGCCGGGCCGGCACGACTAGTCGTGGTCGTGGCCGTCTAGTGCGTGAGGTGCCTAAGGACGCCTCGGCATGCCTAAGGACGCTTCGGTATGCTTAAGGACGTAGCGGCACAGTTACCGCCAATGTGTACTTACATGTAGGGATGCCGAAGGATCCCCTATCGTGCCGTGCCGCCAGTGTTAGCCGGGCCTTAGGTGGACTGGTCTCGTAATCCTTAAAGATGACCGAGGATGCTCAGATAGATCACCGCAGTTACATTCCGGCCGTCGAGCACAAGACTTCACTCACACAAAGTGTGTGAATGTCTCCTTCATTATACTCTCATAGCATTTTGCCAGTCGTCATTTGTGTTCTTTGCAAACTAAAGCACCATATGAACAGTGTGGCTAAATAAAGATACTTATCTGCATCATCATCTGCCTAGCCTTTTCCCAAGTATGATGCAGCTGAATACCAGTATTTTACATGGAGCGACTAACTATTTTACCTCCACAACCCAGTTACTGGGTAATACGATACCCCTAGGTAAGACTGGTTGTCAGACTTTCGGGCTTCTGACTACCCGTAACGACTGTCAAAGATCTACGAATGACAGCCGGGACCAACGGCTTAACGTGCTTTCCGAGGCACGGAGGGGTCTCGGTATGTAAAGATGGTCACCAATCCACAGACTAACCGCGGCAAGCGTAGCTTAACCCGATTGATCGACCTGTGCGGCTGTTATTATTTAGCCACGGGTCCCTCGATATTTATCTGCAATTATAATATTTGTTACGTACGTAAAGTACCTAAAGTCATTGGTCCCCGCTGTGATTCATTGATCTTCGACAGTAGTCGTTAGCCCAAAAGTCTGACAACCAGTCTTACTTATCTGAAGGGTGCTTGCATAAAGAAGCGGGTTTTTGGATCCGACTTCCAATAAAGATATCTGCAGGTTGTTCTTCGGAAGGAAACGGTTACATGTTTTACCTGTTTCTTTATGTGTGAGCATAAGTAGATGTGGGACTATTTCACCAGCGTCGATCAGTACTGATTTGCAATTACCGGTAACCCGCTTCTTTATGCAAGCACCCTCACCCAGTAACTGGGTTGTGAAGGTCAGACAGGCAGTCGCTCCATGTATAATAGGTATTCATCCAGCTACATTCAGTTAGACTGGAAGCCGACCCCAACATCGTTGAGGAAAAGGCCAGGCAGAATGGTTGTAAGAGGTTTAAAAATGAAAACAAAACCTTTTTCACACAGATTTTTAATATGAATTTGAAAAATTTAGGCCGAATTACAAAATGCCTTTAATATGAAAAAATTACACACATTTTTGTGCTAACTGTTTTAAACAAAATTCAAATTAAATGCACACTTTCAAATAAAATAATACTGTTGGATTTAATCCTCAAATTATAGACATTGCGGCCAGTTCACTTGTGCAAGAACCAAACTCAATTTAGACAATTGCTATCTTTCTGTCTCTCTGATAGAGTTAAAAAGAGATGGATGTATACAACGTGTAACGTTAAATGCGCAAAACCCCTTAAGGGGTCATTGTACTCATCATTATGAACAACTTTTACTATGGGACCAAACCGGAAATCGCGAAAAAAAAATCAGCTGTTCCCTACATTTTGACGAGTTATAAAATTAAAAATTAAAATTCATTTATTTCAGCAGGTTGCCATATCAGAAAAAAAATGTTATGCGAACATAAATGTAGGGAACAGCTGATTTTTTTTTCGCGATTTCAGGTTTGGTCCCATAGTAAAAGTTGTTCATAATGATGAGTACAATGACCCCTTAAGAGGTTTTGCGCATTTAACGTTACACGTTGTATAGTACTGTGCTTAGTAGAATGACACATCAGACCTGAATTCGACAGGTCTCAAGAGAAATCTTGATGTCCTTTTCTCACACTGTGTGTTAGTACAGACAGCGAAACCTTCAGGTTAGTAGGTGAACAAGAGAGTTGGCTACAAGATCAATGATTTATTTACAATACTTTAGATACAATTCCAACACTGCCAGATACCAATTCAGCATCCCCAGAGGCTGGTCCGGAGATATTCCCAGACATGCCTTCAATTTGTCCTTGATTTCTTGTTTTTTATGGTCTGCTATTTCATTCACTACTTCTGCCATAGCTGCGAATGAAGCTGCACGGGCTACTGCTCGCTGCCGCTGACTTCTTTTATGGAGGTGGGGCGATACTCCTCCTGAAAAATTACAAGAAAATATTTGAGAAAAAAGACTAGGAGACTACTCTGCATTCGCGATTTATTTGCCAAAAATGTAAACAAATATGAGTGTAAGTATGAAAAAATAACTTTAATTCTCACACAATAAAGTTCAGTTTACGCTACAACTGCACAACTTTTTCAAAAGTGCTAGTCACTCTGAAATCAACCACTAAAATGAAGTTGATAATATATATGATTATGCTAATGCTATACAATGTGTTCGGTCATGGACTTGCGATATTCTAGGTACTTATATAACAACTATTCAAGTACACAAACACACTATATCCAATCCACTAAAATATTAATGCCAATTTAATGTTGTATTGTTTAACTCAAAATCTGTCGATCTAGGAAAAAATAAAAAGGGTCATAGGGGTTGTTTTTGCAGTCATTTACAATAATTAAATGATTGGCATAATTTTTGGGTATCTTTTTTAAAGTAATAAAAAATGGAAACCCATTGGATCGTAATGTAAACGATAGACAATATTGTTGCCCTCTGAATAAGCCTGCTTTTATCTCAGTAGGACCAAAACTTTGAGAGATATGACTTTTTTGTACACACGTAGAGAACATCTCAACAAAAAAAGGAAAATGGCTGCCAAAAAGCGAGGAAGTGGATTGGACCCTAGTGTGTAGTGAATTTGTGTACTAGAATAGTTGCTATACAACTTGTAACGTGAAATGCGCAAAACCTGAAAATAGTTTGATCAGAATAACGAGCAGAATTAATTGAACCACTTTTTAACATAGGTCACATTTATCAAAAAAACGTTGCCGTATCTATTTCTTAATAGGTCAAGCAAGCCAATATCAGCGCGGCGCAGCGGCCCGGTGACGACTCCTCCCTCGATAAAGCGTCGTCGCAGACGCAAGAAACGATCAGAATGGCCAGTAAAACTAAAACAGCACATAAAATCTTTTACAAAAATTGAATGACTTATTTTCTCTCTGAAACAGGTCAATTGAATTAAAAATCAGTTGGGGTGTCTGAGGTTTTGCGCATTTAACGTTACACGTTGTATAAGTACCTAGAATATCGCTAGTCCATGACTGGACACATTGTATAAGAAACAAGTGAGCACTCACCTTAGTATTCAACAGTACGGCTACGGAACTGGGATATTTGGAAGCGCCTCGAAAATCGCGACTGCACGCCAGACGAAGGGTGAACAGAATGTAAGTGTTGCCATAACTATCAATCAAATTACGACGGCGATTAATTGAAATGGGGAAGGATTTTTACGAAAAATTGATGTTTTTAGATGTTGGATTTTTAGTAATATCGACGGCGAAGTGCCAACACCTAACTGACAAAGTCAAAAATTTACACGAACTTAAAAAACGTTCAAAAATAGACACGTTGGTTTAATTGGGAGGTATTACCACATTTTAATTGAATGCGGTTGCAACAAAAAAAAAATACATTTAGGAGATTTCACTAAAACATGCGAATAACGCCTTTAAATTCAAATCGATAAAAAAGTGAATTTCTCGAAAAATGACAGTTGGGAGGTATTGGCACTTCGCCGTCGATATGTAATCCTAAGTCTCATGGGATAATATCTAGGGTCGGCAGACTAAACCACATAAGTCAAAATGTCATACTTTTCAGGAACAGCAAAAAACTAAATTAAAAAATAATGTTAAACATTTTTTTACATTTTATTAATTTAGTAAGGTCTACAAAATAATACTAATATACAGTATAAACTTCAGTAAATAAAAAAATAATAAACAGTTTTTTTCGTGACTTATATTATTAAGAACACCTACGTTATACTATAACTAAATATTTAACTATGACATATGTGTATAAGAACAGTATAATTGTATGAAAAAACAAATAAAAAAAGGTGTAAATTAATTTCTATCTTACAATACAATATCTAAGTATTAACTGAGTATTCAACTTAGGTGATCTAAAAGAAATATATTATTCATCGTCCTCACTATCTACAATATCGGGGTCAGTGTTTCGTAAATCGTTCGCAGTAGGTAAATCTCTGTAATAGCTATGGAAGACATAAGGTATTAAGGAAAGTAAAGAAATTAAATCGTCTTTTTTTTCCTTGGATATCGGTAATGACTGTAACGATATTATGGGAATACTATCAGGTGCAACAGAACCTCTTCTTTTCAAGCAAAAAATTAAAAAATGGTGTGTCTTCTTCTAAGTTGTTTTTGTAAGAAATTACTCCGAATTCATTGTCATAGCGCATCCATCTTTTATCGAGCCATTTAAATTGTTGTCCATCTACGCCTTTGTGTCTCAATACTAACGGACCCTTTAGCAACGAAGAGAAGTCTAAAAAATCGGTGTTCTTCATTTCGACCACTTCAAATTTTTTACTGCTTGATCTTATCAATTGTATTGTATCTTATCCAATCGTGCGGGTGATAGATTTGTAGTTCGGTTTTTTTCTTTTTCTTTTCTATAATCCCATGGTCAGTATCAACTTCTAAATGGCTGTGACCGGGAATCATAAATTTGTGGTCAATAATGGCTATGTTATGTTTTTACAAAGTCCAGGTAAACATTGAACTTACATGAGAATTTCTGGTCTGGCCTCCACATGTATCTGAATAAAATACGACATGTTTTGTGTTTTCGGGAAGATATGTTTGGAGGTACTTATAAAGGCAAGAGGCTATCTGATTAGCTCCTCTTGCAGCAATGGTTTCATACCATATGTAGCATAGGTACAGCTTTGCCGGTTTTGTTATCATGAACTGTTAAATTAAACGTCCACACCTGACGTTTGTAAAACGCTACAGACGAACTTAGAGCTGGAGTCGGTAAACATTGCTGCAAATCAAAAGTGTACACTTGAACAGACCTGTCAATCTTCCACATTTGTGTATCAGTTTTCTTGCGTTCGTAGGCTTGATCAGCAGCAGCCTTGTGCTCATTATGTTGAGCAACTAATTCAGCTGTGGCCTGACTATCCTGTGACAGCTGAATTTTCATTTTGAATTTATCACACATATAACATGTATCGGCACGAGGTTTTTTGAAAGATAATCCTAATTTATGGAACTCTTGGCTGTAAATTTTTATTGACGGCGGGTCATCTCGATTTTCACAAAATAGGCTGTAGATTTTATTAATACTTAAATGAGAAGGCAAATATTTCTTCGATGTACTCTTCCTTCCAAGTATCCATATTGAGTATTAAAATTGTATTTTGTTTAAAAAAGTCAAACCAAACAAACTTTTGAATAAGCGTATCACTAATTATTATGTCGCACGTTTCGAATGACTCGCACTTCAGTGTTTTTAGTCAATAAATTATAATTTTAATGACCTACCCTCAAGCTAGCAATTCGATAACGTCACCCACTTAACGTTCCTAATCACATAAGTCACTAGACATCGTCTTATCAAGTACAAAAATCGAATGCGACCGTTTCACATAAGTCGTCTTATGTTGTTTATAATATCGTAAGATATGAAGGGAATGATAAGGTTCAAAAGGTACGCATTAGAGTTTAAATTGTTATGACCGACTGTGACTTATATGCTTTAGTCCGTCGATGTATTAATTTATTTTAACGTTGTTGGTATAATAATAACAAAAAGCATTTTTTTGACTTATGTGGTTTAGTCTGCCGACCCTAGATATATAATCCTAAGTCTCATGGAGGGGCCTGTGGCTAAATAATAACGAGGGGCCCGTGGCTAAATAATAACAGCCGCACGGGTCGATCGATCAGGTTAAGCTACGCTTGCCGCGGTTGGTCTGTGGATGGGTGACCATCTTAACATACCGAGACCCCTCCGTGCCTCGGATAGCACGTTAAGCCGTTGGTCCCGGCTGTCATTCGTAGATCTTTGACAGTCTTTACGGGTAGTCAGAAGCCCGACAGTCTGACAACCAGTCTTACCTAGGGGTATCGTATTACCCAGTAACTGGTTCCGAACTATGTTGGGGTCGGCTTCCAGTCTAACCGGATGCAGTAGTGAATACCAGTATTTTACATGGAGCGACTGCCTATCTGACCTTCACAACCCAGTTACTGGGTACTACGATACCCCTTGGTAAGACTGGTTGTCAGACTTTCGGCCTTCTGACTACCCGTAACGACTGTCAACGATCTACGACCAACGGCTTAACGTGCTTTCCGAGGCACGGAGGGGTCTCGGTATGTAAAGATGGTCACCCATTCACAGACCAACCGCAGCAAGCGTAGCTTAACCTGATCGATCGACCTGTGCGGCTGTTATTATTTAGCCACGGGCCCCTCATTTAGCCACGGGCCCCTCGGGTACTACGTAAATTGGTACTACACTACGTAAATTGTAAGATATTTATAATAGTTATTTTGTTCGCTAGTTCTGTTCTCGCTCTCCTAACTACGAGAAAATCACCGTCTTAGTCTTTTGAAGCAGTCCCATACAAATTAAAAAAACGTACAATTAACATTGTACGTTTTTGAATTTGCATGGGACGCAATTCCGGCGAAAAACGTACGAGTTAACATAAAAAAAGCTCAGAAGAGGCTGGAAACACCGACAGATGTACTAAGGTACAGACGCCAGCACATCAAGCTACTACAATCTGTCAGATTTCTTTAATAGATTTTCAACTTTAGCGCTAAAGCATAAGGTTCAAAGTTGATTGGGAAAATCTGACAGATTCGGGTAGCTTGATGTGCTGGCGTCTGTACTATCTCGAAAGTTCCAGCTTCACTGCGCATGTCACGATCAATACTTTAAGTTGAGGTGTGTCTGGAGGGGAAGCGGGGGGATGCTGTTGGTACAGGTAAGGGCAAAAATATGTATCACTTACACATCACATTGATGATGTCAATGTGATTCACAGCATTCAATTCACTTTGCATAAATTCAGGGATAAATGAAGGGCAATTGAATGCAGCTGAGATGAAAATGCTAAGAGGGAGGTGTGGTGTTACACGAATGGATAGAATAACAAATGAATACATTAGAGAAAGTCTGTAAGTGGCGCCGGTAACTGAAAAGATGTTGCGGAAATCGGTTTTCATGGCATACGTCTTACGGAGGAAGGAGGAAAATATCGTGAGGGCAGTTTTGAGTGTGCAACAACACAAAAAAAACGAGCTGTGTTTCCAAGTTGTCTAGTAAGCAAAGGTGATTCATTTCAAAGCCAAAATTAAAAAGTTTGATGTGTTTCAGGCTTCTGACCCACTTTGTAATTTTAATATTATATCTTAAAAATACCTACTTATGATTTATGTACAGACGCCAGCACATCAAGCTACTACAATCTGTCAAATTTCTTCAATAGATTTGAACTTTATCGTTAAATCATAAGGTTCAAAGTTGATTGGGGAAATTTGACAGTTTCGGGTAGCTTGATGTGCTGGCATCTGTACAAAAATAATTTAATTGAATCCTAGCTGCGAATAGGTAATTATAATTATTACTCCCCAAAAATGTAAAGTAGGATGCCCTCAGGGTAAGTGGAACGATGATCTTCGCAGTCTGGCTGGTAGCAGCTGGATGAGAGTTGAATGGCGTGCAATAGGAGAGACCGATGTCCAGCAGTGTACTGATGTAAACTGGTGACGATGATGATGAAGAAAAAATCGGTGGTCAAATCAAATCAAAAGTCATTTATTCAAACTAGGCTGAGAATCAGCACTTTTCGAATGTCAAAATTACAAAAGACAGTCCCCCCAAAACACCCGCCCTCCACCACTTCCTAGTGCTTTCGCTGGGAAGAAGAAGTGGCGCAACAAACTCCCCAGCAGCACAGCTGTCTGTTCAGTTAGAAAATACTTGATTGAATACAATACAAGGTCTACGTTACTCAGACGTCATTTCATCATCCCACCCATTTATAACAAGCTTTTACTAGCTTCAGTTGTAAATAACTAATACTTAAACGTTCAAATTCTAGACGCAATCTCATTTCAGCGACAATCAATGTCAAAAAGTACTCAAAAATACAAGAAAAATTAAAGGTATTTTTGACAGATTGAAACTGAAATCAGAATGTGAACGTTCTTAAAATTACGAGAATTGCCCCTTGAGATTTGAGCGCTGTATGTGAGGATAGAGGAGTATACACATGTCCATTAATAAGGAAAAAAGAGGAGGAGGTTTTTATTCCCGGCGTTTGCGGTGAGTCTAAAAGGTTTACTAATAAAAGAGTTAGTTTGGATTTTTAAAATAAAACAAAACTTAGATGCCATAAAAGTTATATTTAATGACATTGTATCTGTTATATAGAATACAAAGTTACCAAAGTCTACGAGAGAAAAAGTTGGGTTTACCGAACAAGTTTATGAAAACTATTGACGATTTTATCCTTACTCCCAGTATTATTTTAATTCGGGATGTTCTTAGATAGCCCTAAAGATTTAAATTTACTTCCGTGTTTTAAATTTAACTGATGACTGATGGTTAAAATGATGATATGATATTCTTTACCGTCGTAAACATTGAGGAACATACAACCTACAGTGCGATTCTGTAACCATCTCACCGTGAAAACTTGGGTGAAGTGAGCGTGGCCAAGTATACATTTACAATCATAATCTAGATTTTAATAATATTGTTTTATGCTAATTCTATTGATCATTTTATATATTTTCATGCGGGGTTTTAATCTAGGAAAAAAAAGATAAAGTTGATATTATGACTAAGTTTCTGTTTTGCTATTCCATTTTAAAATCCCACAAAATAGTATGTTTTGTTAACTAAAATATTAGTTTTTATAAAATTATCAATAGTATTAGCATAAAAAATATTATTAAAATCTCAATTACGATTGTAAATGTTTGCTTAGTCAATCCCTAGCATCAGCGGGATGACACTGACAGCTCACTCCACGCAAGTGTTCACTGTTTTACAGAATCGACGTGCAGTACCCTGATTGCGTAACACACGAACGACCACAATCTGTATCACATTGAAGGGTATTGCTAATCCATTATATCGTATATTTGAAAAAAAAAATCTGTTAGTGTATTACGCAATTAATTAACACACTATCGTTAACAATTAGGTACTTTCATTTTGACAGCTCAACAATATTCATTGCGTTATTTACGTTGTCGAGCAGACAATTTTTTCGGTCATATGAAGCAATGGATTAGCAATATCCTTCAAAATTCTTATTTTGATTGAATTGTGTTAGACAATTAGGGTTATGATGGCTGGGCAGAAAAATCGGAAGAAAACTTGAATTTCTCGGGCAACGTCATCGGAATACCTTTAATTATTAATTACTTACAATTACAGTTACAACGGACTAGTTTTTCCATATCTAGAACGGTCTTATAAATCATTTTACGTACTTCTGCCGAAGGAGGACTCTTTTTCCAGATTTCCTCATAAATTTCCCTTTTTAGGAGAAGGCGTTCATTCCGACTGAAATTGAACTGCGAGATAGCTACAAACTTTTCTAAAGGCGAAAGCGCTAGATAGTCTTGCCAGTTCGTCACTGCTGGTACTTCAACCGGTAGAGATTTCTTCGTCATGGTCTCAATAAAATACTTTAAGTGTACTTCGAGTTTCTCCGCAATAGTTTTAGGTAAACACTTAATCGCATTTAGCTTCTGTTCATGAGAAAGCTTTGCGAATTGTTTCGCTGTTTCATCTCTTCTTGCTTCTGCAGGCGTCTTACCGCGTGCCATTTTTCATCAAGGACTTAACTTCGAGTGCGTTCAACCGGGTCTGAAAATTAAAATCATAAATAAATGAAAAGATGAAATATGGTTTGAATCACTACATAGTATAAAACAAAGTCGCTTCCCTGTCTGTCTGTCCCTATATATGCTTAGATCTTTAAAACTACGCAACGGATTTTGATGCGGTTTTTTTTAATAGATAGTGTGATTTAAGAGGAAGGTTTATATGTATAAGAGATGCATAATATAGTAGACAAACACTGATAATTTTAGAGGTTTCTAATGTGATGTCGTAAATAAACACATTTTTTTGAGCTTACATTGTAAACGCTGGCTGAACCCGTCGAGATAGATCAAAATAATGTAGAACAGTACTGTACACCTTAAAAAGGTCTACAAAAAAGTCCGCAATGGTATATGTCTATCTCTTAGGGATAACCCACAATAACCATTTTTATCCTATACGTTTTACGAAAAAAATTATCAGTTTTTCTCCATTGCACCCGTGCGAAGCCGGGGCGGGTCGGTAGTGTATAATAAAAAAGTCTGTGGATGTGAGAGCAGTAGCCACCCAGTAGCATCGGCCCATATTTACGAGTTGTAGGTCGTGAGTTTGAACCCCACACAGGCGCTTTTCTTTTGTGTATTCAATTTCATCTACTATGTGGGTCATTTCTTTTTTTCGGTTTTCCTTCTTAGTTAGTTTTAATCATGATCTGGCAGTTTGAGTCATTTATGCGGCCTACCCAAATGTCCTTTCATTGGTATTGTTCGTCGAATCGTAAGGCTCCTCAAGTTCCGAGTTGAGCTGCACGATTTTTGACAAATGCGTGCACTGACTGGACAGGTCCGCTCAATCTGTGTGGTTCTTTACTCAAAAGACCATTTCAGACACCAATCTACATGGTCTTCACATGATCTGACCAAGATTATGTCTGGACTTTAAAAGAGACTGTGACCTCTGAGTTTGTTTCGACCTTTCTTCTCAGAGTAGTCAGATAGGAAACGCCGACATCAAAAATATGATTGACATGTAAAAGTGTTTGTACAAACCTACTTACAGAAAATAAATCATTTATCATAACCACTGCTCTCAAAACGGTGAAAGAAAAAAATCGTGAGGACACCAGCAGGTCCAAGAACCAAAAATTCGAAGACGTGTGACATCCACCGACCCGCACTGGGCCCGCGTGGTGGATTACGAGCTACTCCCACATATACAAGGTGAAAAAACCACATCAAAATCCGTAGCGTAGTTTTCAAGATCTAAGCATACATAGAGACAGACAGACAGCGGGAAGCGACTTTGTTTTATACTATGCAGTGATCAGCATTGCACCCGTGCGAAGCCGGGGCGGGTCGCTAGTAGTTTATATAATAAAACACTCATGAAGCTAGTTTCCCATTCCAAAGTGTAGTAGATTAGATACCCGTGGAGAAGAAATGGCAAGAAACCCCACACTATTTTATTAAAATATTTATTTATTATTTATTTTACCATTTATATACACACATATGTAAACAGACAAGAAAAAACAGAACAGAAAAATAGCTGAAAAAAAAAGAATAATAATAAGCACTACCTTTTTACTCAAATTATAATTATGTCATATCCATATATTTTTTACTGTATGTACATAAATAATAAAATAAATAAATAAATAATAATAATATTCCACAACTTTCACACAACAGAAGCAAGCAGAGCTTGTGCTATGAGTACTAGACAACTGATAAACATACATAATTATTTCTAAATACATACATATTATAGATAAATTACACCAAGACAATGAACAAATGATCGCGCTCATCACACAAACATTTGTCCTGGATGGGAATCGAACCCACGACCTTGCGTACCTACTATTAGTTACATCTAC